>CM062806.1:108927717-109259605 GCA_031772625.1 Pinus tabuliformis
ACGTGGGGTTTCCTATGTTTGGCCCATGGTATTTAGCCCGCCGATCTTGATTCTATGGTTTTGGGCCTGTGGTATTGTTTATATTATTATTATTATTGAGCCCCATGTTTTTGGGCCCCTTGTATTGGTTATCTATGGTATTGATCCATGATTTTAGGAGGAGCTTGCCTATATAAAGCAAAGAAGATCACTTGGCTAAGCATCTTTTGCAATTGAATATCTTAAGATCTGAAATATTGGGTTATGGTCTTAAAAGCTTGATCTATATGTAAGTGAAGTTAAAAGCGAATCTGTGAAGGGTGATCTCTCGAGCGCATGATCAGATCTGGGCATTTGACTAACTGTGCCACACTGGTGACTGCCAATTCGGCCCTAATCAAATTACGCGGTGACTAACGGTACAGGTGCGTGGGTACGCAGAGCAGAAACAGGAGAGCGTGGGTACGCAGAACAGAAGAAGGAGAACTGCGTGGGTACGCAGTGCGACGAAGGTTCAGGTGCATACGCACAGCAAAAGTACCCGGCGCGATAGTATCTTTGAGTGCGTGGCTACAGTAACAGTACACGGTGCGATAGTGCCTCTGGGTGCGTACCTACAGTAACAGTACGCAGCTCGATTGAAGAACCAGTGCGTGGGTACGCGTGCAGCAGAAGGCTCTCTGCGGGTATACGCAGGAAAGCAGAACGTGAAGTGCGTAGCGACGCAGGCCAGAGAAATAAATACTGCGTATTTGTCTTAAGATCTTCTATTTACTGAATTTTTCTGTTGATAAGGTGTTCTGGGTTAGTTCTGTTACTGTTGATCTGGTTACTGCAGTTGACTGTGTAATTTACATGTACTTGATGATCATTTGATGCCTATGGACCCAGTTTGAGAATTTATGAAAAGTGGTCCTTGTAAGAAAAGAAGTAGGGGGTTGTAGCTCCCTTCCAGGAAAGACTGGAAAACGAGAGAGAGTTGTAGCTCTCTGCAGGTTGCAGCCTGTGTACTGGTAAAGGACTGCACCAGTACAAAATCATTGTAAAAGGAGTTTCTAATTTGAAAGAAGATAGAGACATATTGCAGCAGGTGGTTTTCACCCACATTGGGTTTCCACCTTACATCTGGTGTTCTTGGTGTGACTATCTGTTTTTCTTGTTCATGCTCATTATTTTATGGTACTGATATGAAAAAATAATTCAAAGTATAAATAAGGAAGATTTGTTAAAAGAACTTGATAATACTGATTCACCCCCCCCCCCTCTCAGTATTATTTCCAACAATTGGTATCAGAGCAGGTCCTTCGGAGAAGCTTGATCGCTTGAAGGAAGATCATTCATCATGAACAACTACGAGAGGGAAGCATCAATCAGGCCACCAATTTTTGATGGGACAAACTTCAATTATTGGAAGGTAAGAGTTACTGCCTATCTTCAATCTCTTGGCACAGAAGTTTGGGAATCATAGATACAGGATACACTTTTCCTTCAGCTACTCCTACAGATGCGGCCGAAAAGAAGAAATATGAAACAAATGCGAAAGCAGTCAATACTTTGCTGGGATGCTTATCTCAAACAAAATTTGTAAAGGTTATGCAATATAAATCCGCAAAAGAAATATGGGACAAGATTGTCTTGAACTACGAAGGAGATGAACAGGTAAAGCGTGCTAAACTTCAAACTCTCAGGATTCAATATGAGAATCTCAGGATGTATAATGATGAAAGTGTGGCTAACTATTTTCTTCGGGTAGATGAGATTGTTAATTGCATGAAAAATTTGGGTGAAGAAATAAAAGAGGCTATTGTGGTTGAAAAAGTTCTAAGATCATTGTCCCCCAAGTTTGAATCTAAAGTGTCTGCAATAGAAGAAAAGGAAAATCTATGAATTCTTACTATGTCTCAGCTTCACGGAATTCTAACTGCTTATGAAATGAGAAAGGGAGGTCCTTCAGACAGAAGAGAAGCTGCTTTCAAGGCTTCAGGCAAAGGAGATTATTATGAAGCAAGTCACATGCCAGAAGAAGAAGAAGAAGAATCAAATTTTGTCAGAAATCTTCAAAGGGGTTCTGGAAGGTTCAGAGGTAAGTTACCTTTTAAATGCTTTGCTTGTGGAAGAGTAGGTCATTATGCTGCAAAATTTCCTTATAAGGATAAAGGAAAGGAACCTGCTAGATGGAACAAGAAACAGAGTGCAAATAAGAAAAGCTACTACACTCATGAATATAGTGATGGTCTATCAAAGAGTGATGAAGATGAACGAGGTAATGAATATAAATTGTTAATGGCATTTGAAGATGATGATTATATGGATGCTATAGATGTGGATAACCTTTATGAAGAAATTACTAGACTCAAGAGATGTATAGAAGAAAAGAATATGATCATTGATACTCTACAATTTCAAATTGATGAAAAGGAAAAACATCTTGAAAAATTAGAAGGTGAAATTGTTGGTCTTAGAAAAGAGATTGAGAAAACAAAAGCTATTAATCTTAAATTTGTCAAAGGATCTGAAACCTTGGATGAGATTATCAATGTACAATGGTCTCCACTAAACAAGACAAGTCTGGGCTATAATGGAGAAACTTCTCAAGCATCCACCTCAAAAAGTTATCTTGATGCAGCAAGAAGAAATGAGCAAAAGCACAATGGAGACCATCAGGTAAAGCAGGGACGAATTGCAAATAGAGACTATCAGGGGCAATCCATCTTAAGGGTGAACAAAAGCTACAACCAGCCACAGGTAAAATCTTCTCAATTCGGTTCAAGAATGGATGACAATAGAAATCACAATCATTTGGCTGGTAGATTTGATAACCGCAGAAGTTTCTTCAATGGACAATGCTTTTCTTGCCATAACTTTGGTCACAAAGCAGCTCAATGTGTTGCATATAAAACGATCATGACTAGAGAAGCTCAAAAACAAAGAAGTATGACTGGGATTACAAAAAGGACCTATAACAACTTTTCGGTTCTTGAAAATGAAGTTGAATGTTCTATTTGCAATAACTTTGGTCATGAAGATTCTGAATGCAGGAGCAGGTTTCAACAGACAAAGGAACAAGCCTCAAGCACCAAAACATGGAGAATAAGGAACCACAACCAGAAAGATGTGGGATAGCATTTTATGCAGAGGGACAGGAAAATCTATGGTACATTGACAGTGGATGTTCGAAGCATATGACAGGTGATAAAGAAAAACTTGAATCATATTCTGCTCTAGAAAAAGGAAAGAAAGTTTCTTTTGGAAATGATACTCCTGCAACTATAAAAGGAAAAGGCATTGCTCAGTTAAAAGAAAAGGTCAAAGCTGGAAATGTTTTGTATGTTGATGGATTGAAACATAATCTTCTAAGTGTTAGCCAGATGTGTGATCAAAGAACCGAGGTGATATTCAGATCAAATGGATGTCTTGTTCGTGATCTTGATACAGGTAAAACAGTTATCAAAGGTAAAAGAACTCCAAATAATCTATACATATTTGAAGAAGGACAACAACAATGCTATCTGAGCAAGGATGATGAACACTAGTTATGGCATTGGATGTTGGGGCATCTAAGCTTTTCACAAATAAGGAAAGCATGCAGATATCAGGCAGTTCACGATCTTCCAGATATCAAAATTCCAGACAACACCATATGCAAATCATGTCAGTTTGGAAAGCAAACCAGAACTAACTTTCCGGAGAAGGAAGGATCAGCTAGCATGCCTCTTGAGCTAGTTCATACAGATACATGTGGTCCATTCAGGAAAAGGACACCTCGAGGAGAAGAATACTTTATATTATTCATTGAAGACTTCTCCAGGTTTGTTTGGTTAGGACTTATGAAGCACAAAGATGAAGCATTCGAAAAATTCAAATCCTTCAAAGCCTTGGTTGAAAATGAATGAGGACACAAAATTAAGTGCCTCAGATCCGACAGAGGTGGGGAGTTTACCTCAAATGAATTTTTCGATTTCTGTAAAGAACATGGGATAAGAAGAGAATTCTCTACAGCTAGAACTCCTCAGCAAAATGGAGTTGTGGAAAGAATGAACAGAACAGTCCAACAAATGGCTCGTGCTATGCTTGATGAATCGGGAACTCCCGCAACTTTCTGGGGTGAAGTTGCACATGCTGCGGTTGTTATTCTCAACAAAACAAATGTCCGGGTGAACAGCACTCAAACCCCTCATGAGCTCTGGTGTGGTGAGACTCCTTCGGTAAAGCACTTCAAAATCTTTGGGAGCAAATGTTATATTAAGAATACTGATGAGCAACTTGGCAAACTTGAACCTAGAGCAGATGAAGGCATTCTTCTTGGTTATTCTCCACATAGCAAAGCATACAAATGCTACAATAAAAGACTTGGCAGAATTGTTGACAGCATTGATGTAGTGGTTGATGAGAAGGGATACATTCCAAGGCAAGTACATCATGAAGACATCGAAGAAGATGAAGGCTACCCTCAAAGACAGAATGATGAAGAAGAAGAACCTCAAGAAGAACCAGAGGAGCAGACAAGAATAAAAGAAAAGACTCCATCCAGATATGTTCAGAAGAATCATCCAGAATCTCAGATTATGGGGCAGAAAGAAGCAGGTGTACAAACAAGAAGAACAGTTGCAGAAGCTTCAAGCTATTTGGCATTACTCTCCTCTACTGAACCACAAAATGTGAAAGAGGCATGCAAAGATGAATGTTGGGTGAAAGCAATGGATGAAGAACTTGAGCAGATCGAAAAGAACAACACTTGGGAGCTAGTTCCTAGACCAAAGGATAAGAATGTTATCAGAACAAAATGGGTCTTTAAAAATAAATTGAATGAAAATGGAGAAGTAATTAGAAACAAGGCCAGACTGGTTTGTAAAGGGTATGCGCAGCAAGAAGGAATAGACTTTGAAGAAACCTTTGCTCCTGTTGCAAGACTTGAGGCCATCCGAATGTTCCTTGCTCTCTCAAGCTTTCAAAACTTCAAAGTATTTCAAATGGACGTGAAATCAGCCTTTCTGAATGGAGACTTGGAAGAAGAAGTATACATCAAGCAGCCAGATGGGTTCATTCTTGGAAGTGATCCAAATCTTGTATGCAGATTGAAAAAGGCTCTCTATGGTCTCAAACAAGCTCCAAGGGCTTGGTACTATCTTTTGGAAAAATATCTTCATCAACAAGGTTTTTCAAAAGGATCAGCAGATAGCAATCTTTATATAAAAGTTGAAAATGACAAATTGCTAATACTTGTTGTGTATGTAGATGACATTATCTTTGGCAGCAATGAAGAAGCTATGAGTCAAAGCTTTGCCTTGGTGATGCAGAAAGAATTCGAAATGTCCTTGCTGGGAGAACTGACATATTTTCTTGGTTTGCAAATCCAACAAAAAGGAGGGATCTTTTTGTCTCAAACCAAGTATCTCAAACAGATTTTGAAGAAATATGGCATGGAAGATGCAAAACTAGTATGTACACCCATGGTCACAGGATGTAGCCTCAGTGCAAAAGATGAATCTGCAGCAGTGCATCAACCAACCTACAGATCTATGATTGGAAGTTTACTTTATCTGACAGGTACCCGACCGGACATCATGCATGCAGTTGGAATAGTTGGAAGATTTCAGGCAAATCCGAAGGAGACTCATCTTCAGGCAGTGAAGAGAATTTTCAAATATCTTCAAGGGACTCAAAATTATGGCTTATGGTATCCTAGAGATACAGATCTCACACTTCATGCTTATACAGATGCAGATTGGGCCGGAAGCGTGGATGACAGGAAAAGCACAAGTGGTGGTGCGTTCTTTATGGGTTCCAGACTAGTATCGTGGTTCAGCAAGAAACAGAGTTCGATTGCCTTGTCTACAGCCGAAGCGGAATATGTTGCTGCTACATCTTGCTGCACTCAACTCCTTTGGATGATGCAGAATTTGCAGGACTTTCAAATCACTTGTACACCACCTATCCCCATCTTATGTGATAACACAAGTGCAATCAGCATCTCAAAGAATCCTGTCATGCATTCCAAAACCAAGCACATACCAATCAAGTATCATTTTCTCTGGGAACAAGTGCTTGAATAGAAGGTCAAGTTGGAGTATGTTCCTTCTAAGGAACAAGTTGTTGATATTCTCACCAAACCATTGCCTAGGGAGACTTTTGAATACCTCAGGCAAAAGCTGGGAGTTTTTGATGCATCATCTTATTGTTGAGACTCTTCTGATTGATGGTTGTACGAATGATTCATCTGGGGTATATGCGTACATATGCTGGGTTGCGGCACAGGTTCAGGGGGAGCATATAATGCATTGTTGGCATTATGGAGGATGTACAGAAGGAGATCACGGAAGCTAGTCTGAATATAGCTGCAATATGTCTTTATCTCTTTCATAGTCATTTATGGTGATTGGTGGATTATGCTTCTTCTTTGTAGATCTGGTTCATATTCAAGGGGAGCATGTTCTTAGGGGGTGCATAACCCTTTGCCCTTGATGTCAAAGGGGAGAATGAAGATGAAGATTTTGAGGTTGCCATCAAGTCCAAAGGGGGAGATTGTTGGCATTATGATTCTGATATGGCTCTATGTTACAGATGTTGTACTTGATGGAAACACCCTCAAGTGGCAATGCTCTGATCAGGCTCTCAAAATGTTGAAAATTAAGAAGTACGCAGGAGAACAATTCAGAAGATGCGTACACGCAGGTACACCATGAAGGGACCGCACCCAGACACGCAGGTCACCCGTTTAGAAGGTGCGTACCCCCAGTTTCACTTACTTCAAGGCAGAGAAGCGCATTCACGTGGGGTTTCCTATGTTTGGCCCGTGGTATTTAGCCCGCTGATCTTGATTCTATGGTTTTGGCCCGTGGTATTGTTTTTATATTATTATTGAGCCCCATGTTTTTGGGCCCCTTGTATTGGTTATCTATGGTATTGATCCATGATTTTAGGAGGAGATTACCTATATAAAGCAAAGAAGATCACTTGGCTAAGCATCTTTTGCAATTGAATATCTTAAGATCTGAAATATTTGGTTATGGTCTTAAAAGCTTGATCTATATGTAAGTGAAGTTAAAAGCGAATCTGTGAAGGGTGATCTCTCGAGCGCATGATCAGATCTGGGCATTTGACTAACTGTGCCACACTGGTGGACTGCCAATTCGGCCCTAATCAGAAGTACGCAGGTGACTAACGGTACAGGTGCGTGCGTACGCAGATCAGAAACAGGAGTGCTGCATGGGTACGCAGAACAGAAGAAGGAGAACTGTGTGGGTACGCAGTGCGATGAAGGTTCAGGTGCGTACGCACAACAAAAGTACGTGGCACGATAGTATCTTTGAGTGCGTGGCTACAGTAACAGTACGCGGCGCGATAGTGCCTCTGGGTGCGTACCTACAGTAACAGTACGCAGCTCGATTGAAGAACCAGTGCGTGGGTACGCGGTGCAGCAGAAGGCTCTCTGTGGGTATACACAGGAAAGCAGAAGGTGAAGTGCGTAGCGACGCAGGCCAGAGAAAGAAATACTGCGTATCTGTCTTAAGATCTTCTGTTTACTGAATTTTTCTGTTGATAAGGTGTTCTGGGTTAGTTCTGTTACTGTTGATCTGGTTACTGCAGTTGACTGTGTAATTTACATGTACCTGATGATCATTTGATGCCTATGGATCCAGTTTGAAAATTTATGAAAAGTGGTCCTTGTAAGAAAAGAAGTAGGGGGTTGTAGCTCCCTTCCAGGAAAGACTGGAAAACAAGAGAGAGTTGTAGCTCTCTGCAGGTTGCAGCCTGTGTACTGGTAAAGGACTGCACCAGTACAAAATCATTGTAAAAGGAGTTTCTAATTTGAAAGAAGATAGAGACATATTGCAGCAGGTGGTTTTCACCCACATTGGGTTTCCACCTTACATCTGGTGTTCTTTGGTGTGACTATCTGTTTTTCTTGTTCATGCTCATTATTTTATGGTACTGATATGCAAAAATAATTCAAAGTATAAATAAGGAAGATTTGTTAAAAGAACTTGATAATACTAATTCACCCCCCCTCTCAGTATTATTTCCAACATATACATTAGACTTCAAAGTCTCATTCTTCTGTTTAATCTCAAGGAACCTTGAGAAGATGTTCTGATCATCTAAGGAACTGGTTCCTATGGACTGAATGATTTCTAGAGGCTCCCTAGAAGGTGAAGTTGTAGGAGGAGTTGTTGAAACACTAGTTGTAGGAGGAGTTGTTGAAACACTAACTCTTGTTGATGTAGAAACTTTTGAATCTCTGAGATCAATTATTACTGGTTGAGTTTCTTCTGTTGATGTGACCAAGCCAACCTTTGGCTTCTTCTGTTGAAAAATGAATCCTTTCATAATCTCCTCAGTAGATGAAGTCTCCTCTCTCACCCTTTTTTGTTGCTTGCTCTGAGCAACTGGAGTCTATTTAGTGGGGGTGGATACAACCTGTTCATCTGCCTCTTGAAGTGTCCCATCAACCCACTATTCCTAATTTATGAAATTTTCTATTTCTAGTCTTCGAGTGTGGTTATAAGGAGTCATTTTTAATTCAACTCTCAAGGTAGAAATAATACCAAAAGGGTCATAGGACTAGGTAAAGCTAGGCTGGAAATTCATCTTCTTTAACAATGTATCTACCTCAACACCAGCTGATCTAGTGTTGTAAATGAATGATCCAATCTTTGCCTTGATCTTGAATTTATATTTCCTTTTTCCTGACACAAAGTGTAGGTCATCCATGTTGATCATCTGCCTAATATATTCTAGAGAAAAGATTCTCATAGGAACATACTTGGGTAGCTTATATGGTGCAAGCTCACAACCATATACCCTTATCTCTATATAGTTCAGGTATAAATACCAGTCACTAGTTTTAGTCTACTCACTCAAGCGTAAAATCCTTTTTATCTCATCTCCAATCCTTGGCTTTGTCTAAATGTTGAGGATTTGTGCCATTGGGTGTATGAATGTATCTATAAAATATGAAAATGAAGAGCTGGTAGAAGTTGTCTTGACTATTACGATCCAATGAATCACTGATTGATTCACTCCTTGTTCATATTGTTTGTTGAGCTTGATAGGAAAAATATCTCCCTGCTGAAAAAGAAACATGTGAACAATTACATAGTTGTAGCTAAACACTCCCTGTACAGTAAAATTCATGAATTGTTCATGTATATTATCAGCCAAGAATTCGCTATAATTATACATGAATGTTGGTTGCTGATATTTGTTGAAGATGGAAAGGAATCCAATGATGGTATCATCAACAGACTGGTCATTTGGATATCCTAACAAGTAAGAAAGCAGAGAAATACAATGTATGGAGGCTTTAGGAAACAGGGAGGACATGTAGGGTGTATTCCTTTTTGGTAATTCTGCATCCTCAGGTAAAAATATTTCAAAGATTTGGGCTCTCTATGGAAAGGTTAACTTATGGTATAGATCCATAAGTGTTGCTGGTGAAAAATGGTTGAGAGAGTCTAATTGAGGGATTAAGAGAATCTGGTTTATGGTTTCAGCAGAGATGGTGATTAGGATGTCTCCATTCTAAGCCACCATTTCTCTTTTTACAAGGTCATATTTGACTTGGCACCAAGTAATTAGGTTACAGAAATCATCCTTTTTGGGAAACTAAAGAAAGGCAACAGTGATTCCTAGAATTTGATTGGGTCTTGCTGGTCAAGGTATTTTTGTTTGAGCCATAGGTGTAGTTCATGGAAATCGAACTCACACTTGGCATCTGCAATCTTGAAAAGAGAGTCAACGAGAGGAACATGGTCAAGATTGGGCTGGGTGGTAGTAGCAGTGTTTTCTTCTGTACTCTACTTTTTAGCTTTCCCTTTTGGGGCCATGCTGACAGACAAAAGAAAGAGCGACTCTGGTGACAGATTGATCGAATAGGAAAAGGTTTTGCAGAAAACTGTTTCACCTGCAAATAACAATAAAGAGTCAGAGGAAAGTGACAAAGAGGTGGGTTTAGGTGTATTTATAACATGCAGGGATGGGCTAATAGTTTTATTTATGATTGTAGCGAATTTAATGTATAGGAGCGGACTTGCAATGGAGGAATAGGAATGGACATGACAGCAAGGCAACAGGAATGTGAGGTGGAAACAGATAGGATGACTTGAAAATGGGCATGTGGGGTGGCAACATTGGATTGGTCAAGGAATAAAAGTTAAGTTGTGGGATGGAGGACCATTGGCAGAAGAAAACCATGAGAGGATTGCGGAGGGTGTAGTGAACGGTTTATGGTTTTGAGTGGGGGGTGGGGGTGCAGAGCTATAGGGTGGTGACATGTAGGGTTGGGGCATCCACCATTAAAACCACTTTGCGGACCCCGCCCCCCCCCCCCCCCATCCCCCCATTGTGTTAACGAGAAATGGTCGACAGGGGTGTGAAGTCTCTCGCCACGGTTGATCTGGGTGGGGAGTAGATCGACCGTTGAATGATGCATGCCTTTTATTTAAGGCCAATATGATGTTTTATTGTCTAGTGACTTTGGCCTATATCAAATATGTGCGCCATATATCATAAAGTTCAATGTCAAAGGTTTACAACAAATATTAATACCTTTTAAGGAAATTAATCAATAATTAATAAAAATTTAACATTTCTAATGTGGCGCATTTAAACAAGCACCCCTTGCATTTATTCTATTTTGAAACTAAAGCCTTTATTTTCTTTTTGCTTCCCTAACATTTTTTGTTTTTCTTTTGCCTCCATTGTTTAGGGCAACTAACTCCTAACATTTTATTTCATATGGATGCATATAAAATATATAATTGTCCTAACATTTTTTATTTTTCTTTATTTTTCATCCATATCCTAACTTAACATTTTGACTTTATTTTTAACTAATATATTAACTTATCAAAACCAAATAATGTTACAATGCTGCCTCCACTGTACAAATCAAATTCAATAATTGCAGTTTTGTCACCGCCGAAGTTTCACAATTCCGATCAGACTCTTTGTGCAGTGAGGCTTGTTTCTACTATTGTCAACGCCTTATTTTCACAGGACATTGGGCAGGATCAAGTTTTCTGGAATTCGACCACTCTAGTATTGATCAACGGTGAGTAAAAATTCATTCGAAGTAAAAAAAAACAAAAAAAACAAAAAAGTATGATACCATCTCGGGACGCTTGCAAGAGACTTAGCCCATAAGATTGAGGATGACAAGATGATCGCAGTGGTACCTGTTATCACCCCACGAAACTCACCTAGGTTGTATATCAGTGATGCTGGGGAACATTACAAATTCAACAAAGTGTTGGATAAAATGATGGATGAATGAAAGAAATGCTGCACATTCAAGCCAGATAACCACTCCTACTATGATTAACCCTGGGTGAACAGCCCCAAACGACAAGGCTTTTAACCACCAATTACTCACAGTTTAAATAAAATGTGATAATGGAGAAGTCTAACTACACCAGCAGATACACAGGACGCTGTGATGGCCAGTTGCAACCAGTTAAGAGGTCTGTAAATCTATTATCTAATACACAGACAGGATGACAACTCTCTGATATTAAAACAATAGAAACCTATAAGCAAATTCAATGATACATGCTAAATTCTAACACAGAGGTGGGATGACAACCCCTCTGATGCTAAACATTCACAGCACATGAATTAATGCAAAACAGGCACAACCTGGAACATAGAAGAAGTGAAAAGTGAGCAATTGACAGCAAAAGAAGCTTGTATTAGTTGGAAATGAAGACCAGACACTGCAGGTCTCACAGTAGTTACAATCTCCAGAAGTTGAAGCTTACAACAGACTAGCACTCATCTAACACTCATCAAACTGATTACATCGTTTTTCTGGGTATATATAGAGTTTGTTTGCAAAATATCTCTACTAAGCTATGCATGGAGGTGTCTTAATCGATCACCAACCACATTTACATTTAGATATGGCTTTTCTACTACAATCTGAACATTTTAATGAACAAAATGGCTCTTTTTGTACTCTGGTGTACTCCTTGAACAGGTGGAATGTTTCATGAATAAATGTCCATAACTGCTGAATGGATTCAACTGCTCGAGGCAGTACTATCTCGTCCTTGACCATGTTGTTCTTCAATGTAGGTAGCTGAAGATTAAATGCACTAGAAAACAGATCATCTCTTGCTTCTCCACACACGCAAAATTGGCCAAAAACACAGCGAAATATATCAAAAATGAACAAAGAGCCAAGGAAGAACACTGGTCGTTGGATTGGTCAAGAAGGATGGCCCAAATTGGCTGACGGGAGGCAATGGGATGGCACAAAGGCACAATTTAAATATGAGCCATTAGATTAGAGAAATGGACGGCGGAGATCATGCTAGAGTGAACTATCGGGAGGCAAATGAACAGGGTGAATGAGGGTCATCGGATCGCGGTCAGGTAGATCCGACGGTGATCGGGTGGCAAAAGAAGGTGATGGTTAACGAGCGGGGGAACTGGCACAATGGCGGGAAGTGGTTTTCCTGCACCACCTTTGTGCAACTGTGGTTTTCGTACAGGGGAAGCGCGATACAATAATATTGAGGCACGTGACTGGCAGAATACCACTTTCCCGCGGATTATATAACATGCGGGTTGATGGAGCAGGGCTTGCGTATAACGTTGGATCACTGGGTAGGATTATCGGACAGCCGAGAGTAAAAATACATGTTTGGAGTACGATGTGATAGGCGAGGAGCGAGCCCGGGTTATAATAATTTTAAATATAAGCGAGGGTTATAAGGGTTTTCTGGGTTGTGAAGGGATCAAGTGGAAAAAATAAAAAGGGGAAGGGTAAAATGAATCTGCCATGAGCTCCTTAGCAACCAAACCATCAATTTCCAACCTGATTTTAACCCTTACACACTGAAACTGTACCAGAGCTAACACTGGCTCCTTCTGGGGATGAGATCCTCCCTGTGAGGTCTCAAGAACCTGCAAACCACTGCCTTTCCAGCTACAAACCAATTAATCAAAATTCCTAGTGTTCCATTGGGCATGGAGTCTACTTTTCCTGCACAAGACTAATAAAAACAGACTATTTATAACCTTTAAGGCCAAAGACCTTAAGCAACATATACTTTCAAAAAATGCCCATTGACTGGGCCATCAAAAACTGTCTCTCCTCCCATAATTCTTAGTATGAAGGTGTTGTTCCCTTGAACCTGTGAAATAATGAAAGGCCCTGTCCAGAAAGCATCAAATTTCCCATGATTGCCTTTCTTTTCTTTCAGTGCATCCCATTTCAACACCAAGTCACCAATCTGAAAATTATTCAGTTTTGCCTTCTTGTCAAAGGCTTCCTTGATGCTTCTCTGATGTGCTGCAGCTTTTTCAACCAGCTGTTCTCTATTCTGATGTAACTCTATTAAATCCATGATTCTTCTTGCCATATGATCTTCCTCATTTTGCTCTTCTTGAAGGAATTTTTCCACAGGGAGAGTCAACTGTATTGGAAATACAGCATTAGTCCCATACACCAGCTTAAATGGAGAACTCCCTGTGGATTTCTTGATGGTCACTCTGTCAGCCCACAATGCATACTTGAGCTTAGAATCCCAATTCTTTTTATTGTCCTCTAACAACTTTTTAATTATCCTGATCAGACTTTTATTAGAGGATTCTACTAGACCATTTCCCTGTGGATAATACGAAGTGGAATGAACAAGTTTAATACCCATTGAATCACACATTTCCACCAACTCTTTGTCCTTGAAGGCTGCTGCATTATCTGTAATTAATTTATGTGGACAACCAAATCTGCTGAAGATATTTTCTGTCAAAAACTTCATGACCACATTATGATCAACCTTCCTTGTAGGAACTGCCTCAATCCACTTAGTGAAATAATCAGTGGCTACTAATATCCACCTGTGTTGGCCACTGGAATGTGGATTAATTTCACCAATGAAATCCAAACCCCACTGCTGAAAAGGTCCTTTTTCCTGAATTGGTTTGAGGGGCAGGGACTTCAATTGTTGTTTTCCTTCAAATCTTTGGCACTTGTCACAAGATTTAACAAAAACAAAAACATCAGAAAATAAGGTGGCCCAATAGTACCCAGCTCTAAGGATTTTATGGGCTGTAGTCTTCAAATAATGGTGCCCTCCACACACGCTGTTATGAAACTACTGTATGACTTCCTTTGATTTTTCTTTGTCCAGACACCTTAGAAAAATTCCAGATAGATCCCTCCAGTACAGTAGATTTTCCATAATGCAATACTTTGTTGCTTTTAGCTTTAAAGTTCTAGCTTGACTTTGAGTAAATTCTGAAGGGATTTCTAGCTTCAACAAAAAATTGATTATTTCAGTATACCAGTTACATGAAGCTAGATTCTTGGCCACTGACTGTTTTCTCTCTGTTTCAGCTACGTTTTCCTTTTCTTCTACTTGACCATTTTCTGCCATCATGCACAGGAAATCAATGTCTAAAGATCTGCAATTTTCTTCAACCAATAATTTGGAAAGCCCCTGACCTCTGACCAGCTTGGTAGGCTTCAACTCAATATTAAATTCTATCATCTTTGCAATCTATTTTTCCCTCCTTCCATCGGCATCAAATTGAGTTAAGACATCTTTTATTGCAGCAGAAGGCACATATGCAATTATTTTTTAATGCAAGATATAAACTCTGAAAGCATTTAAGGATTTAATAAGAGCATATACCTTTTTTTCTATAATATCATACCTTAGTTTAGCATCCCTCAAATTCTTGCTGAAAAATGCTACTGGATGTTCTGAACCTTCTTCATCCTGCTGCAATAAAACAACTGCAATAGTATCTTTAGAAGCAAAAGAAAATATATGGAACTCCTTGCTGTAGTCCGGACTTATTAATGTGGAAGCCTCCATAATAGCCTTTTTGATAGACTCAAATGATTGTCTTGTTGTATTAGTCCATCTTACCTCTGATCCTTTCTTCAACATGGAGGTAACATGCTTCACTAATTCTGCAAAATTTGGAATAAACCTCCTCACAAAGTTAATTTTGCCCAGAAAATATTGAATATCCTTTTTTGATCTCAGGACAGACAAAGTCTGAATTGCTTTTACTCTTTCTAGGTCAATCTTAACACATATAGTAGACACAACATGTCCTAACAGCTTGCCTTCATGTAAAGCAAATTGTGATTTTTTGGGATTGACTGATATTCCAAACCTCCTGCACTTCAAAAACACTTTTTTCAAATGTTGTAAATGATTTTGATGGCTGCTGGAATAAACAGTTATATCATCAAGGTAGATCAGCACAAATTTGTCCTTCTCTCCCACAAATGCTATATCCATAGCTCTCTGAAAGGTAGCTCTAGTGTTCATCAATCCAAATGGCATTTTGGCATACATAAACGTGCCCCAAGGAGTAGTGAATTTAGTCTTCTCTTGATCTTCTGGGTGCACAGCAATCTAATTAAAGCCTGAAAATCCATCCAAAAATTACATCACTTTAGCTGCTGAGACTTTTTGCAGCAAATGCTCCATCTTTGGCAAAGGATAGTTGTCTTTCTTTGAGCATTTGTTTAAATTTCTGAAATCAACGCACGGTCTGATTTCTCCACTCTTCTTCCTCACCACCACCAAATTAGCCACCCACTTTGAATATCTAAGAGGAACAATGATTTGGCAGCCAGCAACTTTTTAATTTCTTTTTCAATCAGTGGAAGAAGCATAGGATTTATTGGTCTCAGCTTCTTTTTGAAAGGAACAATGTCTTTTTCCAGAGGGATTTTGTGCTGAATTATATTCCTATCATAAGTTTTCAGGTCATTGTACTCCCAAGCAAACACATCAGCAAATTGCCTCATTAAATTTCAGTATTTAGCACTTTGATCAGCAGACAAATGAGTGGACAAATTCACATATTTAGGCTGGCCTGGACTTCCTATATCATGCTTACAGAATACAGATTGGTCATCTTTCTGGGCAGCCTTGTAAGGCACATCATTCTGGTCAAACAGTCTTTCAAGAGGAATTAGGCCTTTAGGAATACGGTTACTAGGAAGCTGGACAATGTTTTTTTTACCAATTTTATTTCTAAGCTGGGACTGGGGACTTCCTTCTAAGGCGTCATTCTCTTGGTCAATTTGCATCTCAGAAAATTCATCAATGACTTGAAGGAATCTATTCAACTCATTATCATCTTCAAAAAAATTCCAATGGTGGACATTGTTAGGCAAGGATGGTCTATATTTCATTTTCACTTCATAAACTATTCTGGGAGGCACGAAAGGTATAAATAGACTACCAGAAATAGCAAGGGAATCAGCAAGCTGATTTTGGGCTCTAGGAATATATGAAATACAGAAAACATCAAAGGAATCTTTGATTCTCCATACCTCATCTCTGTAAGCTTTTAGCCTTGGGTGCTTTGCTTGAAATGTTTTATTTACTTGCTGGATGATTAAATCAACATCTCCAAACACCTTCAAATACTTGATCCCTCTGTCCTTTGTCGCATTAAGGCCCAACAGCAAAGCCACATACTCTGCTATATTGTTTGTGACTTGAAAACCCAGCTTAAAAAACAGTTGAATGCTTTCTTGTTGTGGAGATACTAGCACCACCCCTACTCCTGCAGTCTCCTTGGAACATGCCCCATCAAAAATCATCTCCCAAACCTGACTTCCTTGCTCTTTTTCGGCCTGAAATGTTTATTTCCTGATCTGCATTACGACCTTCTGAGATTCTTCTATTTGGAGAATGCATGCTCCAAAATCAGTGTCCACAGCATATATAGGATGATTTGTAGGATTCTTCTCATAACTAATGATGTATGCCAACTATGCTTCTCTATACAATCTCCTTCTTTCTCCTCCAAACACTGGGATAGTGGCATAAGATAAATCATTCTATAATGTCCCACCTAGTCTCTTAATCCACCCTCTAAACAGCAGCATGCCAAACTTAGGAGGGACATCTGCTACCACAATATCCATCATCATGCTCTTCATGGGCAACTGAGTTAAGGTAATGGCCAGATCTTTAATCAATCCAAGACACTTCACCTTTCTTGAATCAAAAGAGAATAAATCATGATAGGGTCTAGTGATATCAAGGCCTAACTCTTCCCTGACAGCTTTAGGCATTAGATTGTGGCTGGCCCCTGTATCTAGTAGGAAATTGTGGAGGATTTTGCCATGAATGGTCAAGGAGACATAGAAAGATGGAGAATTATTATCAGAAGGCTCAATCATAGGACTAAGCACAATGGCAGGCTTGTCATCTTGCAAATTGGCAGAGTCAATGGAGGTTTGTTTGGTTTCTAGCTTAAGGGCTTCAAGGATAGGCTTCTTGAATAATTCACTCTTCATCAACTCTACCAGAGGCACAGCTATTTTCAATTTCTAAACTTCTAAATCTAAGCTAAAAGAAGATGATGATTTAACAGAACTTTTAACCTCTTGAACTAGAGCTTTGAGGATGACTGGATCAGCTGCTGGTCTTCTTTGCCTGGTATTCTGTGGTTCTGTTTGGATAACAGCTCTTTGTGCAGGATTCTCTCTGACATTCTTTGGATTGGACCTTAAATTATATCTCTGCTGCTGCTCAGTTTGTAGAACAGCTTCTCTGTCCCACTCCTAACTATTTTGTTCTTGCAGCAATGATTCTTCATAAGCAGCCAATGTCAAGAATGCAGTGCTGCCTTTATCTTCCATGCGGTGAATTTCATCCTCGTCTTCTTCGAATTGTTCCTCCTCCATGACTACATTTTGGAAGGGAGCTTTTACTTTCTGATCTTCTTTTGTTTCTTCAACCCTCTACATAATTTGTAACTGCTCATTTTCTCTTCTGAAAGGATTCTGATTTCTTGGAGCAAATGTGTTCTACCTTGTTTTCCCTAAGTTCTGCTCAACCTTTAGCTTAGAAATTTCAACAGCCAATGACTCTATCATCTTAGTCATATTTTCCAATTTAGACTCTGAAGATGATGCAGAAGAAGTAGAAGCCTGATTTCTCTATCTCCTTCTATCAGCTTGGCCTTTAAGCTTTTCTGCAGCCATAATATTGGATTCCACTTCTAGTGCTGCATCCTGCATGTTAGCTAGAGTGCCACACCTTCTTTCTCTCAATGACAGGAAGAAATCAGAGTCAAAAGCATTGGCATAAGTGAGTTTGGCAGAGGTAGGAGTAGGCTTCACCTCAGCTAGAATATTACTATACATTCGATTGAACCTTTTATTAAAATCAGGTATTGATTCACCATTTTCCCTCTTCAGATTACCAAACTCAGTATGATAATACAGCAAGTCCTTTTTATCTCCCCATTGCTTCAAAAATGCATCATCTAATGCTTCAATATCTGTTATAGATCTTTGGGGCAATTCTCTAAACCACTTCCTAGCCTCTCTGTCAAGGCTCTAGACAAAAACTCTCATCCACACATCATTTTCACTTATATCTAAATTATCAGCATAACTGTAAAAAGCTTCTAGGTGTTCTTCTACTGTTACTCCCTCTGTACCAGTGAATTAAGGCATATATTTCTGATATTCTCCCACAGGCATACAATTTAAAGGCACAGGCAACACCAATGGGCCATATCTGGCAGCAACAATTCTTTCTATCCTGGTAGGTGCTTGCTGTCCTGCCATGACTGGAGTATGCGGAAGAATGATAGCAGATTGAATGGTAGGGAGTAATGTGATGGATGGCAGAGATAAAGGGATGTTTTGGACTGAATGGGAAGATTTCTTTTGACTGAGATTCAAACAGGAACTAACTGCATAAGGGGCTGGATTAATCTCTGAAAGGATTTCCTTATTAACAGTGTTGATTTCTAAATCATCAAACTGTAATTTATCAACAACAACTTTATCTTCCAGATATGAATGAGATTTCTTAGGCTTACCTGATCCTGATGCCCCCTTCTGTGAAGCTTTCTTTGATTTGACAATCCTCTTAGGTTCAGGCACTGATTCAGCTGGTGATTTCCAAGGATTTCTTTGAGTATGTCTCACAAACTGAGCCAGAACTTCAATGTGGAGTCGCCAAAGGTTGGTCTTCCTCCAATGGAGTCGCTAGACAGATGATTACAACCAGAAACTGTGTTCAAACCTTGTCTGTCATCAAATCTTGAAGTTGTGTCATTCTCCCAAGGAAGCTGAGCTTCAATTCCCCTCTCCCCGGCAATGGCACCAATTAATGTTATCACCCCAAGAAACTCACCTAGGTTGTATATCAGTGATGCTCGGGAACATTACAAATTCAACAAAGTGTTGGATAAAATGATGGATTAATGAAATAAATGCTGCACATTCAAGCCAAATAACCACTCCTACTATGATTAACCCCAGACATGGGTGAACACCCCCAAACTACAAGGCTTTTAACCACCAATTACTCACAGTTTAAATAAAATGTGATAATGGAGAAGTCTAACTACACCAGCAGATACACAGGACGTTGTGATGGCCAACTGCAACCAGTTAAGAGGTCTGTAAATCTATTATCTAATACACAGACAGGATGACAACTCTCTGGTATTAAAACAATACAAACCTGTAAGGAAATTCAATGATACATGCAAAATTCTAACACAGAGGTGGGATGACAGGCCCTCTGATGCTAAACATTCACAGCACATGAATTAATGCAAAACAGGCACAGTCTGGAACATAAAAGAAGTGAAAAGTGAGAAATTGATAGCAAAAGAAGATTGTATTAGTTGGAAATGAAGACCAGACACTGCAGGTCTCACAGTAGTTACAGTCTCCAAAAGTTGAAGCTTACAACAGACTAGCACTCATCTAACACTCATCAAACTGATTACATCGTTTTTCTGGTTATATATAGAATTTGTTTACAAAATATCTCTACTCAGCTATGCGTGGAGGTGTCTTAATGGATCACCAACCACATTTACATTTAGATATGGCTTTTCTGCTACAATCTGAACATTTTAATGAACAAAATGGCTCTTTTTGTACTCTGGTGTACTCCTTGAACAGGTGTAATGTTTCATGAATAAATGTCCATAACTACTAAATGGATTCAACTGCTCGAGGTAGTACTATTTCATCCTTGACTGTGCTGTTCTTGAATGCAGGTAGCTGAAGATTAAATGCACTAGAAAACAGATCATTTCTTGCTTCTCCACATGCCCAAAATCAGCCAAAAACACGGCGAAATATATCAAAAATGAATGAAGAGCCAAGGAAGAACACTGGTC
This sequence comes from Pinus tabuliformis, assembly GCA_031772625.1. Classification (NCBI taxonomy): domain Eukaryota; kingdom Viridiplantae; phylum Streptophyta; class Pinopsida; order Pinales; family Pinaceae; genus Pinus; species Pinus tabuliformis. The sequence continues at coordinate 108,947,839 of CM062806.1, forward strand.
GTTGGATTGGTCAAGAAGGATGGCCCAGATCGGCTAACATGAGGCAATGGGAAGGCACAAAAGCACAATTTAAATATGAGCCGTTAGATTAAAGAAATGGACGGCGGAGATCATGCTAGAGTGAACTATCAGGAGGTAGATGAACAGGGTGAATTAGGGCCGTCGGATCGCAGTCAAGCAAATCCAACAGTGATCCGGTGGCAAAAGAAGGCGATGGTTAACGGGCAGGGGAACTGGCACGATGGTAGGAAATGGTTTTCCCGCACCACCTTTGTGCAACTGCGATTTTCGTATAGGGGAAGCGCAATACAATAATATTGAGGCACGTGGCTGGCAGAATACCACTTTCCCATGGATTATATAACGTGCGGGTTGACAGAGCAGGGCTTGCGTATAACGTTGGATCATCAGGCGAGATTATCGGACAGCCGAGAGTAAACATACATGTTTGGAGTATGATGTGACAGGCAAGGAGCGGGCCCGGGTTATAATAATTTTAAATATAAGTGAGGGTTATAAGGGTTTTCGGGGTTGTGAAGGGATCAAGCGGAAAAAATAAAAATGGGAAGGGTAAAATGAATCTTCCATGAGCTCCTTAGCCACCAAACCATCAATTTCCAACCTAATTTTAACCCTTACACACTGAAACTGTAGCAGAGCTAACAGTACCATTCACTTGTTAGCCTGAATTTTCTAGCAATCCCAAATTTCTCCGATGTGACTTCAAGTGACCCTCACCAATAGATTTCTAAGCTCACCCTCTATCCAAGAAGACTACTCTTATGTGATTGACTAGGGTTTGTGTATGGAAGGTACCAGATCTCAAGTCATGGCCTATGAGAAGATCGAGAGCCTTCAAGAAAGGTTAGATGAGTTCCAGGGAAATATGGACCAAATTACCACACAACTTTCATGGCTCACCAATACGATGGAGAGGTCTCATCGGGAGGAGCATAGTGTTGATGAACACCTTGAAGGAGAATATAGCCATCACATTCACTTCCATGGAAATCACCAACATTCCCACCCTCGGCCACCCAAGATGGACATGTACAAACTTGATAGCTCTAATCCTATAGTATGGTAGCACAAATAGAACAATATTTCTCCCTTAATGATATCTGTAATGATCAAAATAAACTATGTGTGAGATATCTTTACTTGGACCAAGAGAGATGGTAATGGCGGAAGTGGCATTAGAAATGTTATCCCGGGAACATAGCTTGGCACATGTTCTCAAAAGCCCTATGTGACCACTTTTATAGGGAATCTAATTTTTTGTGCCATCTCACTAAGCTTTGACATACATGCACAATAAAATACTACATTGTAGCCTTTGAGACATTGGCCATCATAACTGACAGCCTAGGAGATGACTTCTACTTGGAGTGTTTCGTCAGTGGTCTCAAAGAAGGCATCCAAGCCCATGTATGGATGCACCACCCAACTACGTGGATGGACACCTGCAAAAAGGCCATCGAGGTGGAACTCACCTTAGCTACCTAGTCCACTCATCCAAATTTCGTAGCCAAGGGGTGTCCCACCCAGGCTCAGGGCCCTACCCAAACACTTAAGGTTCAAAAGGTGTCTCCAGCAGAAATGGTTGAAAGAAGAAAACAAGGATTGTGCTACTACTGTGATGATAAATACTCCCGAGGCATAAATGCAAGCACCCAAAATTCTTTCAAATTGATGCTACTAATAACAACTCATCTAAGGAAGCCCCACCCCTTGGGGGGCCTAAGGATAAAGTTGAGGAAACCCATCCTGACAATGATCTCACAGCTATGCTAGATGAACTAATGATCTCACTACATGCTTTGGCGGGCATTTCTTCGCCTCAAACTCTCAAAATCCAAGGCTTTCTTAAACATTGACCAGTAGTGGTATTAATTGATAGTGGAAACGCTCATAACTTTATCCATAAGTGAGTCACCAAATTTGTTCATTGTTTTGTGTGAAGAGTCTCTAATTTCCAAGTCCTTATCGCTAATGGGGGACCATGAAATGTGAAGGCCATTGTCAAAATATTAAACCTCAGATGCGAGACTACCACCTAAAGACCCACATGTTTTCTATTGAAATGGGTGGTTGTGACATTGTCTTGGGTGCTAAATGGCTTTGCACACTTGGCCCAATCACAATGGATTTCTAGGAGTTATATTTGAGCTTTAAGCAGAACGAACACATTCATACATTACGTGGACTCCAGGAAGGTTCTCCTACTATCATCAGCTCACATTGAATGGAAAATGTTTTCAAAAAGGGCCACCATGGAGTCATCGCCCAATTTATTGTCATCCGAGCCATTGAATCCACTACTCCTCATATTCATACTGAGATACAACAGATTTTAGACTGCCACCAATAGGTATTTGACAAACCTAAAGAGCTTCCACCTTCTAAGGGTGAACATGATCATAGCATGCCTTTGGTCCCGGGGACCCAACCACCTAATGTGTGCCCATATTGATATCCTTTCACCCAAAAGAATGAAATTGAAAAAGTAATCAAGGAACTCCTCGAAGCTGATGTTATTCATCCCAACATCACTGTTTATTCATCATCAATGGTCATGGTGCTAAATAGATATGGAGAATGGCGCACGTGTCCAGACTTTCGGGCCCTCAACAAGCTCACTGTGAGAGACAAATTTCCTATTCCGGTTGTTGATGATCTTCTTGATGAATTACATGGTGCTCAATTCTTTACCAAGCTAGATATTCACTCTGACTATCACCAAATGTGCATGAAATAAGTATAGATTCCCAAGATTTCATTCCAAAATCATGAAGGCTGTTATGAATTATTGGTCATGCCGTTTGGTCTTGGTAATGCTCCATCTACTTTTCAAAGCCTCATGAACCACCTACTAAAACTGTATCTCTAAAAATTTGTCCTCCTCTTCTTTGTTGACATTCCCATCTACATCCTAACATGTGAAAAACATTTTCAACATATAGACTTGATCTTGCAACTGCTCCAAAATCACAAATTATTTGTCAAATTGTCCAAGTGTTCTTTTGATGTGGAAGAAGTCGAGTATTTGGGACACATTATGGGTTGTGAAGGAGTGAGGGTTGATCCAAAAAAGATACAAGCAATGCAAGATTGGCCCCAACCAAAAACCTTGAAGAGTTTGAGGGGATTCTTGGGTCTCATTGGCTACTATCGCAAATTTGTCCACAATTATGGTTGCATTGCTAGACCCCTCACTAATATTCTCAAGAAAAATTCATTTCTCTGGACTGATGCAACTCAGCAAGCATTCGTGGCTCTCAAATAGGCCATGTGCTCCACTCTCGTATTGGCCCTACCAGACTTCACCAAATCTTTTGTGATTGAATGTGATGCTTCCAGTACTGGTATTGGTGTTGTATTAATGCAGGAAGGTCGACCATTGGCCTTCACCAACCAACAAATGAGTGGAAAACATCTAGGTCAATCTACCTATGAGAAATAAATGATGGCCATCTTACATGCAGTAGACACTTGGCAACCATACCTGTTGGGGTGAAGTTTCCAATTCCTCACGGACCATCAAATCCTAAAATATTTTTTGGAGCAACGTCTATCATCACCACAGCAAAATAAACAACTAGCCAAAATGATGGGGTATGATTATGAGATAATTTACAAGAAATGGTGTGACAATGTAGTAGATGTTGCTTTATCGTGCCAATTTGAGGATGAAAGCACCCTGTTATCAATCTCTCTTCCCGTGCTAGATTGGATTAAAGAGGCCCGCAAGGAATGATTCTCACACCCCTCTCTCTCCCAACTTATTAATAACTTGAGAAAAGATCCTAATTCCTCAGCCGACTACTCTTGAAATAATGATAGTCTTCACTACAAGGATTGAGTACTTATATCGCAGACATCGACCCTCAAAACCCACATTTTGGAAGAGTTGCACTCATCCCCAACTCTAGGGAATTCAGGATTTCATAAGACTTATGATCGCGCTCATCGTTCTTTCTTTTGGACTGGCATGAAAAATAACATTCTTACTTTTGTAGCTAAATGTGATGTGTGTCAACACAACAAAGGAGAAACAATCAAGTTACTAGGAACCTTACAGCCATTGCCACTCCCTGCCTCTGTCTAGATGCATGTTTCCATGGATTTCATCACTGGACTCCCAAAGTTGGGAAAAAAATAATTCATCATGGTGTTTCTGAATATACTTTCTAAATATGCTCTCTTTTTTATCTACCCCACCCATTTACCTCCACTTTGGTGGCTCAAGCTTTCATGGACCAGATCTTCAAACTACATGGCATGCCGACTTCCATTGTGTCTGATCACGACCCCACTTTCACCAGTAAATTTTGTCAAGAACTTTTCAAGCTACAAGGCACGTAACTCCAACTAAGTACGCCTATCATCCCCAAACCGATGGTTAAACAAAAGCAGTCAACAAATGTTTGGAGACATATCTAAGGTGCTTCAATTCAAAAAAGAAGCATCAATGGGTATAGTGGCTACCTTTAGTTGAATGGTGGTATAATACTAACTATCATGAGGCCACCAAGATGACTCCATATGAGGCAGTGTATGCGCAACTCCCACCTTCACCTATTCCTTATATCCCTGGATGTTCTAAGGTGCACGCAGTTGATCAACTCCTACAGAATCGTGTCGCCATGATAGCTCATCTCAAAGATAATCTACAACAAGCTCAGAATCGAATGATAGGAAAACCAGCATTGTTTTGAGCACACATTTCAAGAATGGGATGAAGTATTCTTGAGACTGCAACCATATAAGCAAACATTTCTCAAAGAAAAGGATTGCCAGAAACCAGCACCAAAATTCTATGGACCTTATCAGATACTTTAGTGCATTGGAGTAGTCACCTATAAACTAACCTTGCCACCAACTTGAAAAATCCATCCAGTCTTCCATTTATCATGCCTCAAGAAAGTGGTGGGGAACAATTGTAGAATTCAAACCAGTCTACCCGAATTGGATTAGGAAGGCTCACTCTAGCTCCAACCAGAACAAGCCCTCGATACCTGTGAAAGAGATATCCGCAGTCGCACATCAAGGAAGTCCTCATCAAGTGGAAAGACACCTATCCAGAAGATGCAACCTGGGAACCAGCCACTAGTCTTCAGTAGTTTTCGTAGCTTCAACCTTGAGGACAAGGTTTCATTTGATGGGGGAGGGCATGATAGGGTCCAACCCTAACCCCTTTATTTATATAATAACCCCAATGGGCCGATTCATAGTCACAGTTAGTTAGAGAATAAATAAAGCCCGCATTAATAATTGTAAGTGGTTGAATTGCATTAGAGAAAAGGGACCAGAGTTAGTTGTAAATGGGCCATAGCTAATAAATAAAGTGGCTAACCTGTGTTATGCAAGGGACCACTAGTAGTTAGGGTTTTGGATGTCATTTAGTTATAAATAGTCTTAGTTAGTAAAGGAAATATCATCAAGTATTATTGTAATCGAGATCTACTCTGCTGGAGGTTACCCCTGTCATCAAAGTCTCTGACTGTTATGGCCTCTGTCGACTGAAAACTCTGAGCTTTTTTTGACTCTTCCTTTTTGCACTGTTTTCAACCCTTCTCTATGCTCTTCAGTATCTGACTGCTCCAGCCTCTATCACTCTGATCTCTAACTACATCAATCCCACTGATTCCTCCCATTAATATGTACTTTAAGTTCCCATAGCAAGGTATGATCAATGAGATAAAACCTCTCGATGGACCCGGCCCAATTTTAGCCCTCTTGGGACTATCACTTCATATCACCTCGTGTCACACTTGGAGGTATGGCTGCATGTGATCTCTCTAACCACTTGGCTCGATATTCCCCCCTACTGGAGGTATCTGCATGAATGGATGTCTCCACTTTCTCTCCTCTTTGCTTCTCCAATTGTGGCTACTCCACAACTGTCTGAGATTACTTCCCTTCTTGACTAGATCTCTCCACTTGGTCTCCTCTTAGCTTCTCCAATTGTGGATGCTCCAAAATTTTCTGAGACTGTTTCTTCTAGGGCTGCATGTTGAGAGGTAATTTACTCTCCCTCTCATCCACCAAGTCTCTAACCTTTGGCTTGCTCCTCAAGGATTTGCATGCATATTGAACCTCAAGAGAATGCATGTTCTTGACTCATGAACCGATCAGTTTCACCTGTCCCGCGGTGATGTGTCTAAGGAAAACCTTTCCCTTACTAAAAACCACATCATAGCCACAGTCTTCCAATACTGTGACTGAAACAATATTATTCTTTAGTCCTGGTACGTACATCACATCTGTGACCCTAAGAGGGGAGCTAGATTCCCTCTGAAAGATAATTGTACTGATCCTGGTAGCTCTATAGCTCTCGTCATCTCCAAACTCTATGCTCTACTTGAGGTCTTTCTCCTCAAAATAACTAAGGAGATCTTTATTCCCCGTCATATGGAATGAGGCATTGCTATCAAGATCCCACATGCCTCCCATGATAGTGTTGGCCATGCATGCAATGAGAGTTAAATCAAGTTCAAATTGTGAAGCTAGCACTTCACCTATTGCCACTACTATCGTCTCCTTGCTTGCTTTCTTCTGTGGGAAGATCTTGGCATAATGCCCATTCTCGTGACAATGAAAACACTTGACTTTCATCAATTCCATATTCTTTCTACCCTCCTCACCTTGGGACTTCTTTCCCTTGGAATTCTTTGCCTCACTCATTAAGGAAAAATCCTCATCCACTTCCCTAGAGGAGGTCCCATCTCTAGCGTTCCTTCTGCATCAAATCCAAACATAGTTGTTCCCAATCTGGCAACTTCTCCCGACCATTGACAGATTCCTCATAACTATGCAACTCTTTGGAAGTCTTAGAAGAGCAAGACTCACCATATCATCCTTAGAAACCATGATTCCAATGCTTCCAAGTTCATCACGACATTGAGTGAACTTGGTCAAGTATTTTGGAATAGTCTCGCCTTTCTCCATTTTGATTTTTCGAAGTTTTTCCTTCAGTGCCAATTTCCTTTGGTCATTGTTGTTCTGATGAAAGTCTGTTAATGCTTTCCACATAACATGCAGAGTTTCCTTCCCATGGAGACTCAAGACAATGTGGTCTCAAACTCCCTCAAGGATTATCCACCTCACCCTTGCCACACACTTCTTCCATTTGGCCAGATTTTGAGCATTCGATGGTGGTGGCTTTGGAATGTCCTAATCAATGAATTACTCCAAGCTGTTGTCTTCCAATAAGGCCTCCATCCTGTCCTTCTAGGCTATATAATTTGAGCTTCCATCCAAGTCATACTTGAGCTGCAAACTGTAGAACGCCATCTGTCGATCCTGAAGTATGTATTGCAAATTCGAATTTCACCTGTAACCCTGAACTCAAAACTTTGAAAACTTCTCTAGTATACTTTCTCAGCTCTGATACCATGTAGAAAATACTCATAGATTCACAAGCTCATGCAATTTACTAAAGCATAGGACAAGAATATACTTCTACTTTCAACCAGCGGAATCCAATAGATCAATGAAAAAAATATTCGACAAGAGGAAGATAAATCAATGGCACATAACACAATAAGTATCCGAGGAAAGCCACAACTCAAAACCCTACTATCTGTATTGCATATATCAGAAATCCAAGATGATAATACAATGCTTGTTCTCACAAGAACAATCCCAGCACTCAGTAAAATGAATCTCCAACTCACAAGCAAACTCTTGGCCAACACTTAGTTAATTCTGCAACTCTCCAAGTCCCTATTTCCTTGCGCCCTTGGTCAAAGAATTTGGATGAATACAATATTCTCTACTCAACCTTGAGCTTAATCTGCACAAGTATTTCCTATCCTCCACCTGATGACTTCCTTTTGCCAATACTTAGTCGAATTTCCAAGCCTCTAAGCTTCTAATTCTTTGCACAATTCCTGAGAGAATTAACCTGTATTTTAAAGGGAAATTCCTCATCCATAACTGTGCAATCAAAAATTAGGTCCTTCTATGATTTCATGCATGATATTTATAACTCAGTAAATCATAGAAATGATAGTACAATGTCCTTGCACTCTAGTCTCAACTGGGTCTTTCTTAGAATTGACATGCATGAGTTTGTAATGAGGGAATCTTCAGCTAACTGGAGTAGCACTAGTAAATGCATTAGTGCACCAACTGACTGTTAACTCTCTACTAGTTCCATAAACAGTTTGGAACTAATTTAATTGAAATTAACTCAGTAAACTAAGTTATCTACTTACAACTCACAATTAACTCATCTTGGTCCCCGATAATATAGGGATAACATATACATGACTTCAGAAAGACTTCCAACTCGAAATTCCTAAGTTAACTAAATCAACTTAACTTAGTTAACTATTACAAGTTGCTATGAGAAAAGAATTACAATTTTAATTCACAATTTAATTCAATGACAAGTTAAATTGGAATTTCTGGATTCTATTTTTAACATTTCTTGTTATTTTCAACATTTAGTGACCTGCATGCACTCCAATAATTTTTTTAGTTTAGCTAAGATTTCAATTTTCTTTGCTAACCATTATAAGTAAATAATTTTTTTATTGTGTACTTTGGAATTTTTCATTCAAACATAGCTTAACTAGGAAGAAAGTAAGTGGCCCTAATCCACATATATTTTGTACTTGTTTTTCTCATTCTAAATTACATCACACTTAGCTTAAACTAGGATAAATGTAAGTTGTCTTGAATCCACACATCTTTTTTTCTTGTTTTTTCTAACCAAAGCTTTTATTTCATTCATTTATTTTTGCGACTAGGAGTTGGTATTAGTAAAGAAATAAATTATGCCCTGCCTCCCTTGTGTCCTTGTGGTGAACGTATGGTTGCATATGAAAACTTTCTCAAAACACTAAGTTTCCATCTCCCTATATTCTCACATAAAATAATTAGGAAAGAAGTGAGTGACCCATCACCCACACATATTTTATTTTCTATTGGAAATGTTTGAGCACTATCGGGGGGGAGGAGTGAATCAATAGTGTGATTTATTATCAATTTTCACCAATTTTACTTCTCTACTTAATCACATACACTAATTAGCAAAAACTCATCAAACATTTTTCATATCTATGCATAAATCATAAGTAGAAAATAAACCATATAAGAAACATAACCATGAACAAGAACAAGAACATAAGAAAGCATAAACACATGAGACACAACATATCTGGTGGAAAACGCTTGACTAGGAAAAAAACCACCTTTGTTGTTGTTGCACCACTCTGAAAGTTCTATTAATAAAAATTTATATTTTACATCGATTATTGACTCCGATTAGCTAGGAGACTCGACCTCATATACAATCAGTTGACTTCGATCCAGCAAGAGACTCGATTCTACTAATCAGCTCAAAGGACTATCTTCTCACACATATCTACAAACTACCATCGGTTGAAAGACACGATGATCAACGATCCTCGCCTAACTCTGACTGGACTATCCAACTACCATTAGATTGAGAAATTGTTCCTTTCACTGAAACTTCACAATCACATCTCCACACTCATGAAGTCACTGTTCCTCTACTCTATGTGGACCTCATTTCATCTATTTTCATACTAGATCCCAAGATTTTCTTCTCAACTTGATTCAACTCTACAATATGATCTCTAGCATCAAGACATCATCATCAAATCAAATAAAATCACCACAAACATATGCTTTCCACTCTAGAAAAATAGTCACCACAATTAATGCATCAAATATAAATAATATTATCACTAGTAGCTAAAATAAAACTCATACTCAACTATAATAACAAACCCTCACACCAAAAGATGAATGTTGCATAAAACAATCAACAACATAAAACACAATGGATATGTGTTAAATGCATCAGTAGCTCTTGCAAAACAAAAATGTGAAAAACTCAAATATGGAGATATACCAAGCTCTCCATCACTATCAACACCTCTTCTACAATTATTTTATTCTTTGATCTGCCATCTAAAGGCTTGAATCAATATTATGCTTCAACAAGTGGATCTTCTCATTCTGTTGCCATTAACACTCATACACTGAAGCATCTATGCTCTACACTAGGTCTTATTCATGTTAGGTCATTGTAGTTCCTTATTGTTATTATTGTGCCACAATTGTCCCCACATTATTATTATTGTGCCCCATAGAAGCCCACTATTCTTATTCATGTTGTGCCCTTATATTATTATTGTTATGTCGGCTTTTATTATATTGTGACCCCTTAGACTCCTATATATAGAAAGGATGTTTTGTCATTTGAGTCATCCAAGAATTGTTCATTTGTGTAATGTAAAGTAGGTTTCCCCCTCAAAGAGGCCTATTTTGAAGTCATTGATCTATATTTTCTTCTCTTTTGTGAGTTGGTTGCATAACATTTGGTATTAGAGCTTTGGATTATAACGTTTCGCTACTCCAAAAATGTCATCGTGGAATTTTTGCTATAAATTTTTTTATACGACGTTTCAGAAGCTGAAGCAAAAACCCATTTGAGCCGAAATCTTGACGACCCTCGGGTCAAAATTTCAAATCTTGTCTCGCTATATGTTCAGAGATATGATCCAAGTAAGTTAGGGTTTTTGCAGGATCCCAAATTACATCCCAAATAGGTGACTTTGGGAAAAGCGTTCTAACGTTCTCTCTAAGTATCAGATTGAAATTTCGTAAGAAGTTACAAAAATAGGATAGAATTTTTTATTGTGTGTGTTTGTTTTAGGTCTAAAGGTTGAAACAGTGACATGTGGCACTTCATACAAGTTCGCTCTACTGAAAAAGTGTATAATTAGGTCATCTTGGGAGATTGGGAATAACGCTTTCTTGGAGAATCCAATTTCGATCATACTGGTGGTGTTGGAAAGAGGATTTAGAGGGCTACCATAGTTTGAAAGTTTAGACCTTGGAGATCCAAAATTTCAGAGATACATCAGATTCAATATTGAGCTCATACAAATAAAAAAAAACATGTGTATCCTTTTTAAAAATTTGCATAAGTTTTGTTTGAAAACATAGTTGGAAGTGATTAAAATAGAATGTTGAAGAAAATTATCATTAGTTGATGCCCCAAAGAAATAAAATGGAAACACCTAGTAAGCAACCCGAAATCTCTACCATGACACATGAAGAAGAGGAAGAAATGAAACATGATATATCAAAATTACGAGACCAAGTGTAACAAATTTCTCTCACAAAAAGTAACAGAAGCTAAGATGGATGGTTTGAAAGACAACATTGATGATTGGAAGAAATACATGGAAGGTTGGAAGGAAGGTTTAATAAAGTTGCTACAAGAAAGGCTTCCTAATGGTGAAAAGGTAGCAGAGAAAACTCATCATGAGAACAAAATAAATGTTAATCATGATTCTAAGAAGGACAACATTGAAGATTTGAAGAAATACGTGGAAGGTTTGAAGGAATGTTTGACAAAGTTGCTACGAGAAAGGCTTCCTAATGACGAAAAGGTAGTAGAGGAAACTCATGATGAGAACAAAAGAAATGCTAATCATGAATTCATAGACTCTAACATTGGAATAAAAACCCACCACGTTCCAAAGATCGATATGAGGAAGTTTGATGGAAAGGATCCCGTAACATGGATACTAGAGATGGAACAATATTTTGATCTCCATATTGTGAAAAACACACAAAAGGTACACATTGCAACTTTATATTTGGAATCCAATTAGTTTGTATGGTATCGTTGGCTTTTCTCTCATAAACAAATCGTCACTTGGGAATTTTTTATGGAAGAAATGATAGCACACAATGAGGATACAAAAAGCAACAACTTTTTTAGCCAATTGATAAATCTCAAACAAAAGGGTTCAATGGTGGAGCACATTGAGGACTTCCAAAAATTGAATATAAGGGTGAAATATATTTCAGAGGAGCATAGGATTGATGTGTTCATAGAGACTTTAAAGGGTAACATCCAACAAGAGGTTCCCCTTTGGGAACATGATTCATTGGAGAAGGCATTCAGGTTGGCAAGAAAAAATGAAAGCAAAATTATGGCAACAAGGAAGCCTACCAATCACAACTATAATGATGGAGGTGTTGTTTCTCCTAGCCTTCCACAACCTACAAGGTTGACACCATAAAAATTGGAAGAAAAAAGAGAAAAATGGATTTGTTATAGTTGTGATAGAAAATACACTAAAGGTCATAAGTGTGCTGAGAAGAAATTATTTTACATAGATTGTGAGGAGGAAGAAGAAATGGAAAAAGAAACATCAAAAGAAGAGGATATACACCAAGAACAAACCCGAGAGAAAGAAGAAATGAATCCAGCCATATCTTGTAATGCACTGGTCATAATTACCACTCCTCAAACTATCAAGATAGAAGGACATATCAAGAAGAAAAAGGTAATAGTGTTGATTGATTCGGGAAGTACCCATAATTTTATTCATTTTAAGATAGTGAAGGAATTGAATTGCTTCCTATATCCAGCACTAGAGTGTCAAGTGATGGTTACAAATGGAAGAACCATAAATTGTTCTGGAAAGTGCCATAATATCAAGCTATCGATGGGAGAATATGTGTTGAAGAGTCCAATGCTTTCCATTCCAATGGGTGGTGTTGATGTTGTACTAGGAGTCCAATGGCTACAATCTTTGGGTATGATAGCTTTTAATTTTCAAGAACTTTTCTTGAAAAAAAAATCAGAAGGAAAGGAAGTTGAATTAAGGGGTATCGTAGGGAAACCGGGAAAGATAATCAACTCTAATGGCATGAAAAATCTTCTAAAGAAAGAACAACGTGGTGTAATTGCACAATTATGTTCGCTAGAGGTTCCCACATTGAAATCATCTATTTCTCGAGATCTCCAAAAAGTCTTGGACAATCATTCCAAGGTATTTGAGACTCCCAAAGGCCTCCCACATATTCATGATCATGATCACATTGTTATTCATTTGATTCTAGGAAGTTTTCCTCCAAACATTAGTCCTTATAGATATCCCTATGCCCAAAAGAGTGAAATTGAACATATGATTGCAAAAATACTAGAGGTCGATATAAGTCAACCTAGTCAAAGTTCTTTTTCTACTCTAGTAGTATTGGTGCACAAGAAGGATGGATCATGGTGCATGTGTCTAGATTATAGGGAGTTCAACAATCTCACTATTAAAGATAAATTTCCCATTCCTGTCATTGATGAATTATCAAATGAATTGCATGGATCAATTTACTTCACCAAGTTGGACCTTCATTCAGGATATCATCAAATTAGAATGAATATTGAAGACATTCTGAAAACAACATTTAGAACTCATGAGGGTCATTATAAATTTTTGGTCATGCCCTTTGGCCTTATCAATGCACCTTCTACATTTCAAGGTTTGATGAATTCCATTTTCCAACCCTTCCTTAGAGAATTTGTGTTGGTATTTTTTGATGATATACTAATCTGCATCAAGTCTTGTAAGGATCATGTTCAACATGTTGATAGAGTGCTCAAACTATTGGAGGAGAAACAATTATATGCAAAAACCTTCAAATGTTTATTTGGAGTACAAGAGGTGGAATATTTGGGTCATATTGTATCTCATGAAGGTGTTAAGGTAGACCCTAGCAAAATTAAATCCATTAAGGAATGGAAAATCCCCACATCCATAAAGCATATATGAGGATTTCTTGGGTTGACAGGGTATTAGGGCAAGTTTGTTAAGAATTATGGGAGAATAGAAGCACCTCTAACAACATTACTAAAGAAAGATGCATTTTCTTAGACTCCAGATGCAACGAAAGCCTTTGAACATCTTAAAGAGGCAATGTGCCAACCACCGGTCTTAGCTACGCCAGACTTCACAAAAACCTTTATTGTGGAATGTGATGCCTCAGGAAATGGAATTCGTGATGTTATAATGCAAGAAGAAAGATCCATTGCTTTTTAAATTCATCCAATCAAAGGAAGGTATTTACACAAAGCTATTTATGAGAAGGAAATGTTGGAAATACTACATACACTTAAGAAATGGCGACCTTACCTAATGGGAAGACACTTCAAGGTAAAAAAAGATCATGATAGCCTTAAATACTTTTTAGAAAAAAAATTGTCTTTATAAGAGCAGAAAAAATGGGTCACAAAGATGCTAGGCTATGAATTTGAAATCATCTACAAAAAATGGAAGAAAAATTTTGTTGCAGATGCACTCTCAAGAAAGGATGAGGATGTGGAAGCATTGCTTTGTGTCATTTCTATTATGAAACCTGATTGGATAAACGAAGCAAGGGATGAATGGAAGAATGACGAAGAAGTGTGGGAACTCATTCAAAATTTCTAGCAAGATCCCAATAAATCTAATACATTTAGCTGGAAAAATGATTCATTATGGTACAAAGATCACTTATACCTTTGTAAGAATTCCCACCTCAAACAAAAGAGTCTTCTAGAATTGCACACCTATCCCTTAGGAGAGCATTCAAGATTTTTAAAAACTTACCACAAGGTTAAGAAGGAATTTTTTGGGATGGCCTTAAATCTGATATTCAAAAGTTTGTGGCAGAATGTTTGGTTTTCCAACAAAATAAAGTTGAGAAAATTAAGACCCCAGGTCTATTACAACCTTTATCCATTCCAAGTCAACGTTGGGAGGATTTTTCAATGGATTTTATCACAGGTGTACCCAAGTCCGAAGGAAAGAGTGTCATCATGGTGGTAGTTGATAGACTTACCAAGTATGCACACGTTTGTGCATTATCTCATTCGTTTAAAGCCGGTACAGTTGCTACTACATTTATGGAAACAATTCAAAAGCTGCATGGAAACCCAAAGATTATTTTAAGCAACAGAGATCCTATTTTCACTGGAAATTTTTGGACAAAATTATTTTCTTATCTGGGTATGCAGTTAGTTCATAGCTCATCTTATCATCCTCAATCTTATGGGAAAACTGAGATAGTGAATTTTTTTTTGGAAGGACATCTTCGTTGCTTTCTATCTGATAAACTAACACAATGGGTCAAATGGTTACCTTTGGCTGAATGGTGGTATAACACTTCCTTCCATGCTGCAGCAAAAATAACCCCATTTATGGAACTTTATGGATATCATCCACCATCCATCACATCATATTTAAGAGAAAATTCTATGGTTCAAGTAGTGGAAGATCACATCAAGCATCAACAAAATGTTCTCCAACTCTTAAAGGATAACCTGACTTTGGTGCATAATAGAATGAAACAACTCGCAGATCAACATCGCAACGAAAGAAGTTTTTATGTAGGTGACTAGGTATTTCTACAACTACAACCATACAAACAAATGTCCCTTAAGCAAGCTAAGAAGGATGATAAATTATCACCAAAGTATTATGGTCCATACAAGGTGTTGCAAAAGATTGGTACTATGGCATACAAATTGGAACTTCATTCATCTTACTGAGTGCACCTAGTTTTCCATGTTTCATGCTTAAAGAAGGTTATAGGTGACAAGCTCCCAGTTCAAACAATATTTCCAAACCTTTACGAGGAAGTAAAAATCATATTGGAACCTGAAGTAGTCACAGAAACAAGAACTTGACAGCTATGAAATTGATCAATTTCAGAGTATCTCATCAAGTGGAAGAACTTACCCATTGAAGATTCCACATGAGAGGATGAGAATTTTATAGAAGCATCCAAAACTACTCAAGCATTAACGACAACACTTTTTTAAGGAGAGGGGCATGTTAGGTCCTTATAATACTAGTGATTCCCCCATTGCTATTGTCATTGTAGTCCCTTATTGTTATCGTTGTGCCCCAGTTGTCCCCACATTGTTATTATTGTGCCCCATAGAAGCCCACTATTGTTATTGTTGTTTCCTTATATTATTATTGTTATGTCATCTTTGATTATATTGTAACCCCTTAGGCTCCTCTATATATAAAGGAGGTTTTTCCATTTGAATCATCCAAGAATTTTTCATTTGTGTAATGTAAAGGAGGTTGCCCCCTCATAGAGGCTTATTTTGAAGTTGTTGATCTACCCTTTCTTCTCTTTTGTGAGCTGGTTCTATAACACACAAGATATCTGGTGGAAAACCCTTGACTAGGAAAAAGACCACCCTTGTTGTTGTTAGACAACTCTGAATCTTATATTAATAAAAATTTATAGTTTACATAGATTATTGACTATGATTAACTAGGAGACTTGACCTCATATACAATCAGCTGACTTCAATCCACTAAAAGACTCGATTCTACTAATCAGCTCGGAAGACTATGTTCTCACATGGATCTACAAACTACCATCTGTTGAAAGCCACCATGATCAATGATCCTCGCCCAACTCTGACTAGACTATCCAACTACCATTAGATTGAGAAATTGTTCCTTTCATTGAAAATTTGCAATCATTGCTCCACACCCATGAAGTCACTGCTCCTCTACTCTATGTGAACCTCATTTCATCTATTTTCATATTGGATCCCAAGATTTTCTTCTCAACTTGATTCAGCTCTGCAATATGTTCTCTAGAATCAAGACATCATTAACAAATCAAATCAATTCACCACAAACATATGCTTTCCACTCTAGAAAAATATTTTCCACAATGCATGCATCAAATCTAAATAATACTATCACTAGCAACTAAAATAAAACTCATACTCAACCATAATAACAAATCCTCACACCAAAATATGAATGTTGCATAATACAATCAACAACATAAAACACAATGGTTATGTGTCAAATGCATTAGTAGCTCCTGCAAAAAACAAATGTGAAAATCTCAAATATGGAGATATACAAAGCTCTCCATCACTACCAACACTTCTGCTACAATTATTTGCTTCTCCGATCTGCAATCTGAATGCCTGAATCAATATTATGCTTCAACAAGTATATCTTCTCATTTTACTGCCATTAACACTCATACACTGAAGCATTTATGCTCTACACTAGGTCTAAATCATTCCTATATTTCTCTACAGCCTTATCATTCAATTACTTACTCAACCAACCATCACACAACTCCAAGGTAAGAATATAAAACATGGAGGGTGAATTTCACCTTTGGGTTGGGATCAAGAGTGCACAAAGTTGACCAAATAAATCCATTATCATCACAACTTGTGAACTTAAGGTGTTCACATCATTGGAGTAATTTTTCAAACTATTCTCAACTTTATCTAATTCATTCAAAAGCTTCTAGAAATTTCTATGTCAAAATACATCCAATGTGTGCGAGGAATCTAGAGGATAATCACTCCAAAACAGAGTAATGATTTATGTGCTTTGCTACCTAGTGTTATAAATCTTATCTCCAGGCCATTGCTACAGTTACTAATGTTATGTGGCCTACTGATAGTCTGTGTTAGTCCTCCTTTTCCTTTCTTCCTCATATTGTCTGCCCACCAAACTTCTAGAGGATGTTGAGGACATCTTGCTCATCTTCTACAAACCATTTCACATCATGAAACTAAGCATACGTCCCAAAACAAAGGCATAAAACTCATACAGCTCATGTCCTACAATAGATGGCCTCCATCGAGTAATGAAATTCTTCTATATCTTTTTCAACATCTCCAACACATGTAGGATAAACTACACAAGCTACAACTCCTTTGCACAAGTCTGTATCACCTCTCCAACATCATCATGAGCCCAAAACACTGCTACAATAAGTCATTCAACTTGACACCACTAACACATGAGAAACCATCTACCATACCAATACCATATTCTAACATCATGAGTGTGACATCATAAACTTGACATCAATGCCAACACAATTAACTCAACCAGCTACAACCATACTACAAGGATGGCATCTAAACACCAACTAGGCTACATAGGGTTTACATCAATGACAACATGAGCTAGTTTTCATCATGATGCTATTCACACCATAATGCCAACAATCTCCCCCTTTGGCATTGATGGAAACCACACACAACCTCTAAATCAACCTCCTCTATCACTCCCCCTTTGACATCAATGGCAAATCGTCCACTCCATCTGATAAGGCAACAAGAATACAAGTATTATCACTGAAGCATTTGACCTCTATATGGATGAAATATGATTCACATAAACCATTGACCATATTCTCCATATCAGCACCAAGAAAAATATGAACCAGTTATCATTATGAACAACATATCTAAACCAACAACCTCTAGTAGCATGTAGCAATAAGCACAAGAGGAAACTACACAAGCATCGTATGCAACATCATACAACAATATGCACATAATATGAACATCAAGGAAGCAACCAACATCTGGACCATAGCAACCACATAGCAACAATGTCAATGGTCATCATCAACCTCTCTACTCATAATCATGAGGTCAAGAACCCAAATAGTGAAATCATAGCATAAGGTACACCATGAACACCTCCAAGTGGATCATAATTCCAACAATGTATGGTTGAAGTAACAAGAGAAAATAATGCTCCCCCTAAACACATGCCATCTCTATCAAATCCAACCTGCAAATAATCGCTTCCACTCGAAACATTGCTTCCTTGCCAAGAAAGAAGCACAATATGGACCAAGACTCCACAAGACCATGACTGAAGACATATTACATTGTACATACATGGTTGTATTAATGACACAAAACCTCATACATACTCTCATATGACCTTATAGCTCACGACTATATGACCCAATGATACATACAATACAAGTACATGGCTTCATGAGCATATTACATGGATTTTCAATGAATTACATTGCTGCTATCATCATCTCCTATGGACCAATGACTCAAAAACATGATATAGCATGGATGTTACAAAATCAATAGCTCGTATACTTGGCTACAAAATGACTCATGAGACTCCTCCATAATAAGCATATCATTATGATGACTCAACAAACAAAGGACTGGACTCTCAACCAACATAAATTAGATACAATAACAAGCACATGGTTGTAATACATTGTATATAACAACCTATATATTGTTGTTCCATGTATCATGTCATGTTAATACATCCTATGCTAATGAACTCCTTTTATGCATGGTTGTACCATATTTTCAACCAACTTTTTAGTGAAACCAAAAGCATATATATGGCTAAAAATGTACTACTTTTACTTAGAAAACATATGTAAAGAATCTATAAATAACTGATTGAAAATGATGAAGAAAAATATCAAATAACTCATGAAAAACTCATACCATGCATAGCTCCCCCTGAGCTCAATATACCTCCAATATACAAGATGATCCTGTGAACCTGAATGTGCATGAGGCTCAAATGAACTCATCATCATAATTGTTGCTGTGTTCTCCCCTTGAGGTTATACACCTCTCACGAAATTGTTAATACTCTTATAAATATGCAAGAAATAATCATGGACTATAGTAGGGCATGATCTTCACTAGTTGAAGAGTTGTTTCTCCTTCTTCCATACAGTCTTTGGCCGCTTCTTTTCCTCCTTCGCTAGTTTTATGCTAGGTCCTCTTTGTTTTTTATGCTTTTGAAAATTTATCTTTGAAGAACGAAGAAGCAAACAATCTCTTGCCATACGCCCAAAGTTATGACATCTATAGCACTCCACATGGCCAAGATATGAATCAAGTGGATCAAATCTCTTGTTTCTCATACTAGATCTATACCTTGCATGCAATATGCTTCTCCTCTGTTGGTTAGATATGCAATCAGATGCCTTATGGTCAAACAAGTTACATGAATATCAATAACCATAAAAACCACGATTATACTTCATGGCCAATCTCCTTGATTTTTGATACTACTATAAGCTTTGCTGATTAGATCTATATGTTATGCTTCTACAATTAGTTGCAACATGCCAAAATTTGTGACAACTGTAACATTCAATTTTATGCACAAAAGGAACAAAAGGACTTCGGCTCCTTCGAAAATTTAAAAATATGTCACGATCCTCTCTTGGAGAAAATTATTTTGTAAATTGAGTTGGACCTTGAGGTTTTCTTCTTTGTCATTATTGGTTTTGCTGCTTGATCTGCTATTGGTTCTGCTTCTTATTTCCTTGGTTCTCACTTTTTTTACTAGTATTTTTTGCTACAAGTTCTTTCAGTTAATTTTTGGTGTTTTTACCTGCATGCAAACTATATTCACCCTTTTGAAATCCAAGAACGAATAAATCCAATGGTGATCTTTGGATTTCAAGAAAACTACCCAAAGCCATAATATTCTTCTCCATCTTTCACTACCTTCTCAAAGAAAATAATTCATATTCTAATCTCTCACATTGGTCTTCCTTATCATTGTATTTCTTCCTCATGCCTTCCTCAACTCTTTTTGATTCTACCAATTTAACCTTTAAGCTAACAATCTCCTCCTTGAGCTTGGCCTTGTTATCATCACAACTATGCAATAGTTTTTATTGATCCTTGCATGCAACTGTTAGTCTAGAAATATTAGCTCTAAGACCATTAATATCATACTCATCTTCACTAGGCAATGCAACATGACTAAAATTTGAATCCTCAAAGTTATAACTCAATAGAAAATCATTAGGATACATACCTTTGGATTCATTTTGTTGCAATACCTTTGGTTCTTGATCTTTTGATTTCTGCACATTATTGGTTGAACCACTTGCACTAGGAATATGAGACTCTTGTGGTTGAGCTTCTTGATTTTTAAGGCCCTTCTTCTTGTTCTTCTTCTTGTTGCTCTTTTTCTCATTCTCCATATTGTTTTTGGTACCATCTCCAAATATGGACTCTATATTGTCCCACATTTATTTAGCATATTTTAAACCTACTAGCCTCTTCAAATCATCATCATGAATATTCTTGTAGATTATGCATCTAGCTTGTGCATCCTGTTGCAAAACTTTATTTGCAATTGGATCCTTGCCACAACCTTCACATACTAATCTCCAAATGTTAGATCCATAAGAAAAAAATTGATATTTAACATTTTTGTGCCATACCTTGTAATTTTTTGTAGTGAGGATAGTAATTCTAAAAAAAAAATAAATCAAATTTCTGCCAACAAACCCAAGATCTACTCTCCAACTATCAAGCTGCAACCAAGATCCCTGCTCTGATAGCAATTGTTGGAAACCTTTGAGCACTACTGGGGGGTGTGAATCAATAATGTGACTTATTATCAATTTTCACCAATTTAAACTTATGTATTGAATCACATACAAATTATCAGTAACTCATCAAACACTTACAGATCTATGCATAAATCATAAGAAACAAATAAAAAATATGAGAAACATAACCACAAACAAGAACAAAAGAAAGCATCAACACATGGGAAACAACATATCTAGTGTAAAACCCTTCACCGCACAAAAAAAAAAACCACCCTTGTTGTTGTTGCTCTACTCTGGATCTTCTATCAAGCAAAATGTGTCTTTTGCATAGATTGTTGACTCCGATCATCTAGGAGACTCAACCTCATATACAATAAGCTAAATCCAATAATCTAGGAGACTCAATTCTATTGATCAACTCAAAAGACTATGTTCTCATATGGATCTATGGACTACCATCTTCTAAAATCCATCACAATCAACGATCCTCACCCAACTCCTATTAGACTATCCAACTACCATTGGATAGTGAAACTTTTCCTTTCATTGAAACTTCGCAATCACTTCTCCACACCCATGAAGTCATTGCTCCTCTACTCTATGAGAACCTCGTTTCATCTATTTTCATACTGAATCCCAATATTTTTCTGCTCAACTCGATTCAACTCTATAATACGATCTCTAGCAGCAAGACATCATCATCAAATCAAATAAAGTCACCACAAACATATGCTCTCCACTCTAGAAAAATAGTGGCCACAATTCATGCATCAAATATGAATAGTATTATCACCAGCAGCTGAAATAAAACTCATACTCAACCATAACAACAAATCCTCGCATCAAAATATAAATATTTCATAATACAATGAACAACATAAAATGCAATGGCTATGAGTCAAACACATCAGAAACTCCTGCAAAAAACAAATTTGAGAATCTCAAATATGGATCTATACCAACCTCTCCATCACTATCAACACCTCTGATACAATTCTTTGTGTCTCTTACCTACAATCTGAAGATCTAAATCAATATTATCCTTCGACAAGTAGATCTGCTCATTTTGTTGCCATTAAAAGTCCTACACTTAATCATCTATGCTCTACACTATGTATGAGGAATTCCTCTACTTCTTTGCAACCTTCTCACTCAATTACTCACTCAATGATCTAGGTAGATCTCTAGACACCAGTGGCATGGAAAAGGCTCAAAATTCAAAGTGGTGGAAAGATGATGAACTTGACATCAAATTGAAGTGCTCATCGCCCTGATTCCAACTGTGTGAACGACACTCCAATCCAAGTCTGGATGAAGGAGATAGAGGCAGTCAAAGTTGGGTTGAATTTTTTATGACTGGGTAGGATTAATGAAGGCACAATTTGGACTTTTTCCAGTGGACGGAATCTAGCCAACTCCATCCAAATTCTAGGCGAAATTGTCGCCTCGTTAAAATGACTCCTTTGGCTTAAAATCAGAATTTTTACAAACAACATATGGTTTTATTAAATATATATATATATATATATATATATATATATATATATATATATATATATATATATATATATATATATATATATATATATATATATATATATATATATATATATATATATATATATATATATATATACATATACATATATAAGGGTGGTGGGCCACCAACCCCACCACCCCAACTCTTATCCACATAACCATAATGTATATAGGTGGAGGGGCGGGCCACGACTCCCAGACCCTCCCACGAAACTGTTGAAACAAACAAGCAGGGTGGGCGGCCATGACCCCGCCACCCCACAACCCACAAACCACACCACAAATTCATTACATGACAGGTGGTGGGCCGGCCCTTGGGGCACGGACTCAATGACACCCAAAAAAGAAACACGCAACCAGCCACTTGCACGGAGCTGGCAGAGGTGGGATGGGCGGGCCACCCAAGGCGAGCCCAACCTGACCCTTGTTTAAATTTAAATTTTGATGTATAAAAAAAGGAAGAGGCAGGGTTTGACTGCCCAACCTCCTCCACATTAAATGGATCATAAGCCAACTCAACCAGCTAACTTATTGAGAAATCTGCCACCACATTTTTTATTTAAATGCAGTTCACCAGTGCACCCAGGGGAGAGGAGGCAGTGCACGTAGTTCGAGGCAAAATTTTGCAGGAGGGTGAAATTTCCACTTTGTCATATTTTGACAAATTTTATATGGTTTCAGCATTTCTTAATTCCACGAACGCAATGGCGTTGTCCATTTCTCCATCATAGTTCTACATTTTTGGGCCATTTTTCAGTACAGAGGTATAAAACTCCTTTTTGTAACCGATGCTTGTACTCTTCTTTCTCATGCCACTTAGTGAATGAAGGCCTCCCCATTGATCGAGCAGGGCCCAGAGACATAGTCCAAGTCAGACGAACTTCGTTATCAAGTCTTGTTGTCTTATTTCATGCTTTATGTGTTTCTCCTCTTGTCTCATGTGCACATTAAGTTTTCTATGTTAAACTACAATTTATGCATGTAATTCTTGAACAAATCTATAAGCAAAATATTTTGGATCAAGTGGTATCAGAGCAGGTCTTTTTAGATGTGAATTGCATGTTTGTATGCTAACAAGAAACAAGTTCTGAAGAGGCGAAGGGAGACTAAAGTCTTTCAATCCCAAAGCAGGGCATGCACATCGAAGGAGAAACATGGCAGATGAAGAGGCTCGCTATGAAGAGGAGCTCAATTTCCGCAAAACCTTCTATACAATGGAAAAAAATTTCGGCCAATTGCTTTCAAGACCGGAGAAAGTAGAAGGGAAAAAGGCAGAAGAACAAGGTTCAGTGCATGGAAATGGTGAAGAAGAACCCCCTCCTTCTCCTTCCACGAGTGAAAGTTCTTCTTCCTCTCATCACCATCATCATAGAAATTCAAGGGATGCATCTAAGAAACCTTTCTTTAAATTAGATGTCAAATTTGATCTTCCCATGTTTAACGGTGAAAGTAATGCAGAGAAGCTTAATAATTGGATTAGGAAGATTGAAATCTACTGCAAGATTCAGCAGATCGAAGAGGATGAGGCAAAGATTCAGCTGGCCTCTCTTCGGCTAAGTAGAACTGCTCTCATTTGGTGGGAGAGCAAATTGCGATGAAGTAAGAGTGTGGGTAATCTTCTTTCCTCATGGCCTAGTTTCATTTCTGCATTAAAGGAACAATTTTATCCCTTGGGTTACAAACAAAAAGCCTTAATGGATTGGCAATACTGAAGGCAAGGTAGAGGCCAGGATGTTCAAAGCTTTACAAAGGAATTTAGAAAACAAGCACTTAATTTGGGCATTGCACTTGAATCACCTGAAGTAGTAACTAAGTATATTGGATCATTACATAGTTACCTTGGACATTCATTATTATTGTTTGAACCAACTACTATTGACTCGGCCAATGTAAAGGCCATTCATCTTGAGAACAGGGGCAAAAATGAAAGAGATGATCATTTCAAGGAACCACCTTTCAAACCTCCAAATGGAAAACCCAAAGTGAAAGGAAAAGGAAAGGAGAAGAGGAAGGCATCAACCAAGAAAGATGAAGGAGAAAGACCGTATTGCACTCACTGCAAAAAGGAAAGTCATGACGATGATCATTGTTGGAAACAATACCTAGAAAAGAGACAAAAGAAGTATGGAGGAAAAGGCAAGCAGAAGACAATGGAAACTGTGCAACAAGACCTTGGATTCGATTCCAGAGATGAAGCATTGATCACAGCAGAAGGAACAAAAGGTAATCTTACACCTCATGTTAATTCTGAATCACATGAAGGCACTAGTTCAATAGATGAGTCTCTTCCTAATGAACGGAAGAAAATTGAGCTACTTCATATTAGAGTTATCATAAATCATACAAAAGTGGAAACTCTGTTTGGTACTGGACCCCAAGCAAACTTAATTTCAGAGTCGTTGGTAAAGAAGCTAGGCTTGGAAACCAAACCACATCCAAAACCTTACCCACTTGGATGGATACCTGATAAAGCAAAACTAAATGTAACTAAGAAGTGTAAGGTTAAATTTGTGATCGCTACTAAGTTAGTGGATGAGGTAAAACTTGATGTGATACCGTTGGATATCTATGGCATGGTGTTAGGGAGTCCATATTTATATGATAGGAAGGCAATCTTCTTCTGTCATGAAAACAAATACCAAATCATAAAAGATGGGGTAGAATATATTGTAAGGGCTCATCAAACTAAAATCAATGCCAGCCTTGTAAGTGTAGGACAAATGAAGAGGTTGTTGAATTCTAGAAAGGGTTGCATGCTTATGGTTGTAAGGGGAAAAGATGTAGACTTATCTGATGCTTTCCAAGGTTGTGATCATGTGCATAAAAAGGAATTATGTGAATAAATTTCTAACTATGATGAGATGTTTCAGGAACCAAGGGGATTACCTCCGAAGAGGGAAATCCAACATGAGATCCATTTGCAGCATGACGCTCCTTTACCAAATATTGGCATGTACAGGATGTTGACCATTGAGATGGAAGAGATCAAAAAGTAGGTGCAGGAACTATTGAACCAAGGGGTCATCAGACTGAGCACTTCTCCATGCGGCTCACTGATTGTCTTAGTGCCGAAGAAACATGGCACATGGAGGATGTGCATGGATTATCTAGCACTAAACAAAATCACGATGAAAAATCATTATCCTCTTCCCTGCATTGATGACTTATTAGATTAGTTAAAGAATGTTATCTATTTCACCAAATTGTATTTACGTAGTGGTTATCACCAGGTCCGAATTGCAGAGCAGGATGTGTGGAAAACCGCCTTCAAGACCAAACAGGGGTTGTTTGAATGGATGGTGATGCCATTCGGACTTTGAAACACTCCAACCACTTTCATGAGGGTCATGAATGGTCTCTTTAGGCCTTGAAACACTCCAGCCACTTTCATGAGGGTCATGAATAGTCTCTTTAGGCCTTTCATTGACGAATTTTTTCTTGTATATCTAGATGATATTCTTATCTTTAGTAAAATTTGGAATGAACATGTATGCCATGTGAAAAAAGTGCTTTATGTATTGAAAAAACAAAAACTCTATGTAAAATTGTCAAAGTGTGAGTTTGGGAAAACCTCTTTGGTTTACCTAGGTCATATTGTTGGTCATGGTCAACTAAAAATTGATCCTTCTAAAGTTGAAGCAATTGTAAATTGGCCTAAGCCTACTACAGTAGTCGAGGTTCAAAGCTTTTTGTGTGCAGTACAGTATTGGAGGAGATTTATTGCCAATTTCTCTATTATTGCAGCACCTTTACACGCATTGACAAGTGTAAAGCAAGTCTTTCAATGGGGAGGAAATCAACAGAAGTCCTTCGAAACATTAAAAGAAAATATCAGCACCACACCAGTCTTGGCCTTACCAGATCTCCAACAACCATTCGAGATCAAGACAGACGTCAGTGGATATTCCATGGGAGTTGTATTGATGCAGCAAAAGAAGTCGATATGTTACCATTCGGAGAATTTCTCTCAGGCTGTGATAAACTATCCTCCTTATGACAGGGAGTTATATGCCTTGGTCCATAGTGTGAAAAAGTGGAAACACTACCTAATCGGCAAGGAGACCATCACCCATACGAATCATCAGCCCTTGTAGTATCTTCAGTCACAGACCAAGTTGCAGCAATCTCATCATTTCAGGTGGATGGGTTTTCTTCAACAGTTTCATCTGGTAATAAAGTATAAGAAGGGCACTAGAAACAAAGTGGTCGATATGCTATCTCGCCCTCCTATTTATGCTTTTGTTATTTTTCATAATGCTTCGTTATCTTTTGAAATTTATGCTGAACAATATGATAACGATGATGACTTTAAGGAGATTTATGCAAAACTAACCCATGGTTCACAGGTGGATAACTATCACTTGCAAGAGAAACTGTTGTATCACCTTGGCAAATTGTGCATACCCACAGGAGAAAGGGTACATGTAATCCAGGAGGCCCACACCTCCCTTGTGTCTGGTCATTTTGGTATTGAAAACAAATTGTGTCATGTACAAATATTTTGTTTTTGGCCTCATATGAAGAACATTGTGACTCGCTATGTAAAGGGATGTGTGATGTGTTCTGTTTCAAAGCCCTCTAATAGAAAACTTGGGCTCCACACACCACTCCCTATTCTGAGTCTTCCATGGGAAAGTGTGTCTATGGATTTTGTAGGAGGTTTGCCTTTGTCTAGAAAAAGTCACGACTATTTGTGTGTCGTTGTTGACCATGTTAGTAAGATGTGTATTTTAATGCATTGTAAAAAGCAGATCACTGCAGAGCAGACTGCTTATCTTTTGTTTTAGCATGTTTGGGTCCATTTTGGGTTGCCCACATCGATTGTGTCAGATTGGGACTCTCGCTTTCTGGGAGAGATTTGGACCAGCTTGTGGAAGATGATGGACACCAAGTTGAAAAGAAGCACGGCATTCCATCCATAGACTGATGGACAGACAGTGGTTGTTAACCGCACCATGGTACACTTGTTGCGAGGCTATTGTGGGAAACATCCTAAGTTGTGTGATGAGCATATTCCATATGTGCAGCATTCATACAACCGAGCAATGCACTCATCTACGCTTCGTTCACCATTTGAGACATGTTTTGGCTAACTGCCAAAAGACCCTTTTGATATGGTCTTTGGAAGGGAAGATGACTCCAGTGGACGTGATGATAGGGACAAAGCGCAACAGTTCATTCAGCGGATGCAGGTGATTCACCAAGAAATACAGGAGCAGTTGGAGAAAAGTCATGCCCAGTACAAGGCTTGACATGACAAACACCAAGTCGATCATCAATTTCAAGTGGGCAACAAAGTGTGGTTCCATATTAGTAAGGACATGATGAAGGGAGAAGGGAAGAAGTTGCAACCAATCCGGTATGGTCCATTCACCATCTTGGAGAAGATTGGAAACAATGCCTTCCATCTCGATTTGCCGATATATATGCAAATGTACTCCATAGTGAATGTGGAAAACTTAAAGCTGTATGAGCAACCATTGATTGTGGACACCAAAAAGGTGGGAACAGTTCCTACAATTGATGACTTTGCACCAAATTACCTCGATGAGTTACTTGAAGATATCATCCTTGATAGAAGAACCAGGACTTCACAACGAGGAGATGTGGAATACCTTCGAGTTGGCTTCAAGAGGATGCACCCTAGCAAGGAAAAATGGTTGGAAAAAGAAAGGGTCATGGAACAATTCCCTCACTTTCCAATTGACTGATAAAGATTTTGGCGGTTCAAAAGCTCCTCAATGGGGAGGATTGATCCAGGTGGATCTCCAGACATGTGGCATGGAAAAGGCTCAAAATTCAAAGTGGCAGAAATATGATGAACTTGACATCAGATCGAAGTGCTCGTCACCCTAATTCCAACAGTGAGAATGACACTCCAATCTGAGTGCGAATGAAGGAGATAGAGGCAGTCAAAGTTGGGTTGGCTTTTTGATGACTGGGTAGGACTAATGAAGGCACAATTTGGACTTTTTCTGACGAATGAAATCTGGCCAACTCCAGCCAGATTCTGGGTGAAATTTTCGCCTCGTTAAAATGACTTCTTCGGCTTAAAATCAGAATTTTTACAAATGGCATATGGTTTTATTTAAACAAAAAATATATATAAAAAAAGGGTGGTGGGCCACTAACCCTGCCACCCCAACTCTTATCCACATAACCATAATGTATATAGGTGGAGGGGCGGGCCATGACTCTCGGCCCCTCCCATGGAATTGTTGAAACAAACAAGATGGGTGGGCCGCCAAGACCCCACCACCCCACAGCCCACAAACCACACCATGGATTCATTACATGACATGTGGTGGGCCGACCCTTGGGGAATGAACCCAACCACACCCAAAAAAAGAAACATGCAACCAACCACTTGCATGGAGCCAGCAGAAGTGGGGTGGGCGGGTCGCCCAAGGCGGACCTAGCCCGACCCTTGTTTAAATTTAAATTTTGATGTATAAAAAAAGAAGGAGGCTGGGTTTGACTGCTCAACCTCCTCCATATTAAACAGATCATAAGCCAACTCAGCCAACTAAATTATTGATAAACTTGCCACCACATTTTTTATTTAAACGCAGTTCACCAGTGTGCCCACGGGAGAGGACGCAGTGCACATAGTTCAAGGTAGAATTTTGCAGGAGGGCCTAATTTCCACTTTGTCAGATTTTGACAAATTTTATATGGTTTCAGCATTTCTTGATGCCACAAACGCAATGGAGCTGTCCATTTCTCCATCAAATCTCTACATTTTTCAGCCATTTTTCAGTATGGAGGTATAAAACTCCTTTTTGTAATTGATGCTTGTACTCTTCTTTCTCATGCCACTTAATGGATCAAGGCCTCCCCATTGATCAAGCAAGGCCCAGAGACGTAGTCCAAGTCGAATGAACTTTGTTATCAAGTCTTGTTGTCTTCTTTCATGCTTTATGTGCTTCTCCTCTTGTCTCATGTGCACATTAAGTTTTCTATGTTAAGCTACAATTTATGCATGTAATTCTTTAACACATCTATAAGCAAAAGATTTTGGATCACTCAACCAACCATCACACGACTCCAAGGTAAGAATATAAAACATGGAGGGAAAATTTCACCTTTGGTTTGGGATCAAGAGTGCACAAACTTGACAAAATCAAGCCAATTTCATCACTACTTGTGCACTTAAGGTGTTCACATCATTGGAGGAATTTTTCAAACCAATCTCAACTTTATCTAATTCATTTAAAAGATTATAGGAATTTCTGTGTCGAAATATATCTAATGTCCACGAGGAATCCGAAGAAAAATCACTCCAAAATAGAGTAACACTTTATATGCTTTGCTGAGAAGCATTATAAAGCTTCTCTCTAGGCCATTTCTAGCATTACTAACGCTCTATGGCCTACTAAAATCCTGTGTTAATCCTCCTTTTCCTTTCTTCCTCATAGTGTCTACCCACCAAACTTTAGGAGAATGCAAAGGACATCTTGCTCATCTTCTACAAGAAGTTTCACATCATGTCACTAAGCATAGGTCCCTAAATAAAGGAATACAAATCATACAACTCATGTCCTACAGTAGATGACCTCCATCTAGCAATGCAACTATTCCAGAGCTTGTTCAACATCTCGAACACCTGTAAGACAAATTGCACAAGCTGCAACTCCTTTACACAAGTCTTTAACACCTCTCCCACATCATCATGAGCCAAAAACACTACTGCAATAAGTCATTCAACTTAACACCACTAACACATGAGAAACCATCTACCATACTAATGCGATCTTCTAACCATCATGAGTGTGACATCATAAGATTGACATCAATTCCAACACAATCAACTCAATGTCTAATCAACTAGCTGCAACAATACTACAAGGATGGCATCTAAACACCATCTATGCTACATAGGGTTGAAATCAATGTCAACACGAGCTAGTTGCCATCATGAAACTATGCACATCATAATGCCAAAAAATTTCTTGCAAGGAAAAAGCATAACATAGTGTAATCAGGGGAGTTGTAAAGGATAACCACATATCCACATCATTGCAATTCACACTTTGTATGCCTGCAATTTCACTTGCACACACATTCACTCCACACACTAAGCTCACTTAAAATTTGTATAAAGGGTACCTCTTTTTGGAATATTTGCACTTGGTTTCTTTGAGCTTACATTTTGTTTCACACCCTAAGTGAAGCAAAACCTCTCTTAAAAAGACCTTAACTTGAACACACTAAATTCTCCATAGGGGACACAAGATAATTTATAGTTCAGGCTAGGACCATGGGGGTGGGAAACACATAAGCCTTCATAGTTATTTTTCATCTTGAAACATAAAGTTGTCGTTTAGGGACCTTAAAATCCTACATCTTCTAGTGACAAATCCGGTAATGAGGAGAAACCCGTCTAGGGGTTAAGGCCTAACTGGCAGACTATCACATACCTTCATGTTTTCTCCCAACACATGGTAGGGGTATTGGGTCCATAATTGAAAACTAAAAGCTAAGATTCAGTCATTCCCACTAGATGCAAGAAACTTAGTGGCCAAATCTTAGGGCATCTTTCCCTATAGGTAGTGAGTGCATGAGAACTCCACCTTAGGTGATTTTGGTCAGGCTATTGGAAGCATTGCTAGTTCTTTCAGAATGTAGTCCGAACACCCTATAACCCTCTCCATACCTTAGTTGGTTCTTGGCTACTGAAAAAATCACCAGTACTTTCAGGGTGTGGCCCTAGTACCCTAATATAGATTCTTCTCAAGGACGAATTACTATTTGAACATAAATAAGTTTAGGTCTTTATAGGATTTTTATCATACACAAAAACCTTTTTAGTGTTGGGTTGTGTTATATTCTTTCCATGACTATCCCACGTAGTTAACCGAGGGGTTAGAGGGGGGATGGAGCCCCCCTTCGTTGCACCAATTGTGTGCCAGGGGGGGGGGGGTCACAGGGGGTTTGAGGTGTACCCGTAACCCCACTTTATGTCCAGGGCAATGCCCTAGAAAATTTTGGTTTTGGACCCTATGTTAGGTTGGGCGGACCCACCTATGGTTTTGTGCATGATTTTCGTACATGTTTTTTGGACGTGATGGTTTTCGGTCCATGGTATTGGATGCTTTGGCATGTATAAATATGTATTATAACATTGAAAGGAACATAATGAAAAATCAAGCTGGTAGTCCTAGTTTTGGATCCAGGGGAAAATCTCTGTGTATATGTGTTTTATGTGTTATGCTCTCGCATTGTTTATTTTATGTGTTTTAGAATTCGTATGCAGGTAATTTCTGTACGGGGTTAAAACCTACATTTGGTTGATTGTTTCACATATTAGAAAGTTAAATGGAAAATTAACCATTTATTTTTCACTTTGTTTTATGTATGTTATTCATTTGGTTTGCTAGAAAATCCTCCTTCACCATACAGTTAACACACACACTTTCTAGGGCACCATATGGGACCCAAGGGTTACCTGTCTCTCTAAATGCCTTCAAGACCTACCCTCATTGCCAAGAGGCATGCTTGGTCTATTAAAATCCATCCACTTTGATTGGCACAACCATTCTTGGTGCAAAATTTATTGGGACCACTCCCCCACAATATATGCCTTTTACCTCCCCTCATGGGATTCCACATTCTACTCCCCTAGGTATTCCTATGCACACTTGCCTGCAAGGGAATCCATTAAACACTTCATTTCAAGGTCATTTTAAAATGGCAAATACCAACAAAATACAATTTGTAGCTTCTTCAAATATTCTAGATCTAATGAAGCTTACAAGTGATCCCATTACTCAGAATCAACAATGGTCCCCCTGTACCAACCAAATTCCATCAGGATGTCCCTAAATTTGTAGGGAAATAGGGGGAGGACCCCACCAACTATATTTTGACCTTTGATTTATGATGTTCATCTAATAGAATCACATAGGACTCATTTCATATGATATTTGTTTCAATGCACCCTCACTGGCCCTATAGTGAAATGGCATGTAAGCGAGGTAGCTCATTCCCATGGAACTTTTGAATCCTCATCTAAATCACTCCTTAGTTTCTTCCAATTCCTAGCTCGTCATGACACATGGATGGAAATGTTGACTCATTTATGACAAACTACTTCTACCCACATCTCAAACCATGTTCATGAATGGTAGAAATGTCATCGTCTATGTAAAGTAGATGTCACAGAATCCATTCACCTCGATTTAGTTTTAAAATCTCTTTTTCCCATAATCACAAAAGATGTAGCCACAACCATGTTGAAAATAGAGGAAGAGGCCATTAGTAGACTTCAACAGTTTGATCTTATCTACATATGGTTAGGGTAACTTTGCTTTGTACTCCCAGATACTCCCCGCTTACAGTATTTTGGATTGCATAAAGTAGGAGCATAAAAAATTACGGACGATTTGATCAGGAACGTCATACAAAATAAACCTGGAAGTACCTTCCAATATCCCAATAATGTGTATGGTACACCATCTAATTTCTAATCATTTGGTGGACCACCCACAACACCAACACCATTTAATGTTGGGTTTTATCCCAATCAATCTGTACTTCCTCAAAACCCTCCCATGTAGGGTCACCAATACTCTTCATGCACCTTAGATATGGTTTGAACCTCCCATTCCAGCTACACCAACCCTAGTCAAGAAAACCCTTACTATCCTTTCCCAACACCTCAAAAAAATAACCCCCCATCTCATTCGAACACAGGGGTTAATTTTGTGCAACCTTCCTTCCCACAACAACA
The DNA here is from genome assembly GCA_031772625.1 of Pinus tabuliformis. Classification (NCBI taxonomy): domain Eukaryota; kingdom Viridiplantae; phylum Streptophyta; class Pinopsida; order Pinales; family Pinaceae; genus Pinus; species Pinus tabuliformis. Next base: position 108,981,071 of record CM062806.1, read on the forward strand.
AAAGTTGTTTGAGAAAATGAACACTAGGAACTTGCCAAATGATAAGAAAAATAAAGGGAAGAATAAAGAGAAAGGAGAACAAGGACAAGGAGGGAAACTGGCAACAACGACAACATCAACCGCAAGAATCAACTGAAGGAGATACCCCTATTCAAAACCCAAACCAGAATCAGGTTAGAAAATCAAAAAAATAACGCCAGTCTTAGGACTAACCATGTAGATGTCAATTTTGGAGAGTACGGGCACTATATCCATCATTTCCCTTAACTCCTTGAATTGAAGTGCATGAGAGAGGCTACAGAGTAAGGGGGAGAAAACCAACAAATTGGATTAATGCATAATCTGTTTCCCCACCAAGGAGTAGTAGCCACTTAACACAAGGTTGCCCCTACCCAATACCAAAACCAAACTAGGGGGAGTTCTAATGACATGGAAAGTCATGACATTTATATGACATTTATTATATGGCAGGGATTGAAATCACATTTTTTTATTTATTTCACATTTTTTCTGTAGTAGGTTCCATCCAATGTATGCAAAGAGGGTACCCCTTAGATGAAAAATTAATTTTCAAATCCAAAAAGTTGAAAATTAGTTTTTTTTTAACAAATTTTCTCCAAAAGGGTGAATCATCCCCTATGTTTGAAATCATCATATTGAATCCTATGGGTTCTTATAAAGTTGATTTTTTTGTAAATTTTTGTTTTGAGGCCCATTTTTTACCTCAAAATTTCTCTAATGGTTTTTGATGGAGATGAGACAAAAAAACCATGGAGAACCAAAATGGAGATGCCTTGTCTGTTAGAGCACACTCCCAAAATATAAATAGAAATAATTCCTCAAGTGGGAGATCTAAATCTGGAGGGAGATGTAAATCTTTAGGAAAAATCGTAAAACTGAGTTGGAATATGGAAAAGAAGGGCACTACAAGAAAGATTATAGATCTAGAATAACTAAGAAAGGAAATAGATTTGATGATGCTCATTCGGTTGAAGCGAAAAAAACCTCAAATGAAGGTTGGGATGTGTACTTGGCTTCTTCAATTCCACATGTAGATTATGAGGCATGGTTTATTGATTCATTTTCATCCTTTCATATGAATCCCCATAGGGAGTGGTTTTTTGAGTACCAAAAATACGATGGTGGTCATGTTTTCCTAGGTGCTGACAAGAAGACCCAAATCACAGGACGAGGAAAAGTGAAGTTGAAGTTGATAGGTGGTAGGATTAAAACACTCTTTGTTCTGCACATTCTAGGATTGGTCAGAAATCTAATTTATGTAAGTAAGATGGATGATGCAAGTGTTAAAATAGTGTTCGAGAAATATATATGTAGGATGGTTCAAGGATAAATGGTATTGATGAGGGGAGTTTGGATCAAAACTTTGTACAAGCTACTAGGAAGTATTGCTATTTTTGGGTGCAATAGTTACATTACTCCTGAAAGTGGAGTAGAATGTCTTGTAGTTTCAAGAAAAAAGACTATGTTGTGGCATCAAAGGTTGGGTCATATTGGAGAGAAGTCCTTCGAAAACTACATGGTAATGGTATGGTAGAGTGCATGTCTAATTTATCTCTACATTTTGATTTATGTGAACATTGTGTATATGAGAAGCAGAATTACATGAAGTTTTCCTCTGGTGCTAAGAGGGTAGAAGGAATATTAGATCTTGTGTGAAGTGATGTGTTTGCACCTATGATGGTTCCATCACTAGGTAAATCTATGTACTATGTCTTATTTATAAATGTCTCCTCAAGGAATACATGGATTTATTTCCTCAAGAAAAAATATGAAGTCTTTGACAAGCTTAAATAATTTAAGGTTTCGGTGGAAAATTACATAGAGAATAAGATTAAAGTGTTGAGGATAGAAAATGGTGGAGAATTATGCAAGAAGGAATTCAAAGAGTTCTATATGAAGTGTAGTATAGCACGGTGCAAGACTACTCCATACACACCTCAACAAAATTGAGTTGCATAAAGGATGAATAGGACACTAATGGAAAAGCCAAGGAGCATGCATAGTGGTGTTGGATTAGGAAAAAAATTTGGGTAGAGGTAGTAAATATTGCATATTACTTGGTTAATAGGCCACCTTCGTTAAGAAACCCTCTCTCTCACATCAAAAACAAAGTTACCAACTTAGCTAGAATTGTACCAAGTCCTCATTTTTTTAGATGTCACATTAAATCATGATTTCCATGTTGATTTTGAAAAGTATTGATGCAACATCAACATTTTTTTTTTGAAAACAATATTTTTGACACTTTAAATTTTATTATTTATTAAGTAGAGTGATTTTTTTAAATGTTGGATATTTCATGTCAATTTTGAAAGGTGTTGATACAACATCGACCCTTTTTTTTGCAAGTGGGATATATTTCTCACACTTGAAATTTTCTTATGCATTAAGTATGCACATTTTTTTTAAATGTTGTTGATTTTCATGTCGATTTTTAAAAGCATTGATGCATCATCAACATTTTTTTAGGGGGGCATATTTTTGATGCACTAAATTTTCTTATGCATTAAGTATACACATTTTTAAATGAAAATGTCTTTCGGATTAATCACATCATTAAGATTTGGTTGACGTTTCAAACCAACTAATGTGGTTCATCCCCAGGACAAAGGTGAAAACATCCATCAATCCTAAAGAATAAATAACAAGGATGCATCAAGGTCCAAAGTTAGTCGTTAGGAATTAGTTATTGAATTAATTAAAATAATATTTTGTTATAAACTAGTTGTTGTAAATTAGTCGTTATTTATTTATATGTAAAAATCAATTAAATTAAAATTCAACTATAAAATTATACGACTTAATTAAATAGTCAATAAAATCATAAGGGGTCAAATTGTATAGAGTAATCATAAGATTAATATTATTATTAATAAATCAATTAATTAATTTTTAATTTTATATTAAGAAATTTAGAATTTAGACGCTATTGAGATTGAGAAGCATGCAATCAATCTCAACAGGGATGGCAATTGGAAATTAAATAGCAGTTGGATTTTGGCCCTCTCTTATTGATTCCTTCCCTTCCCCCCTTCCCCCCATTATTTCCTCCTTTTCTTTTCTTTTTTAAATTAAGTAAAAATTACATAAATTCTTTAATTATTTTATCTTATTTTAAGTCAATTTTAATGTCATCCTTATTTTATTGAATTTTATTATTCTGAATTTATTATTTCTTAATATAAAATTAAAAATTAATCAATTAATTTATTATTAATATTATTAATCTTATGAATACTTTATATAATTTGACCCCTTATGATTTTATTGACTTTATTTAATTAAGTCGTATAATTTTATAGTTTAATTATTTTTTATATATAAATAAATAACGATTAATTTACAACAGCTAGTTTATAACTAAATATTATTTTAATTAATTTCAATAACTAATTCCTGACAGCTAGCTATGGACCCTGATGTATCTTTGCTATTTATTCTTTAGGATTGATGGATTTTTTCACCTTTGTCCTAAGGATAAACCACATTAGTTGGTTTGAAACATCGGCCAAATCCTAATGATGTGATTAATCTGAAAGACATAATTTCTCATTTACAATATGGATCACAAAAGTATAAGATCTATACACATTTTTTAAATGTTCATTATTCAACTATTTTTCAAACTGCCTTCCTCTTCTTCTTCTTCTTCTTCTTCTTCTTCTTCTTCATTTCTCTTCTTAAGATGTTTACTTTTTAAGTGTTTTTCAAATTTGTGATTTTTTTGTTTTTCTCTGCAATGTTTTTCGGAGTCGTCTAATGGGGTGGAGGAATTGCCTGAACGGCGAAAAGTGGTCGGAATCCGGGAAAAAGAAATTCAAAATTTTTTGTAGAGGCAGTGTTTGAATCATGTTTTTGATGGTGGAAATGGATTCAACACCATCCAAAACATCTAGGACACCTAAAATTTTAAAGTTTAATAATTATAACTTGGATTTACAAAAATCCTTGCCAGATTTTCTCTAAATATGACCAGAAATTCCATAACTTTGTAGGCAACTCCTCCGCCTCGTTAGACTACGTGATGTTTTTTTGTAATGAAATTTTCAATTTTTTTACAAAGGTTAAAAAAGTAATAAAATTAATATTTTGAAGTTAGGATTTTTTATATATTTATGTATTGTTAATTGATGATTCAATACACATAAAATAATTGTCACTAAAAAACTAATAATTTTAAACACGTGACAAAAAATACACTTTTTTACATATAGATATAATTAAAACTTTACACATTTCAAAACCTTCTCGCTAAAAAAGACATATCAAACAAATGATTTTTACTGAAAATTTTGAAAAACATCAAATTTTTCAAATTTTCATTAATTTTATGTCCAAAAATGTTCATATTTGAAGTTTTTTTCCAAAAACAATGACTCAAATAAAATCCCAAGTAAAAAAATAATACTTAAAAAAAGATTTAAAAATAAATAAAAATGGTTTTTACAAAAAAAATTGTCAAAATAACAAAATTAAAAAAAAATGTTAAAAGATAAATAAGAAACAAACCAAACAAATTTAAAACAAAAATAAAATAAACATACAAAGGATATAAAACAAAATTTTGGAAAAATAAATAGCAAAAAGCGAAAATATATATATATTAAAATGCAAATTTAAAACATTATAAACTAGTTAAAATCAAAAACTATTAACGTCGATGGGGGTGAGCGAACCAAGAAGTATCAAGGCGACGATGAATGCCAACAACCTGTATGGGCTCAATGGCATTTAACGAGCTAGTGTCGTGGCACCTACCTTGCATACAGAAGTGTGAGAAGGCATATGTGGAGAGTGTGAACACGTTCGTCTATTTATTGGTGGATTTAGTTTTTATGGAGAGCCTAGTTTCCTTGTGTTGTGGTGATTCTATTAGCCAATGGAAGGTTTTTTAGTCTAGTATAGGTTGGCTTAGAGCGAGAAATCATTGTATTGACAGAGTGTTACACAGTAATTTGTCACCGTCCCTGTTACCCCTTTTCCCACACATTGGAGGACTTATTTCGGGACCTGTGAGAAGTGACATAACCTGAAAACACTTGCATTGTATCCCCTTGAGTATGTACTTCATATGCCCTGAAGACACCTTCTGCAAAATACCCATAAAAATAGCCCTTTTTCCATTGGCGCGGTTCCACTGTGTATCACTCGCGCCAATGGGGGAAATCCTCCAGAGAGGGCACGCCAGCTGGCGCTCTGTCTAAGAGTCGCACTCGCGCCAGCCTAGTTGGGTAAAGTTTTTAACAAACAAGCTTACGAAGGTTCTGCCTAACCTATTCATGAACTGATTCCATCTTGAGTTAGTTCAGTTGGGCTTCGAATCTCCATAGAAGGGAAGTAGTTCTCCACCTCTCATGGAAGCTTCTTAGTGATAAAGCCAATCCCATGAATCTTGTGGATGACCCTAACTCCTTCTCCTCTATCTATAAAAGCTTGTCCTTTTGCCTTTGACAAGTTAGAGTCTCCAAGTTCCAAATTCTAAGTCTCAAAGTCTGAGAATTCCCAAGTTCATGCTACAAGGAGCCTTATCAATTCCCATGAAGCTAAATCTTAAGTGAGGAGATTCTTATCCAAGTAACCAAGGAGAGAGAGGCTTGTTCCCCATTCCCAACAAGCTTTGCAAGGCATGTGCTGCTGATCACCCAACCAAAGGAGGATTTGACGTCAGAACTATGGTTGTATTCTTCTTTGTTGTTTATCAATAATAGACGAATATCATTATGGTTCCACTCTTATTGTCTTTATAATGATGATTGAGTTATATCCTTTGTGACTGATATATAGTTGCATCTATTGGATTTTATGCTTGTGTTTGTGTCGTTCTTTGCATGTGCAGGTGTCCGTTCACGAGGATCGTGGGGATTGTGACCAGCTGGAGCAAAGGAACGGGAGCGACAACTCTTCTACAAATATTAGCGTTGGAATCCAGGTAGGCCCTCATCATCGGTCTTTGATTTGCAATTAGGAACCTGCGTGTTAGCGTTGTTTGATTGTTGCTAGACCCCATTTGGGCTAGTAGGGATCGCCTCTGTCCGCAGAGGGGATTTACCTCCACAACAATTACCTCTCATGGAAGCTTCTTAGTGATAAAGCCAATCCCATGAATCTTGTGGATGACCCTAACTCCTTCCCTTCTATGGAGATTCGAAGCCCAACTAAACTAACTCAAGACGGAATCAGTTCATGAATAGGTTAGGAAGAACCTTCGTAAGTTTGTTTGTTAAAAACTTTACCCAACTGGGCTGGCGCAAGTGCGACTCTGAGACAGAGCGCCAGCTGGCGCACCCTCTTTGGAGGATTTCCCCCATTGGCACGAGTGATACACAGTGGAACCGCGCCAATGGAAAAAGGGCTATTTTTATGTGTATTTTGCAGAAGGTGTCTTCAGGGCATATGAAGTACATACTCAAGGGGATACAATGCAAGTGTTTTCAGGTTATGTCACTTCTCACAGGTCCCGGAATAATTCCTCCAATGTGTGGGAAAAGGGGTAACAAGGACGGTGACAAATTACTGTGTAACACGGAGTATTCGTGGTGGTGAGTTTGGGAAGCAGTGGTTGATATGTGTTTTTGGGGGAAACTAGTGATGTGCTCTAGAGTGGCGGAGGGGGAGAGCTTCCAGCCTAGACAGTCCACATTTTGGATCCCTCGATAGCAACCTGCAAACGAGTTTCTTTAGCACAATTCACCAGTCGTCAATCTTATGATGACCTTGGTATCTCGTTGGTGAGTGCACACTCTGCATGTTGGGACTCTCCCATTGGCATCACAGTGACTCTATAAGAACATTCCCTAATATTGTTTTTCTTCAAAATGAATCTAGGTAGTGGTGGTGGTACTATCTTGGTAGGTTGGTCTTGGGCCGAGGTTCTAGTAGGCAAGCATTGGGTAGGTAGTGGTGGAGTGAGGACTCTAGTGTGGAGGTTAGAGAAGGTGGCATGGGGTAATTTCACTGCGAGAAGCTCTCATCCCACCCTGAAGCACTCATCAATATATGTTGTCAAGCCCCTTTCGCCTCTTCTGGGATGAGGTGGGAAGGGGGCATCTTAGGAGTGTTGCATCCTAAGATGGCTAGTTTCATTTATGTGTTGGGGTGTTTGGAGGTGTTGTGTGCCATGGTTTTGGGGAAGGGAAATTTTGCTAGACGATTCTCTTGGGAAGAAAGCCATTCTTTACCATAGGGGTTGCATGAGGAGAGAATTAGGTTGGCAGGGTCAGTTGGATGGCCACTACGGTAGGGAGTGTGGCCTTGGGGAAGCCATGGACCTTGACTAAGAAGCATTTCTAGGTTTTGTTGAGTTGTCGCCTCCCCTAGACCATTTCGAGGGCTAGTTAATGCAAGTAATTATCCTGTTGAAGCAACTTAGTGATGGTAGACATGAGGATAGGCATGTTGTCATATAATTCATAATTGTGTTGCAAACGTATCAATGGAGGATGAGGGACAGTCTAGATACCCTGGTTCAAAGGAAAAAAATGCTTATGGAAAAACTGAATCGAGTGGAAGCTCGTATGGTACACATGAGAATTCATGTCTATTTCTCATTCAACCCACCCTCTTTTCCTGATAATGTACTTGAGAATCTTACTCCTATTCACTGATCGGATCCTGGATGATAATCGGTTGTTCATTCGTGATATCAGTTTACTTGTCATATTGAGCTCTGGCTCTTTTCATGTTTCAAATGTATTGGGATTTTGACATATGTTTTGGTTTCTTGAATTAATAGAAGCATTTAAATTTACCAAAAAAAAATCCAAAGGCATTAAAAAAATTGGAACAAGAAAATTATATATTTATAAAGTTAAATAATTATAACTAATAAAAAAGAAAAAAAAATGTTATATATATATATATATATATATATATATATATATATATATATATATATATATATATATATATATATATATATATATATATATATATCTATTAAAAAAAAAGCGTTATTAGATGTTCGTATCACCCTCCTCCCCCTCTAGGGACTAGGCCAAATTATCCAACTTCTGTTCCCTTAGATGATTAAACATGGTGACTAGTGTTTTGTTTATTTTGAATGTATTTTGGTGCATTTGGCCTTTCAGGCTCTAGACTGCTCCTTTTAGTCTATTTTTGCTTGTATGTAATGCCAAGCTAACATTGGTCAACAAACAATGTCTTAGTGAGACGACCTAGTTTTTGGTATCTATGTACTTCCTCTTTTACTAATGAATAGAATATTGACTTATAAAAAAAAGACTCTAAGAACAAAAAACAAATTGAAAAGAAAAAATATACTAAACAAATTAGGGAAAAAACCAAAAAAAAACATAATAAAAAAAAAACATTATATAAATTTAAAAATGAAATTAAAAATAATAGAAAATACATTTAAATATAAATTAAAAATAAATGGTAAAAAATAAATAAATCATAAATTTGTTAAAGGAATTAAAAATTTAAAAAAATAAAAAGGTACTACAGTGAAGCACTATGTTACGTGTGGGTGGGGTTGATGCTAAGCATTGACACCCTACCTGCCTAATACCAAAGGGCCACCAACGCAATACCGGAGAGGCTACCACTCAAGCCACTGTTTCAGCAACCCTTTGGCATCGGTCAGGGGGGGCATCGATGCTCAACATTGACCCGACCCACACACAACATAGTGTTGCACTATGTTGTTTGTGGGCAAGGTTGATGCCCAACATCAATGCTTTGCTCGACCACCATTTTTTTCCATGCTTTTAAGCATAAAAAATTAATGTTGTTTATTATTGTTGTTGTTATTTTTTTATTATTTTTTATATTTGTGTTTTTTTACCTTTAATTTATTTTTTAATATATATTCATTATTATTATTTTTAATTATGTCCTTTTTCCTATTAAATTATGCTTATTTATTTATTTAATTTTAATAATAATTTTAATTGGTTTCATACTTTGTTTTCTAGCAAGATAAAAAAATATCCATATTTTTTGTTGTTTTAATAATTGATTTTTTTTCCCTCTTTTTTAGTTTTTCTTATGTTTTCGTAATGTTCAACTTAATTTTTTTTAATTATGTTTTATTTTATTTTATTATTTTTTAAACTTTTTTAACTCTTTTGTTTTTGTTTTAATGTAAATATTTATTTTGTTTTATTTTTTATTTTTATTTATTTATCTATCTATTTATTTATTTTAGGTACAAGGATGTGTCGATCATCAACTAGCAACCCGATCCCACTATATATCAATTTGACAGTTGGTTTTTAATTTTTTTGTTACAATGGATCAAGTTTGCCCCCTCTACATGATAATTTGATGCGTAATTTTGAAATTTTTGTTGCAATGTGTCAAGCTGTCTTAGGCTAAGATTTTAAAAGAGCTATATTTTTACCATTAAAAAAAAGAACTCTTGGTATAATGACTCTTTGATTTGGTTATTCATTTTTAAAGTTTTTTTCTAGTCATGATATTTGGTCTATAATGTCGTGATTGCAATATGTTGAAAACTTAAGGTTTCTTATCCTCATAATGTTTGGTTTTAATTCCATGGTTAAAAAATGTCAAAAATTTAAGGTCTTTCAAAGTCGTGATATTTTATTTTTAATGCCATGGTTGAAAAAGGTCAAAATTTTAAGGTTTTTTGGAGTCATGATATTTATCTTTAACACCCTAGTTGAAAACTCTTGGAATTTTCGAGTTGTTTGGAGACATCATATTTTATCATTAACGTTATTGTCAAAAAATATTGGAATTTTAAAGTTTTTCAATTTCATAATATTTCATTTTTTAATGTCATTGCTAAAAAAATGTTAGAATTCTAACAAACAAAAAACCATTGGTGTGGCATCAACATTTTTTTATTTTAGGGTGTTTTTTCAGATTTATTGCACAAAAAAATTAGTTTTTAATGTAAAAATGGAATTTTAACTAGGAAAAAATTGTTGATTCAACCTCAACACTTTTTGTTTCCGGGGTGTTTTTTCATGTTTATTACACACAAAAAATAGGAACTTTAACCCAAAAAAAAGAGTTAGTGCAACATCAATGCTTTTTGTTTTCAGAGCGTTTTTCATGTTTTTTTTTTATGTAAAAAAGGGGTTTTATAGGATAGATCACTCATTTGAGGTTACACTTCTCGTTAAGTTGGTAACTTTGTTCTCATGGTATTTGGTTCTGATGCATATGTACATGTTCTAATGGAGAAAAGAACCAAGTTGGATAGTAAATCTAAAAAGTGTATCTTTATTGGATATAAAGATGGTTTAAAAGGTTCCAAGCTTTGGAACCAAGAAACGAAGACGGTGTGTATTTTCAAGATGTGGCATTTAGAGAAGTGAAGGACGTTATGAAACAGGAAGTCCTTATAAAGGAAAAGGAACATGAGAAGATAGTGTTTGGACTAGAGGAAGAACTAATCTCTACAGGAGAATAAGAATGACACATTCTAATTTTGAGGAGATCAGTTCAGGAAAGAAGGAAGCCAGAGACGTATACTCCATCTAACTTTTGTTCAAACTTTTCTTTATCTATTACTAATGACGATCCTAGAGTTATCAGAGAGGAAATGGATTCAAAAGATAGAAAACTATGGAAAAAGACCATGATTGAAGAAATGGGAGCCTTGGACAAGAATGAGACTTGGGATCTAGTGGAGTTTTCAGCTAGGAGAAAACCCATTGGAAAAAAATGGGTGTTTAAGAAGAAAATGAATGTATAAGTCAAGGTGGAGAAATAGAAAGTTCATTTGGTAGCAAAAGGTTATTTCCTAGTGTCGGGAATTGATTTTGATTTTGATTTTGAAGTAGAACAGATGGAAGTGAAGACATCATTTCTACATGAGGATATGGAAGAGGAGATATACATGAAGCAACCAGAAGGCTTTGTAGTGAAGGTTAAGAAAGAATGGGCATGTTAAATAATTCATTGTATGGGTTGAAGCAATCACTAAGGATATGGTATCAAAATATTTGATACATATATACAGGGACTTAGCTTCACAAGAAGTAAAGTGGATCAATGTTTGTATTTTAAATTAGTTGGTCACCATATTATTTATTTGATCTTGTATGTGGATGATATGCTGCTAATTGGAAATGATAGAGAAATTATTCAGGATGTAAAAACCCTATTGTCCTGTAAATTTGACATGAAGAACATTGGTGTTGCAAAATTTATTTTGGGCATGGAAATTAAAAGAAATTGGGAAACAAAGAAAACTTTGGTTAAATCAAAGGAAGCGTGTCAATAAAATATTGTAGAGGTTTAATATGCGGGGTAGAAAACCAGTGAAGGACCCTATTCTTATAGATATATATTTATTTATAAAATAGTGTTCCAAGACACAAGAAGAGGAAGATGACATATCTTGTGTTCCATATGCAAATGCAATTAAAAGTTTGATGCATGGAATGCTCTATACTAGATAAGACATTACACATGCACTAGGAGTATTGAGGAGGTTTATGTCAAAACCAAGGAAGAAGCACTGGACAATAGTTTTTATATATCTACATGGAACTAGTGATTATGGTTTGTGCTACCAAGGAAAACCAAGATTAGATAGAGTGTTGGACATGCATGGTTTTGTTGACGTTAACTAGGCCAGAGATATGGACTAGAGGAGATCTACAAGTTTCTATGTGTGCAACCTATTTGACGAGTGATCAATTAGGTGAGCAAGAGACAATTCGTGATATGCAACTAGCTCACAAAATAAAAGAAAAGATAGATCAATGACTTCAAAATTGTCCTCTTTGAGGCAGAAAGCTCCTTTACATTACATAAATCAACAATTCTTGGATGATACAAATAACAATACCTCCTTTGTATATATAGGGGTCTAAGGGGTCATAATATAATCAAAGTCTACATAAAAATAATAATGTAAGGGAACAAAAATAACAATAGTGGGCTTATATGGGGACACAACAATAACAATATGGGGGCTACATGGGCACAATAATAACAATAATGGGGATACACTAACAATAACGATAAGGGAGATACACTAGAATTATAGGGACCTAACATGCCCATCTCCTTCAAAAAAAGTGGTGTCCTCAATGCTTGAGTAGTTTTGGATGCTTTTGTATAACATTTTCATCCTCCCATGTGGAATATTTAGTGGGTAAGTTCTTCCACTTAATGAGATGCTCTGAAATTGGTCAATTCCGTAGTTGTCTGGTTCTTGCTTCTGTGACTACTTCAGGCTCAAATATGATTTTTCCTTCTTCGTCACATTCTGTCAACACCGTCTGAACATGAAGCTTATCACTGATAACTTTATTCAAGCATGAAACATGGAAAACTAGGTGTACTCGGGAAGATGTAGGAAGCTCCAATTTGTATGTCATGGTACCAATCTTTTGCAACACCTTGTAAGGACCCTAGTACTTGGGCGATAATTTATCATATTTCTTAGCTTGCTTGAGGGACATTTGTTTGTATAGTTGTAGCCGTAAAAATACCCAGTTGCCTACCTCAAATATTGTTTCACTACAATGTTGATCTACCTGTTATTTCATTTGATTTTGTGCCAGAGTAAGGTTATCCTTTAAGAGTTGGTGAACTTGTTTTTGATGTTCAATGTGATCTTTCACTGCTTGAACCTTAGAATTTTCTCTTAAAGATGATGTGATGGATGGTGGATGATATCCACAAAGTTCCATAAATGGGGTTATTTTTGCTGCAGTATGGAAGGAAGTGGTATACCACCATTCAGCTAGAGGTAACCACTTGACCCATTGTGTTTGTTTACCGTATACAAAGCAACGAAGATATCCTTCTAAACATTTGCTCGTTATCTTAGTGTTCCCATCATATTGAGGATGATACGATGAGCTATGAGCTAATTGAGTACCAAGACAAGAAGATAATTCCATCCAAAATTTTCCAGTGAAAATGGGATCTCTGTCACTTACAATAATCTTTGTGTTTCCATTAATATTTTAAATTGTTTCTATAAATGTAATAGAAACTGTATTGGATTTAAAAGGAAAGTGTGCATACTTGGTAAGTTTATCAAGTACCACCATGTTGACACTCTTTCCTTTAGAATTGGGTAAACTTGTGATAAAATCTATTGAGACATCCTCCCACCACTCACTTGGAATGGCTAAAGGTTGTAATAGACTTGAGGTCTTAATTGTCTCAACTTTATTTTGTTGGAAAACCAAACATTGTGCAACAAACTTTTGAATATCAAATTTAAGGTCATCCCAAAAAAGTTCCTTCTTGACCCTATGGTAAGATTTTAAAAATCCTAAGTGCCATCCTAAGGGGAGGTGTGCAATTCCAAAAGAATATTGTGTTTGAATTGGGAATTATTACAAAGATATAAGCAATCTTTATACCATAATGAATCATTTTTCTAGATAATTGTATCAGATGTACGAGGATCTTTTTGCAACTTTTGAATGAGTGTCCACACCTTTTCATTGTTCTTCCATTCATCCCTTTATTCTATTATCCACTCAAGTTGGATAATAGTAATGACACAAAGCAATGCTTCCACATCTTCACCCTTTTTTGAGAGTGCATCTGCAACAACATTTTGCTTCCCTATTTTGTAGACGATTTCAAAGTCATAACCCAACATATTTGTGACCCATTCGTTTTTCTCTTCTGAAGATAATATTTGTTTCAAAAAGTATTTAAGATTCTCATTATCTTTTTTTTCCTTGAAGTGTCTTCCCATTAGCTAAGGTCGCCATTTCTTTAGTGCATGTAGTATTGCCAACATTGCCTTCTCATAAATAGGTTTCTGTAAATACTTTCCTTTGATTGTATGACTTTCAAAAGAAATTGGTTTTCCTTATTTCATTAAAACAACACCAATTCCATTTCTGGAGTATCACATTTCACAATAAAGGTTTTTGTGAAGTTTGGCATAGCTAAGACCGGTTCCTAGAACATTGCCTCTTTAAGATGTTCAAATGCCTTCATTGCTTTTGGACTCTAAGTAAATGCATATTTCTTCAGTAACGATGTTAGAGGTGTCGCTATTCTCCTATAATTCTAAACAAACTTGTGATAATACCCTGTCAACCCAATAAATCCTCGAAGATGCTTTATGGTTGTGGCAATTTTCTATTCCTTAATGGATTTAATTTTGTTAGGGTCTACCTTAACACCCTTGTGAGATACAATATGACCCAAATATTCCACCTCCTATACTTCAATGAAACATTTGGAGGTTTTTTCATATAACTTTTTCTCCTCCAATAGTTTAAGCACCATGTCAACATGTTGAACATGATCCTTCCAAGACTTGTTGTAGATTAGTATATCATCAAAAAATACTAACATAAATTTTCTAAGGAAGAGTTTGAAAATGGAATCCATCAAACCTTGAAATGTGGAAGGTGCATTAGTAAGGCCAAAAGGCATGAACAAAATTCATAACAACCCTCATGAGTTCTAAACGTTGTTTTCACAATGTATTCATTCTTTATTTTAATTTGATGATATCCTAAATGAAGATCTAGCTTGGTGAAGTAAATTGCTCCATGTAATTCATCCAACTATTCATCAATGATAGGAATGGGAAATTTATCTTTAATAGTGAGCATGTTGAGCTCCCTATAATCTGGACACATGTGCCATGATCCATCCTTCTTGTGCACCAATACTACTAGAGTAGAGAAAGAACTTTGACTAGGTTGAATTATACCAGCCTCTAGCATTTCTTGTAACCATATGTTTAATTTCACTCTTTTGGGCATAGGGATATCTGTAAGGCCTCTTGTTTGGAGGAACACTTCCTGGAATCAAATGAATAGCATGATCATGATTACGAATAGGTGGGAGGCCTTTGGGAGTCTCAAATACCTTGGAATGATTGTCCAAGCCTTTATGGAGATCTGGAGAAATAGATGGTTTTGATGTGTGAACCTCTAGTGAGCATACTTGTGCAATTAATCCCCATTGTTTTTTGTTTAGAAGCTTTGTCATGCAATTAGAGTTGATTATATTTCTTGGTATTCATACGATAGCTCTTAATTCAACTTCTTTTCCTTCCCAAAAAATGTCAATAAAAGTTCTTGAAAATTAAACGTTATCGTCCCCAAAGATTGTAACAATTGGACTCCTAATACAACATCAACACCACCCATTGGAATGGAAATGATTGGACTATTTAATATATATTCTCCCATGGATATCTTGATATTATGGCACTTTCGAGAGCAATTTATAGTTCCTCCATTTGCAACCATCACTTGACACTCTGGTGGTGGATATAGGAAGCAATTCAATTCCTTGGCTATCTAAAAATGAATAAAATTATGGGTACTACTTGAATCAATCAACACTATTACATTTTTCTTCTTTATATGTCCTTCTTTCTTGAGAGTCTGAGTGGTAATCCTAGCCAATACATTACAAGATATGGCCAGATTCATTTCTTCTTTCTCTTGGGCTGGTTCCTGGTGTATATCCTCTCTTTTTTTATGTTTCTTGTTCCTTTTCTTCCTCTTCACAATCTATGTAAAACAATTTCTTCTCAACACACTTATGACCTTTAGTGTATTTTCTATCACAACTGTAACAAAGAACTTTTCCTCTTTTCTTCTCCAATTGTTGTGGTGTCAACCTTGGAGGTTATGGAAGGCTAGGAGCAGCAACACTTCCATATTTATAGTTTTTAGTGGTATACTTCCTTGTTGCCATAATTTTGTTTTCAACTTTTCTTGCCACTTTGAATGCCTTCTCCAATGAATCAGGTTCCCAAAGGCAAACCTCAAGTTGGATGTTATCCTTTAAGGTCCCTATAAAGACATCAATCCTATGCTCATTTGGAATATCATTTACCCTTATATTCAATTTTTGGAATTCCTTAATGTGCTCCACCATTGAATCCTTTTTTTTCATATTTATCAATTGTCTAAAGAAGGTGTTTCTCTTTGTGTCCTCATAATATTCTATCATTTCCTCCATAAAAATTGACCAAGTGACAAGCGATTTATGATAACGAAGCCATCGGCACCATACAAATTGATTGGGTTCTAAATATAGAATTGCAATGTGTACATTTTGCATGTGTTGCACATGATGGAGATCAAAAAAATGCTTCATCTGTACTATCCATATTACCAGATCCTTGTCATAAAACTTCCTCATATCGATCTTTAGAATATGGTGGGTCTTCAATCCCAAGATAGAGTGTATGGAATCATGATTAATATTCATTTTGTTCTCATCATGAGTTTCATCTAATACCTTTTCACCATTAGGAAGCATTTCTTGTAGCAACTTTCTCAAATCTTCCTTCAAACCTTCCATGTATGCTTTTAAACCATTCTTCAAATATTCCATGTTGCCTTTCATTTTTTATTATATACCATCCATTTTAGCTTCTATACTATTCTTCAAACCGTCTATATTAGCTTCCATCTCATTTTTGGTTACTCTTTGCGAGAGCGAAATTTGTTGCACTTGGTCTCGTAATTTTGATATGTCATGTTGCATTTATTCCTCTTCATGCATGATAGTAGAGCTTTCTGAGGGCTTAATTGGTGTAAAAAAAAAAATGGAGGTATTTTAGAACCAAATACTAATATCTATGCTTCAATATTCCCTCTAAATCACTTCAAACTGATTTTTCAAACAAAAGTTATGCAAAATTAAAAAATACTCACATTTTTCTTTCTTTCTAGGAGCTCTACATTTAAACTGTTGTATCTATGTGATTTGGATCTCTAAGATCTGAAATTTGGCCCGGTAATATCCCTCTGTGTCTTCTTTCCAATGCCATAAATCAGACCAAATTTGGATTTTTCAAGATAATGTTATGCCCAATCTCCCACGATGGCTTGATGATAGACTTGTTCGATAGAGAGAACTTGTACGGAGTGCCACGTGTCAATGTTTCAACCTTCATCCCTCTAAACGATAAAAAAGATACTACAGTCCATGCAACTTTGGCCACCTTTTACATAATTTAAATTTGTGTCACGTAGAGGAAGTTATGATGATTTTCCCATGGTCACCTGTTTGAGATGAAATTCTGGAGCATGCAAACACCCTAGATTATTTGAACCATATCTCTGAAAATATAGTGAACCAAGGTCTGAAATTTTTATAGGAAGTTCATTAGGATTTCATCTCCTTGTGGTAAAATTTCCATCTTTTGAAACTTCGTAGAAAAATTTTATAGCAAAAATTCCAAGATGACATGTTTGCAACAGCGAAACCCTAGAATCCCAAGCTTTGATAGCAAATGTTATGCAACTAGCTCACAAAATAGAAAAAATGATAGATCAACGACTTAAAAATTATCCTCTTCAAGGGGGAAACCTCCTTTAAATTACATAATTTAAAAATTCTTGAATGATATAAATGGCAATACCTCCTTCGTATATATAGGACTCTAAGGGGTCACAACATAATCAGAGCCTACATAACAATAATAATGTAAGGGCACAAAAATAAAAATAGTGGGATTCTATGGGGCACAATGATAACAATATGGGGGCTACATGGGCACAACAATAACAATAAGGGGGATACACTAGTATTATAGGGACCTAACAGTTTGTAGTGGTACTTTTAACTATAGAAGTTGAATATTTGGCAACCACTCATGCAAGCAAGGAAGGAATTTGGTTATAGAGATTATGTTCACATATAGGGTTGGTATAACAAGCTATAAGGATTATTGTGATCCAAAGTGAACTTTTCATGGAAAAGAACCCTTCTTATAATTTGAGGACAAATCTTATAGATATCTAATGTCACTTTGTGAGGGATATGGTTGAAGACAAAAACATATTACTCATAAAATGGGACACTTTAAATAATGAGTTTGTGAGCATTGAGAAGTTTTCTTGATGTAGAGAAAGAATGGTTGTTACTTCCCTAGATAAGTGATTGTGTACTCCTATGGCTCCATGTGTGTAAAGAAAACAACAAGTGGGAGAATGTTGGGTATGTGTTATATTATTTGCACTACTAGCCCGACGTGCAATACATTAAGTTGGGTGTACTAAGGGGATCACAGGGGGGTGGTAGGGGAGTGGTGTGCATCCCTACATGGGGTTTGGGGAAGCACCCTGGAAAAGAAAGGTGGTTTTTGCATCCATTTTTGGCAAAGGGCTTTTCAGGTGCATGTTGGTTTTGCCCATGGTTTTCTAGATCCAGTTTAAGGAGCTATGATTATATTCTAATCATGGGCTAATGGGTTGGAGTTTTATGAATGATACAACATGTAATAATGTTTTCAACATTGTATTGGAATATAATGAAAAAATAATTTGGTTTTCTTGGTTTTGGGTTCTAGGAAAAAAATCTTTGTGTTTATTTTATGTGATTGTCAATGTGTATATATATATATATATTAAATAGTAAGACACTTTGGTTTATCATATATAAATAATAATAATTTATATATTTCTAAAAACATTTTCTTTTAGAAATCAAATTTTGATTAACAAATTAATAAAATTTTGAATCTTGTTTACTTGGTACCTTGTGGATTTTGTAGAGGAAACCTTTTGAATGGACTAAATTTATCCCAATTCTCCCCAAAAACATTTTTTATGGGACGATAAGTGCTTTATTAAGCTTTTATGCATTAGTATATTTTGTCTAATTCGATGAAAACTTATTTAATTATTTAAAATTGAGGTTTTAATTTAAAAAAAATTATTGAAATTCCAATTAATTAGTATAATTTAAATAATAATTTTAATTTTATTCCTGGATGGGGTGCCTATATCACGAAGGGTGGGGGGCAAGGGGGAAGGGTGTTTCAATTGCCCCACTAGTCCATGTGGCTAGGGGACATGGAAACACAACCCCATAACCATGTTTTAATTACTCTTAAAACATCAATGCTCTGCCTCATGTGAACTGGTTGTTGATCGCTTGAACTCATGCTTGATTATGCCAACAACATTGAATTTTGGTTTCCTTTCCAGGTATGTCAAGCCCTGGCTTGTGTGACGTTTATTTGCATCCTTGTGTCTCTCATGCCTCTCCCACTAGTGTTGTTACTCCCATTTAAGTGTCTAGTTCTCAGTTCTTTTTGCCTGTAGCCTCCTCCATGCACTTTGGTAATACACTTCACAAGTAGTGGTCGACCCACTTATGTGAGCCTTAGGTAGGCCCCTTTCTTTTGCTCTTGATACTCACTCATCATTCCATAATTACCAGGTCTAATCCCCCCATATGGAGACTCAGGGGTGCCTTTCAATTTGTTCTTCGACACTTTGATCTAATGTTGTTGATTCCTTCTCCAAGTCAAATTGTTGTGCATGCAATGAATTTTGATTATGCCCCCTGTGCATGACTGTGGAAAATCCTCCTAAGCATTGGACCTCCTCAATGGGAGCATTCTTCATCTCTAGTTTTCATTCCTTCAACTACTTGGTTTCCATTCATGCCTTTTTTCATACTACTAGTTTTCCTCTAGCCATCCTCTCTACTAGACACTCCTTTTGCATCTCTCATCTAGCTCTTTGGGCATTGAGTTTATTCTTCGGTATATCTCTTATAGACTCATGCATTCTCCAATTAATCTCTTTGGTCGACCTTGGACTTTCCCTGATTCCTTCTTCTGAGCCAACTCTTCCTCTTTGTGGTTAGTTGTATAATCACATCCCCATGGAACATTGCTTTCATCTAAGCTCTTACCGTATGTCGCCTTTCCCTCCTCACATGGTTCCTCTCACTTGGTTAATTGCTTATTCCCCTCTCCCCCTAACATCTTAGTCTTGTCTCTTTGTCGTGGCCTTCATCTTGCCTCATCAGTGTGCACATGTTTGTTAAGGAGTGTCTTATCATCAACAAAAGACTTCTTAGGGCCACTCTCGTACCCACCATTGCCCAGAGGAAACAAATGTCAAGTTTAAGGATCTTACCCTAGTCCCCATCTAGCAAGAGATAGGCCACATGGAACGCAAGAGGGCCTCTACGCAACAACAACTTTCAAACACTGATGTTCTTGCCAAACTGGTTTACTGGGTGCCAAAAGTTGGGCATATGCAAGACTGCTTCAACTAGTACATGTACACTATCAACATATACTCGTGGGACTTGGACTAATGCTTGGATTGCATTGAGTATCACTTTAGTATCCCTCCTCTCACTTGCAACAACCCAACAACAATAAAGACCCAACCATCTACTTTGATTAAGTCATCTCCCTAATTATTTTAAATTTTGATCTTACATTTTTTCTTGATAACTTATCCGAGCTGTTTTTCCATCCACATCTCATCCTTTTAGTATTTTTGCATATTTTGATAGGAGTTGTCTTTAGTGCGACTTTTTGGACTTCCCGATGTAGGAATTCGGTGGCAAAATTTGAGGTGAAATCTTGATTTGTGTTATTTAAACTAGTTTTTTGACTATATATATCGATTCAACACCTTGAAAACCCCCTAGGGCACTTCGATTGTGCAAGGGTCACCTATCAAACTTGTGATTGCAATAAATTCCTTCCAGATTTTAGAGAAATTAGATCGGAA
This sequence comes from Pinus tabuliformis, assembly GCA_031772625.1. Classification (NCBI taxonomy): domain Eukaryota; kingdom Viridiplantae; phylum Streptophyta; class Pinopsida; order Pinales; family Pinaceae; genus Pinus; species Pinus tabuliformis. Next base: position 109,001,533 of record CM062806.1, read on the forward strand.
AAACCCACCCAAAAAAGTTTCCAAAAAATTACACTAAAAACAACTTATTTTGATATCCTATACTTCTTTGTGAAAAGTACACTAAATACACTTTAACAATAGAATGAAAAACCTACTTAAAATATTCAACATATATATTCTCATTTAAAATTTAAAACATAAAATGTTTTAATTAAAAAATATCATTAATAATATTAAAATTAAAATTTCTGTTTATTTAATTTTAAATAAACTTAAATTTAATTTTAAAAAGTTCAATGAAGATATGATAACCATGCGATAATCCTTATCCTACGCTATCCACAAAATTTCTACGAAGGATATTCAGAGTAAGATTAAGGCGATTGATATTTTCGTCCGAGATGACCTTTAGATATATCTGGTAAAGAAGAATTGAATGTCACGAAATTGTAGTATGCGGAATATGCCAACTATTCTCCCCTTGTGAATAAACATTTGATACCGTGTAAGTATTAATTGTTTAATTATTTTCAGCTTTTTCTTAATTATTAAAAAAATTCGTAATTGTAATGGTTTTTTTAAATCAATGAATGATCTACAAAATTAAAATTTTAATTTTTAAATATTTAAATTTTAACACTCTTTAACAAACATTTTTAAATTTATTTTAAAATTTTGAAAAACTACTTAAAATTACACCAATTTTACTTACTTACACGCAGGTACTTTATAATTTTAACTGAAAACAAGCTTTAAATAACTAAAAATTTACTAATAGCTACTGGTCAAGCAGCTGATAGATTCCTCTATCTAACTAACATAAATATGAATATGAATATAAATATATATAAATTTAGACAGTGAAAGGATGATCACTTGCTGCAGAGATTCCATTCCAAAAATGTTCACACCTCATTTGTTCCTACAATTGCTCCACTACTTCCATCCCTGCGCAGTTTGTGGCATCCATAGGCATAATGTAGACTTTTAACTGTGGTTGCTTGGCTATAAAATATGGAAGCATCTCAATAATAAAATAGCACACGGCTTTCTGATTTCAGGATACCGCATAAAGACAGGTGATAGACTACATCATAAGAAAAATAAAACATTAAAATAGAAAAGTTTATTGGAGAATAAAATAGACCATTAACGATTTTTATTTTCTTCATATTCAAAACTACACATTGCATGACTTGGGGATTTTCACTTAGCAAACAGAATACCAGGCAGTTACAAACAGTCTGCTCCCTCGCTCAAGGATAATTCTTTTTCTGCCACGCTGGAGGTCATGGCAGATACAAGAAGACCCTGAAGACCTACATGTATAACCATCAACATTGACTACATCAAGAGCAACCAGCTAGCACCCGGTGATTAGCAATTAACATTTTCATGGTTTCTTTGTTAAGCTCCATTAATTTTTTTAACAACTGCTGCCTACAATTATGGAAGTAAACAGCAGTGTTTCCTTAATTTCTGGAAACCAATTGCATTAATTTCCTTAAATTAAAGAAATCAACTGCAGTTAATAAATTTATTGTTGGGAGCTACTGAAGTGGTCCATTACTCCATCTGGAGTTCTCTACCTTGATCTGTGGAACACCTGACACATAGCCATCAGAAGCTTGATGGAAGCTTGGCTATAAATTTATCTGTTTGGTCCCCAAGCTTGTATCTCAATTCCCTTCAGTTTTTACACCATCTAGCTGAGAGAACAGAGCTTGGAAGTGGATTGTGGAAGCGTAATAGAAAGGTTTTGACTGCAGCAAGAGCATTATCAATCGCTGGAGGTAATTTATTTTTACTGAGCATTAAACCTTCATTCCAGTTTTATTCTTTAAGTTTTTATTCCGCATATAGAATCGCTGTTAAAAGCTTAATTGGTATCAGAACAAAGTTTTTTATCTCTGCCTTGGTGTGTTCTGTTTACCAAAATTATGTTGTTATGATAACGGAAATCACAGTCCATGCCCCGAGAAATTTGTTTTCTCGCCCCTCGAAAATTTGAATTTAGTTGCAGTTAGCCGAATAGAGAATTATGATCGGCGGTAGTTCCACACGTCAATTTTGGGATTATATGTATTATTGTTCGATTCGGCGTTATCAGCTTGTTTCGGTCCGTTCATTTCAAATGTTGAAATCTGCAAGAATAATGTTGACATGTGCTATCACGTAGAGCATTATGACAAATTTGGAAGTAAAATCAACTCTGGCTTAAATCACACGGTGAGCTTGTTTCACCATGATTTCTTTCCAAGGCGCATCTCTCCCATAGAACCCATCCTATATGCTGGGTAGGAAATTGGCTTTCTATGGATCGTTCCATATGCTATCTACCTCTGAAAATACCATACAGGGTTCGATATCACACGCTGGAAACGGTTTCAAGTGGGGCTTGTTGTAATTGCCAAGATGACTCCATTTACCATAGCTTTATTTCCTTTAATTGCGTGATCTAACACTACACTGGGAGTGAAGATTTCAATCTATAAATTTATGACTTATTCATTTTTAACCAGAATATAAAAATAAAAAATTAAAACTTGGACATGAGCTTGTGGACTAATGGCAAAGAGGGGATTATTTCTTGACATACGTTACACGAGTGCATATTTTATTAATTATGCATGACTAGATTCTAAAGTATTCTGCACTCAACAAAACGCAGCTTATTATCTGTACCATGTGGCCTATTTTAGAATGGTTTTATTTGGCATTGCACAGACATTGAAATAATCAAACCTCAAGTAATTCAGGGTTTTAGTTGACAAGCTACATAAAGTCTAGAGCTCATTAATAGAGGGCGAATCCATATAATTTTGTTGTAGATTGAATTTGCAAGCTATTATTCAGGAGATGTATTTTTACTGGTTATGGAATCCTCGATTGAGTTTGCAAGCTGAAGAGAAGACTGGACCTGAGCTTTTTGAGAGAAAATTTCATGACTTTATTTGTGTTACAATCTATTACCTGTTATTCTATATAAGAAAATGCATTTATATGTTGTGCAAAATGTGGTCTATGATAATAATGGCCACTAGGTCATATATTTGTGGAAATTTTATAAGAAGTTTTTTTTTTTTTTTGAGTTTGATTAGTGCGGTAATTGTTTCCGTTTTCCATATATATATATATTTGTTTGTTTTATAAACTTAAGGACGGAGCCTGAAGTCAAGCCAGCTAGCCTTCGAACTGCATTTGCTATGCAAGTGCAAAGTAGATCAATGCTGCTTCAGTCAATCTCCGGGTTTTGTTTATAAATTGAACAATCAATTTGCAGTCATTTACGGTAATGCTGACTGCTTTAACTTTAATTTTGATTTTGTGAAGAATTATTACTGTTGTTTACCGTAATGCTGACATTTATGGCAGTTTTTTGCAAGAAACAGTTATATGGAGTTTATTTAAAATGTCATTTTGACTTACTCCTTTCAGTAAACATTATTTTTACTCTGGTTAAGTTTTGTTTATGCAATTTATGTAAAAAATAATGTCTAGTGATCCATATAATTTTAATTAATTAGAGAATAGCCACAGCATCTTTAATTAAATAAAATTATATATTTTGATTGGTTAGATCACATAAAGATTATTTAGACATTAAATTGTAATTAATTAGACTAAATATAATAAATTTTATCCCACAGGAATTTTTATTATATTTATGTAATTAATTAGGATAAAATTTCATAACCTACCCACAGGAGTTATGAATTAATAGTTTTATCATAAAGTTCAAAACAATGAATAATTGAATCTGCTTGAATTAAAAATTTAGCCCACAGGCAATTTTTATGTCATTAGATTCAATTTTGAGCATGATTTACATTGGTAAAACATGAAATTTTATTAAGCCTCAATTTTAACATAAGCATGTGATTTTTAATTTTGATGCAGTTGTACAACCTGCAAATTTCTCTGAAATTTGTTGTGACATTCCCGAACTTAAGGGAGATAACTATAAGATTTGGAAGGAGAGGATTCTCCTTCATTTGGGGTGGATGGACATAGATTATGCTATTAGGAAAGATGAACCACCGGCACTCACTAATACCAGCACTGCAGCGGACATCACGCTTTATGAACGATGGGAGTGATCCAATCGTCTAAGCATGATGTTCATTAAGACTAAAATTTCAGCTGGTATTCGTGGTTCCGTTGATCAGCATGAAAAGGTCCGAGACTTGTTGAAGGCCATTGATGATCAATTCGTCACTTCAGACAAGGCACTAGCAAGCACCCTAATCATGAAGTTCTCATCCCTAAGGTTCACCAGTGTGAAAGGTGTGCGCGAGCACATCATGCATATGAGGGACAATGTCGCTCAATTGAAGAAACTCGAGGTTGATATATCGGAGTCCTTCCTAGTGCACTACATCCTGAACACCCTTCTGCACCAATATGGACCTTTCAAAATCTCATACAACACACATAAGGATAAATGGTCAATTAATGAACTCATGACCATGTGTGTTCAAGAGGAAGAGAGACTGGTGATGGAACTGGGAGAGAGTGCAATGCTGGCAACGCGTGGAAAGGGCAAATCTCAAGCCAATCGGAAAGGGAAAGGTAAAGTACCTCCCCAAGCCGATATCAAGAAGGATTCCAAGTGTTTCTTCTGTAAAAAGAAGGGACACATGAAGAAGGAATGCGCCAAATTTCAGAAATGGCTTGCGGACAAAGGTAATTTAATCTCATTTGTTTGTTATGAATCTAATATGGCTAACGTTAATATTAACACATGGTGGATTGATTCTGGATCAACAATTCACATTTCGAATTCCTTGCAGGGTTTGCAAAACCTAAGGAAGCCAGTGGGAAGTGAGCAAAGCATCTTATCAGGAAACAAGATGGGCTCGCATGTGGAAGCTATAGGAACATGTTATTTAACTTTAAGTAGTGGCTTTGTTTTAGAATTAGAAAAGACCTTTTATGTTCCAAGTTTTTCTAGAAATTTGATTTCAGTTTCAAGGCTTGTACCTTTTGGATATTCCTTAAACTTTTCAGAAAAATCTTTCAGTCTATTCTATAAATCTAATTATGTTGGGAATGGTATTTTGTCTAATGGTCTTTACTGCATTAATTTACAAAACAATGTCACTTATGATTCAATGCATGTTCACACTGGCACTAAAAGATGTGTTATTAATGAAGATTCCTCTAAATTATGGCACCGGAGACTAGTTCATATCTCCATAGAAAGAATTAAAAGATTGGTAAATGAAGGGGTACTTAATACTCTAGATTTTACTGATTTTGAGACTTGTGTGGACTGCATAAAGGGAAAGCAGATCAACAAGTCAAAGAAAGGTGCCAATAGGAGTTCGGACATATTAGAAATCATACATACTGATATATGTAGTCCAGACATGGACTCACATGGTCAAAGATACTTCATCTCCTTTATAGATGATTACTCACGATATATGTATCTCTACATGCTTCATAAAAAAGCGAAGCATTAGATGCCCTTAAGATCTTTAAGGCTGAAGTAGAGAAACAATGCGGCAAGCAAACTAAGATCGTGAGATCAAATAGAGGTGGAGAATATTATGATAGATACACAGAAGATGGACAAGCACCTGGGCCATTTGCTAAATTTCTTCAAGAGCATGGGATTGTTGCCCAATACACCATGCCTGGTTCACCCGACCAGAATGGTGTAGCAGAAAGAAGAAATCAAACATTATTGGACATGGTGCGGAGTATGCTTAGCAGCTCCAATCTTCCTAAATCCTTGTGGACTGAAGCACTTAAGACGACAGTGTATATATTAAACCGAGTTCCAACCAAGGCGGTTCCTAAAACGCCATTTGAATTATGGAAAGGTTGGAAACCAAGTTTGCAACATATGCGCGTTTGGGGATACCCGTCTGAAGTGAGAATTTATAATCCACAAGAGAAGAAGCTGGACCCAAGGACCATTAGTGGGTATTTCATTGGATATGCTGAAAGGTCTAAAGGTTACAGATTTTATTGTTCATCTCACAGCACTAGGATTGTGGAATCAAGAAATGCAAAGTTTCTTGAAAATGACTTGATCAGTGGGAGCGATCAAACCAGAAACATAGTTTCTGAGAATGATCATTCAGAATCTCAACCTTCCACTTCAAGTGATAGATTGGTTATTTTTCATAGCAGCCCTCAAGTACAAACTGGTGTTGAACAACCAATTGTTGAAGTTCCACAAGCTGCTGACGATATTCCAGTAGATCAAGGAGTTCAAGAGTTGCCAAGAACTTTTAAACAACAAGTTGAACCACATACTTCTCGGGAAGATGATGGTACAACATTAAGAAGATCTACTAGACCAAAGAGATCAACAATTCCTAATGATTATGTTGTGTATCTACAAGAATCTAACTACAACATTGGAGCCGAAAATGATCCCGAGTCATTTTCACAAGCCATGAGTTGCAAAGAATCAGAACTATGGTACAATGCCATGAAGGAAGAGATAAATTCCATAAAGAGTAACAAAGTCTGGGATCTTGTTGAGTTGCCTAATGGTGCAAAAGCCATTGGATGTAAATGGGTCTTTAAGACAAAGAAAGACTCATTGGGCAACACTGAGAGATACAAGGCAAGACTTGTTGCTAAGGGATTCACTCAGAAAGAAGGAATCGACTACACGGAGACTTTTTCTCCTGTATCTAAGAAAGATTCCTTGCGCATTATTATGGCATTAGTAGCCCATTTTGACTTGGAGTTGCAACAAATGGATGTGAAAACGGCTTTTCTTAATGGAGATCTAGAGGAGGAGGTTTATATGAAACAACCTGAAGGATTCCCCTCTAGTGATGGTGAGCAATTGGTTTGCAAGCTCAAGAAGTCATTATATGGTTTAAAACAAGCATCCCGCCAATGGTATTTGAAATTCCATAATGTAATTTCTTCTTTTGGTTTTGTAGAAAACATTATAGATTAATGTATATACCTGAAAGTTAGTGGGAGTAAAATTTGTTTTCTTGTTTTATATGTGGATGACATTTTGCTAGCAACCAATGATAAGGGTTTGCTACATGAGGTGAAACAATTCCTCTCTAAAAATTTTGATATGAAGGATATGGGTGAGGCATCTTATGTCATTGGCATTAAGATCCATAGAGACATATTTCGAGGCACCTTGGGTCTGTCACAGGAAACCTATATTAATAAAATTTTAGAGAGATTTCGGATGAAGGATTGTTCACCAAGTGTAGCTCCCATTGTGAAGGGTGATAGGTTCAATTTGAACCAATGCCCGAAGAAAGACCTTGAAAGGGAACAAATGAAGAACATTCCATATGCTTCTGCTGTCGGAAGCATAATGTATGCTCAAGTCTGCACAAGACCTGACATTGCATTTGTTGTGGGAATGTTGGGACGATATCAGAGTGATCCAGGTTTAGACGACTGGAGAGCTGCAAAGAAAGTAATGAGGTACCTTCAAGGAACCAAAGACTACATGCTTATGTATAGACGGACGGACAACTTGGAAGTAATTGGCTACTCAAATTCTGACTTTGCTGGATGTGTTGATTCACGCAAATCAACATCAGGTTACATTTTTATGATGGCCGGTGGAGCTGTATCATGGAGGAGTGCCAAGCAGACCTTGATTTCCACTTCCACTATGGAAGTCGAGTTCGTCTCCTGTTTTGAGGCTACTTTACATGGTGTATGGCTTAAGAGTTTCATTTCTGGGCTTAGAATTATGGATTCTATCTCTAAGCCATTGAGAATATATTGTGATAATTCAGCTGCTGTTTTTATGGCTAAAAACAACAAAAGTGGGAGTCGAAATAAACACATCGACATTAAGTATTTAGCTAGAAGGGAACGTGTTAAAGAAAAGAAAGTGGTCATTGAGCACGTTAGCACTGAGTTGATGATCGCTGATCCTTTGACTAAGGGCATGCCACCATTTAAATTCAAGGATCATGTAATGAATATGAGACTTGGTTCCATTATGTAGTTTCTCATTGTATGGACAATGTTATTTTAATGAAGTTCTTAATTATTGTGATGTTTTTTCTCATATTTATGTGCACTTTAAGTTGATTTGAGAAAATTCATTTAAGAAGGACCAAGAATAAACATAAGGTTTATTCATTAAGAAATTGTTGCCACATAAATTATAATAAGAATAAGTACATAGTAATACATGGAAGATAATACTCGTCATTAGAGGACTTATCGCCATGATTCATGTATCTATTACTTAATACAGATTATCAATGGGTTTTAAGTTGAGATATTAAGTTTGGAAGTATGGACCAAGTGGGAGAATGTTAAGCTCCATTAATTTTTTTAACAACTGCTACCTACAATTATGGAAGTAAACTGCAGTCTTTCCTTAATTTCTGGAAACCAACTGCAGTAATTTTCTTAAATTAAGGAAATCAACTACAGTTAATAAATTTATTGTTGGGAGCTATTGAAGTGGTCCATTACTCCATCTGGAGTTCTCTACCTTGATCTGTGGAACACCTGACACAGCCATCAGAAGCTTGATGGAAGCTTGGCTATAAATTTATCTGTTTGGTCCCCAAGCTTGTATCTCAATTCCCATCAGTTTTTACACCATCTAGCTGAGAGAACAGAGCTTGGAAGTGCCTTCAGACTTTCTATATTCTTTTCTTTTTGCTTGGATTGAAGCTGGAGCGCAAGTGGACTGTGGAAGCGTAATATAAAGGTTTTGACTGCAGCAAGAGCATTATCAATGGCTGGAGGTAATTTATTTTTACTGGGCATTAAACCTTCATTCCAGTTTTACGATTCTTTAAGTTTTTATTCCGCATATAGAATCGCTGTTAAAAGCTTACATTCCTAAGATATCTTGCTTGCTCTTTATTTTTTATGGCTATGCATCAATCATGTAATTGCTCCAATTGACTTTGATGGGCCGATGGTAAGTAAACTGATATTTCACTCATCTCAAATGTGTCAATGATTAAATTAGCGCAACCCTCCACATCAAGATACTTGAGCTTCTTTAAATTCTTGAAGTTATTTGGAAGCCTCTCCAAATTATGGCACCCTGAGAGATCGATGTGTTGGAGGGTACTTAAATTACCGAAGGACTCCGGCAGCCTTTCCAAATCGTGGCAATTTGAGAGATTAATATTTAGCAGGTTCATCAGATTACCAAAAGTAGTCGGCAGCTCCTCCAAATTGTGGCACCCCTACAGATCAATGTGTTGGAGGTATCTCAATTCACCAAAGGAATCGGGCAGCCTCTGCAGATCGTGGCAACCTGAGAGATTGATATGTCAGAGGTTGCTCAAATCACCAAAGGAATATGGTAGCCTCTCCAAATTATGACAGCCCTGTAGATCGATGTGTTGGACGCGCCATAAACGACCAATGGAATCTGGCAGCCTCACCAAATCGTGGCAATCCGAGAGATTGATGTGTAGTAGTCTTGGTAAGTCTTCAAAAGAATCCGGCAGTCTCTCCAGATTGCGGCAGAATGAGAGATCGATGTGTTGGAGGTTCCACAAACCGTCAAAGGCGTCTTGCAGTGACTTCATTTTTGAACACTCTGTTAACACCAAGTCTTTTAACAATCGCAAATGACAAAACCCCTATGGCAATTTTGTCAGATTAACCTGTCCTCCAGATGAAAACTTGCCAATGGCAATGCGTTCGAGGCGCTCCAGTTGCCCTATGGACTCTGGAATGTTGGAGAGCGAAGCATCAATCTCTAACTCCCGTAAACGCAAAGGTGCCTGAAAAATGTTCAAGAGTTGTTTCAATTATAAATACATCTTATACTCGGTCCCCTCTATAAAACCCTTTCGTATCCTTCTGTCACCGTGTGGTGCCATATTAAATTCATCATGGTAAACACAAAAACGTTAAAAAAAATGGATTGTTGTTTACTTGCGAAACGTCTTCCCACAATGTTCTTAACTCACTCCCGGAAACTTGTAGAATCCTTAGATTCCTCACGGGGATCCATGAAGGCAGGGAAGGCTCGGGACACTTGTTCCACCGCAACCATATCAGACTTGGGACATGCTCCTCCGGGATTCTCAAAATGCGTTCCAAAATAGCATCTTCAGTATCAAGAAGTTCCAAGGTCCTCATATCAATACCTCCATCAAGAAGTTCCAAGATCCTCTTTTCACCCTCATCATTGTCTTCATCATTGTCTTCACCCAGTACCATCCTAATGCCCCGCACAGCTGTTACCGCTTTGTTTCCTAGAATTGCTCCATGTTCATTCTTGAAAAAAGATAGCTATTACATTTATGTTTGGAAAATGATAAAAAAAAAATTACAGAATTGAACATTGATCACCGTTCATTCTTGAAAATTGATGCTTATCACTCTTCAATTTTGAAAAGTTCAGAAAAATTACAAAAAAGAACGTTCATTTTTATGGAATAATCTGTAAGATTCATGATTGAGAACTTACAGATAATTGCTCCAAGATATCCTTAATATGCTTAGAATGCAAAAGACGATGAGGCGACGAAGTAGCAGCAACAGCTCTTCTGAAATCCCTAAGGTGATCATGCATTTCTATATTATTTTCTTAGTCCACTCCCAAAAAGCATCTGTCCTGTAGAGTACGAAACCCCGAAAGACCATGCCACCCAGATACCTCCCATATTCTTATGGCAGTATCCCTTTTTTGTCCTATGAAAAAACATGAACTGTCTAGGAATATCTGTTGTTCCTCCCTGTTGAGGATCTGATAACTAATTTGAAGTTTTTCTTGTGCCTCACCCGGAAGTACTTGTTGAAGTCTATCCAATAGGTATTTCCAAATAGATTGGTCATCTTTATCATTGAGGAGTGCTCCAAACACTCTTAGAAATAAAGGCAACCCTTCACAGACTTCTAAAAAGTTATCTACCAAAGATTCAAATCCTGGACGTGGATGGGGCTGGTTGAAGGCAAAGGCGCAGAAAAGCTCTCGGGAGTATTGATGATTAAGTCTAGTTAAATGATAAATTGATGCATTCTCAACTCCTGAGCTTGTGATCACCCCTTCATCTCAAGATGTAATCAGTACTAAGCTATCTGAGAGGAGATGAGTTCGAACAGGCAAAAGAGCATCAATCTGATCCAGGTGATCTACATCATCTAAAACCATTAAAACACGACAAGATGAGAGATTGTTTTTAAGCGCCTCTTTACCTTCACCAATACTGTTCATCTGCGCATCCGTTCCAGTCAATTTTTTAAGAAGTTGCCTTTGCAAAGAATTTAAAAAGCCTAGCCTTGCTTTTTCTCTCACATTAGATAAAAAACAACATTTACTGTAAATTACTCTCTTCTGATCGAAAATTTCTTTTGCTAGGGTTGTCTTTCCTACTCCGCCGACGCCAAAAATCCCCACAACTTGAGGCTTTGCACAAAGTACATTATTTTTGAATTCTTCCAGTTTTTCATGCAAACCTACTATATATTTTGTTGCAGTACTCCATCCCTCTATCTTTGCCCTCTTCAACACTACTTGAACAACCTGGTCTAACAACGCGCCCTAGTCGCTGGTTATTTCGAAGAAAATAATACAACTAGTGAGAAACAAACGTCTAGGCATGTCAATCCAAAAATAATAAAGTAATGTAATCCCCAAAGAGAAGGTTGAGCTCTCACCCATTGAACGCTTCCAGTTCGAAACCGTTGATATCTGAAACCCGAGAAAGTGCATTTTTCCAGAGTAGAATTGCGTTGTAATCGTAACGCGGTTGACCGGTCTCTCGAGTTTTGGTGTTTGGAATCGATTTGCATTCATAAATTCTCTTGCTTTCGAGGTTTTTTAGGGATCCAGAATAGCTTCCTGTGCGTTGTTTCCCCTCTGTCCACCTAAGTTCACTGGGATGTACACCGTAAAACACTGGAATGATTCGAGCCCCAGACTCCAACATGAGCACCAGCCCGTCCAGGCAATATTGTGAATCGGCATATGTGGGTGAAAAAATTGCAATCTGGACGGACACGGTTATGATAGCGCCTTTTGTTTGAAAGGAAACTCTTCTCCTTCTTGCAGTTCTTGGTAGTCGAGAAAAACTCGCAGTCCAGAGGAAATGAGCCGGTTGTACAGATGACTGGCGAAGGTCATCTTGGTTGCCTCTCTACTGTTGATAAACACGTCGTACCTGATGTAATTGTTGTTGGAATGAGCAGAAGTGGAAGCAGCCATTGCCAAATGAAAAATAGAAACAGAAATGGGAGGAGGGCTATTGGAAATTTCTGGTAATTTCAAACACAAAAGAACAGAGAAAATGCTCTGTTTCTGCCACAGGATCTTTTGCATAGGGAAGCAAATAAAATTTCTGAGCTAAGCAGAGTTTCTCAACAAAATAAACTTGTATTAATTCATAAACTGCTACAATTTTCTTCCTCTCTCTCAGAGGGATTCACCAAAAACTTTACCAAAAACAAAATTATTCTGCCTCTTTTACAAATAATTTTACAGTGCTGTGTAAAATCTTCATTCACTGCTATGTGAGAAGTTTTTACATTTACTGTTGTAAAATAAAATTTTCTTACATGGGTTTATTGCTGATATAACAATTTTTACATATGCTGTGGTAATACCCCAAAAAAAAAATCATTATGCGCTCCCTGCATATTTCAAAATCTCCAGCACACAATCCATTACAAAAAAAAATTATCACGCTACTGCGTATTTCAAAATGTCTTCATTGAAAAATTAATCCCCACTCTGGTTTCGGAACCCTCGCTCTGGTTTCGCACTGCTGTGCTCTCCTTATTTTTATTTGCTGCTACAAAAACTCTCCTTCATCCCCATGTGCAATACAATACAAAGTCAACACTACACAAAACTATATCGCATACGATACATATGCAATAAAAAATGAATAACTTACCCATACCTCCGTAAACATAAAAAAATATAAAATTAAAACATTTACCAACGACTATGACAGTTTATTAAATGCATTAAAGTTAAAACCGGCAGTAAAATCAAAAAAGGTTCAAGCAGGTTGAAGGAGATCCTGGTCCGTTGACTTGATCGGACGCATATCGCTTGGCTAACTCACACAAACCAAATGATGTTTACCGCTCGGGGAATGGGCAGTTTTGGAGACGTACACTGGACACGTGTCATTTGGTCGGGGTGTTCGGAGGCCCTCTGACAAAAACTGCTTTGTGCGAAAGGCGGTGCGATATGAAACAGGGCGGTTTTCCTGAATTAAATGCTGCTTGACTCGGCGGGAGTTGGAATTATGTTTTCAACACTCCCCTTTAATTTCAACTGCTGGGTTATCAGTCATACCCAAACATTTCCTCAAAAATTCGAAGCTTTTCTGATCCAATGGCTTTGTCAGAATATCTTCAACCTGTTCCTGAGTCCTGCAATGTTGTAAAACAATTTCTCCACTGTCTACCAATTCTCTGATGTAGTGAAATCTTCTGTCAATGTGTTTCGTTCTCTTATGAAACACGGAATTCTTGGATAATGCAATCGCTGAGCTATTGCCACAAAAAATCACTGTTGCTTTTGCCTGCTCTTGGCATAAGCTCCTTAACATCCTTCTCATCCAAACTACTTGACATGCTGCTGCTGTAGCTGCCACATATTCAGCTTCTGCTGTAGACAACGCTACGATAGGCTTTTTCTCAGAAGCCCATGAAATGGCTCTTGTACCCATGTGAAAAACATAACCGGATGTGCTTTTCCGATCATCTACACTTCCACCCCAATCACTATCAGTGTACCCAACTAAATTTGAACATTCTGAGATGGTATATAAAATGCAAAACCTTTTAGTACCTTTAACATACCTCAGAATTCTTTTTGTTGCTTGCCAATGTGCTTCCTTTGGCCTCTCCATGAATCTGGAAATTAAACTAACAGCAAACATTATATCTGGCCTAGTTGCAGTTAAATACATGAGGCTGCCAACTATGCTCTTGTACAAACTAGGATCAAAATCCTTACTGTTGTCCTCTTTGCTGAGTTTTAATCCCATTACTGTGGGAGTGATTGCTGCCTTGCACTCTTGCATATTAAATCTGCCCAACACTTCATTTACATATTTTGCCTGTGAGATAAAAATTCCATTTTCATTTTGATCTACTTCTATTCCTAAGAAGTATCTCAGCAAACCCATGTCAGTCATCTCAAATTCCTCTTTCATGACTGATTTGAAATTTTCAATGAGGTAGTCATCATTACCTGTAAAAATAACATCATCAACATATAACACAACAATTAAAATTTTACCATCCTTTTCTTTGATGTAGACGGTGGGTTCTCCCTCACATTTGTCAAATCCATTTTCCAGTAGATAGGAATCTATCCTACTGTACCATGCTCTTGGCGCTTGCTTCAGCCCATAAAGAGATTTCTTCAATTTGCACACTTTGTGCTCTTGGCCTTTCTTCTCATAGCCTAGAGGTTGCTCAATGTAAACCTCTTCCATTAATACTCCATTTAGGAATGTTGACTTCACGTCCATTTGGTAAACTTTCCACTTGTTTTGTGCTGCTATGGACAACACTGCTCTCACGGTTTCCATTCTTGCAACCGGTGCGAAAGTCTCCTCATAGTCTCTCCCATACTGCTGCTTGTATCCCTTGACAACAAGTCTTGCCTTGTGCCTTTCTATCTTGCCTTCAGCATTGCTCTTGGTCTTGTAAACCCATTTAACTCCAATGACTTCTTTACCTTTTGGTAGTTCAACCAAATCCCATGTCTTGTTTCTCTCTATGGCATTGATCTCCTCATCCATAGCTTCTATCCATTTCCTATCCTTAATTGCATCTTCGAAATGAATAGGATCATCAACATGACAATACAAAGCAAACAAGGAATTCATTCCTTCATCATAAATATCACTTAAATTTCTGAATTTCTTACCTCTTTCATTTGGTGTGCAAGTGCTTGAAGATGCACTTGAATTTCCTCCTTGTGGTGTGCTTGGAGAAGCACTTTCATTTATCCTCAAGGGTGTCTCTTGCTGTCCTTGTGTTGGCGCTGCTGTTTGGAGATGTATTTCAGCCATCTCCTCATCATTTTCATCATGAGACAAACAGTTTTTAGCATTCACTGTTTTCTCTATGCTTCCATCCCAAGCTTCCTCCTCAATGAACTGAACATCTCTGCTCACAAAAAACTTCTTGGTGGATGGGATATACAACCTGTAAGCTTTTAATTCCTCACTGTATCCAATGAAAATACATTTCTCCCCTTTGCTGTCCAACTTCCTCCTTAGCTGATCTGGAATGTGTGCATAGGCCACACATCCAAAAACTTTCATGTGGGTGACTCCTTGCTTTCTCCCACTCCATGCTTCTTCTGGCACTTTGTTCATCACTGCTTTTGTTGGACACCTATTCAAAATGTATACTGCACAATGTACAGCTTCAGCCCAATAATCATTTGGCAAATGCTTTGCCTTCAACATGCTCCTCGCCATATCCATGATGGTCCTATTCTTCCTTTCAGCAACTCCATTTTGCTGTGGGGTGTACCTTGTGGTAAACTGTTTGTGTATTCCATTTTCTCTACAAAACCGTAGGAATTCCTTGGAGATATACTCACCTCCTCTATCAGTTCTCAAAACTTTGACATGCAGCCCACTTTGGTTTTCCACAAGTGCTTTGAAATTTCGAAATTTTTCAAACACTTCACATTTGTTCTTTAGAAATTAAACCCAAGTCTTTCTGGTGAAATCATCAATGAATGTTAGAAAATATTAGCTGCCTGCTAATGATGGAGTTTGCATCGGTCCACATAATTCTGAGTGGACAATTTTTAAGGGTGCTTTTTCCCTTATGCTTTTCCCTGATGGAAAACTTTCTCTGTGTTGTTTCCCCAAGATGCAACCTTCACAAAGGCTGTCTGGTTTCTCTATCAATGGTAATCCTCTTACCATTCCTTTTCTACTCAACAAGTTAAGACCTCCAAAGTTGAGATGTCCAAATCTCAAGTGCCACAACCAATTTTCATCTTTTGGTACGCTTTGGAAAGCCTTTTGGGTAACTGCTGCAATTACTTCTTTGTTTTTCAAATCTGCCCTTATTCTGAGAGGGAACATCCTGTTCCTCGTCATCCTCACTTCAGCAATACATCTTTTGCTGGGTGCTCTATCCGTGATGGTGCACACATAATTCTCAAAGAAAACATTGTACCCCTTTTGAACAAGCTGTCCAATACTTAAGAGGTTACACATCATTCCAGGAACATAGTAGAAATCTGCTATGGTTTTCTTTTCACCTTTCTTTGTAAATATTTTAACTTCTCCTTTTTCCATAACAGAAATTTTACTATCAGTCCCAAGTGTGACTTGTGATTTCACATTTTGATCTAAAGCAGAAAACAGGGCTATGTTTCATGTCATATGGTTGCTACAACCGGAATCTAGAAACCATATATCATCACTGTTTGTTTCAGCCATGTTACAAGCTAAAAGCACATTATCTTAGCTGATGTTCTCTCTAATGATATTTGCATTTGATCTATTATTCATATCATGCTGCTTCTTCCTACATTCATTTGCATAATGCCCATATTTTTTACAATAATAATATTGGACATTGGATTTTTCATACCTTTGTCCTTGAGCATGATGTTGTCCACTTTGTTGATTGCTACTTTGGCCTTGGTTCTGATTTGGATAGCTGCCTCTTCCTTGAGCATTTGCTGGATTGTTCCTTCCACCTTTGTTTTGGCTTCTGCCTCTTCCTCTCTTGTTTTCTCTGCCTTGACCTCTTCCTCTTCCAAATGACATCTGGGTCTTGAAGGCTTGCTCTAGAGATGAGTTTGCATTTCTACTCAACCTCTGCTCATGTGCTATCAGTGATGCATGAAGTTCATCAACTGAAAAGTTTGAGAGATCCTTTGTCTCTTCTATGGTGGTGACAATCACATCAAACTTTGAGGGTAGGACCCTCAATATTTTCCCCACAATCCTCCTATCTTCAAGAGTCTTTCCATGAGTCAATATTTTCTGACTCCTTCATGCACAGATTCTCAAAATCTTTCCTCAGCAATTGTAGTTTTGTTGTCTTCACTTTCTCCATGCCTTGATAGGCTGTCTTGAGGGTTTGCCATGCTTCTTTGGATGTCTTAGCTACTGCTATCCTTGGAAACACACTCTGGTCCACTGCTTGATACAAAAATACAAGGGCTTTTGAATCCTTCTTCCTATTGCTCTTCAACAGATCTTTCTCTGCCTGAGTTAATCTATTAAACTGATTTTCATCTGCTGGTTCTTCAAAACCATCTTCAACTAATTCCCATAAATCTTGTGAGGCAAACATGGCTCTCATGTTTATTGCCCAGTAGTCATAGTTTTTCCCATTAAACTGTGGGAGCTGAGTATTAAAAATACCTACGCTAGTGCTGGAGCCAGCCATTCCTTGCACTCTCAGCTATGCTTCAAATATTTAACTGTGTATTTAAAAACACTGATTGTTTCTTCAGCAGTAACAAAAAAAAACTTTGAGGAATACCTGGATTCTTTTGCCTGAGACTTCACTTTGCTGGAGAGAATTTACTGCTGCAGCAAAAGGAACCTTCCTTCAGCTTCTTTAACACCTTCAAAGAGCCTAGATCTGCTTTGATACCATGTTGGAAATTTCTGGTAATTTCAAACACAAAAGAACAGAGAAAATGCTCTGTTTCTGCCATAGGACCTTTTGCACAGGGAAGCAAATAAAATTTCTGAGCTAAGCAGAGTTTCTCAACCAAAATAAACTTGTATTAATTCATAAACTGCCTGATACAATTTTCTTCCTCTCTCTCAGAGGGATTCACCAAAAACTTTTACCAAAAATAAAATTACTCTGCCTCTTTTACAAATAATTTTACACTGCTGTGTAAAATCTTCATTCACTGCTATGTGAAAAATTTTTACATTTACTGCTGTAAAATAAAATTTTCTTACATGGGTTTACTGCTGATATAACAATTTTTACATATGCTGTGGTAATACCCCAAAAAAAAATTCATTATGCGTTCCCTGTATATTTCAAAATCTCCAGCACACAAGCCATTACAAAATTAATCACGCTGCTGCGTATTTCAAAATGTCTTCATTTGAAAATTAATCCTCACTCTGGTTTCGCAACCCTGCTCTGGTTTCGCACTGCTGTGCTCTCCTTGTTTTTATTTGCTGCTGCAAAAACTCTCCTTCATCCCCGTGTGCAATACAATACAAAGTCAACACTACACAAAACTATATCGCATACGATACATATGCAATAAAAATGAATAACTTACCCATACCTCCGTAAACTTAAAAAACAATAAAATTAAAACATTTACCAACGACTATGACAGTTCATTAAATGCATTAAAGTTAAAACCGGCGGTAAAATCAAAAAAGGTTCAGGCAGGTTGAAGGAGATCCTGGTCCGTTGACTTGATCGGACGCATATCGCTTGGCTAACTCACACAAACCAAACGATGTTTACCGCCCGGGGAATGGGCAGTTTTGGAGACGTACACTGGACGCGTGTCATTTAGTCGGGGTGTTCGGAGGCCCTCTGACAAAAACGGCTTTGTGCGAAAGGCGGTGCGATATGAAACAAGGCGGTTTTCCTGAATTAAATGTTGTTTGACTCGACGGCAATTGGAATTATGTTTTCAACACTCCCCTTTAATTTCAACTGCTGGGTTATCAGTCATACCCAAAAATTTCCTCAAAAATTCGAAGCTTTTCTGATCTAATGGCTTTTTTATAATATCTGCAACCTGTTCCTGAGTCCTGCAATGTTGTAAAACAATTTCTCCACTGTCTACCAATTCTCTGATGTAGTGAAATCTTGTGTCAATGTGTTTCGTTCTCTTATGAAACACGGAATTCTTGGATAATGCAATAGCTGAGCTATTGTCACAAAAAATCATTGTTGCTTTTTCCTGCTCTTGGCATAAGCTCTTTAACATCTTTCTCATCCAAACTGCTTGACATGCTACTGCTGTAGCTGCCACATATTCAACCTCTGCTGTAGACAACGCTACGATAGGCTGTTTCTTAGAAGCCCATGAAATGGCTCCTGTACCCATGTGAAAAACATAACCGGATGTGATTTTCCGATCATCTACACTTCCAGCCCAATCACTATCAGTGTACCCAACTAAATTTGAACATTCTGAGACGGTATATAAAATGCCAAACCTTTTAGTACCTTTAACATACCTCAGAATTCTTTTTGTTGCTTGCCAATGTGCTTCCTTTGGCCTCTCCATGAATCTGGAAATTAAACTAACAGTAAACATTATATCTGGCCTAGTTGCAATTAAATACATGAGGCTGCCAACTATGCTCTTGTACAAACTAGGATCAAAATCCTTACTGTTGTCCTCTTTGCTGAGTTTTAATCCCATTACTGTGGGAGTGATTGCTGCCTTGCACTCTTGCATATTAAATCTGCCCAACACTTCATTTACATATTGTTGGGCCTTAGTTTTGGTCTTATTTTTGCTCTAAGAAACTTACTAATCCATCTATTTGCCATCCATTTTCCCTTCATTCATCCCATTTTGATGTATATTTGATATCCATTCAGGTATTTAATTTTAATTTTTCAATTTCTAAAGTTTTTAATATGAAAGTTTGGTTTTAAGTGCAAAATTGGCAGATTCAGAAATTCCCGTAATAGCTCTATGGTTGATGTGGTTGCAAGACACTTGGGCACGAATTGAATGCATGGATGGACAGCTTGGGAACTAGGACTAAGCCAGCTATGCTTAACTCGAACAAAACAAGCTTTATTAGACCCATTTGGTGCTAGTCAATCATGACTAGTCATTCAGAAATCCCATAGAAATAGGGCAGTTTCGAGATTCTATGGGATTGGTCATATTTCTTGGGATGGGAGTAATGAATTTGACTTAGATAGATGGATAATAATAGATGGGTTTTTTTGAGTGAATATAGATCAGTTTGTTTCATGAGACTTCTTATTTAAGAGCCAAGACTTTGATGGCTTATGTATTGACTTATTATACTTTTATGCTGAGACACTTTTGGATTGGAGAGTTAATTTGAAGACTTGTACTAGTATTATTTTGCTGTTCAATGCTATGGATGTGTGACTGAATTTGAGCTTCTGATATCACTTCTCACGTGTGCAAGGCAAGGGTGGAGGGCCCCCATTCCAAGCTAAGTACACTTCCTTGTTAACTAGTTTTATTTCTTGTAATCTGGTTATTGTAGAACTAGTTTTTCATGCTTTATTTCAGATTGCTTTATGGTTAATAAATGGTGATTGATTTCATTAGTTCTTAGCTTATTCATCATCTTATTAAGTTGGAAAAACAAAGTGTTCAAGTTGAGCATCCCTTCTACTAATATGATGAATTGAAACTAGTTTCCTTTGATTGCATGCAAGTAGTTTCTTTATGTGATTTTGGTATTGAGATGAATGAATTATGATGAAACACATTATGTGTCTCTTAAGTTAGGAGCCTTCTTTCATTAATAATTTATCCATCTTAAGTTCTTGGTTTTAATCTCTGATTCATTAAGTGGTAATTGAGGCAAAAGTGGACTTCTTGAGTCAAGAACCATTTCAATATTTTCCTCTTTTCAAACTAATTGAATTAGAGTTGTAGGATGTATTGCTTTAAATTTTTGAATAACTTATCTTTCAAGGTTTGATTACATCTGATCTTCACATATAGTGAACTTGCCTCAAAGCATAAACAACCCGGATTGATAAGAAATATTTGTGTTAATTTTGGTAAGCAAAATAGTTCAACACATATTTTGCCTGTGAGATAAAAATTCCATTTTCATTTTGATCTACTTCTATTCCTAAGAAGTATCTCAGCAAACCCACGTCAGTCACCTCAAATTCCTCTTTCATGACTGATTTGAAATTTTCAATGAGGTAGTCATCATTACTTGTAAAAATAACATCATCAACATATAACACAACAATTAAAATTTTACCATCCTTTTCTTTGATGTAGACGGTGGGTTCTCCCTCACATTTGTCAAATCCATTTTCCAGTAGATAGGAATCTATCCTACTGTACCATGCTCTTGGCGATTGCTTCAGCCCTTAAAGAGCTTTCTTCAATTTGCACACTTTGTGCTCTTGGCCTTTCTTCTCATAGCCTAGAGGTTGCTCAATGTAAACCTCTTCCATTAATACTCCATTTAGGAATGTTGACTTCACGTCCATTTGGTAAACTTTCCACTTGTTTTGTGCTGCTATGGACAACACTGCTCTCACGGTTTCCATTCTCACAACCGGTGCGAAAGTCTCCTCATAGTCTCTCCCATACTGCTACTTGTATCCCTTGACAACAAGTCTTGCCTTGTGCCTTTCTATCTTGCCTTCAGCATTGCTCTTGGTCTTGTATACCCATTTAACTCCAATGACTTCTTTACCTTTTGGTATTTCAACCAAATCCCATGTCTTGTTTCTCTCTATGGCATTGATCTCCTCATCCATAGCTTCTATCCATTTCCTATCCTTAATTGCATCTTTGAAATGAATAGGGTCATCAACATGACAATACAAGGCAAACAAGGAATTCATTCCTTCATCATAAATATCACTTAAATTTCTGAATTTCTTACCTCTTTCATTTGGTGTGCAAGTGCTTGAAGATGCACTTGAATTTCCTCCTTGTGGTGTGTTTGGAGAAGCACTTTCATTTATCCTCAAGGGTGTCTCTTACTGTCCTTATGTTGGCGCTGCTGTTTGGAGATGTATTTCAGCCATCTCCTCATCATTTTCATCATGAGACAAACAGTTTTTAACATTCACTGTTTTCTCTATGCTTCCATCCCAAGCTTCCTCCTCAATGAACTGAACATCTCTGCTCATAAAAAACTTCTTGGTGGATGGGATATACAACCTGTAAGCTTTGGATTCCTTACTGTATCCAATGAAAATACATTTCTCCCCTTTGATGTCCAACTTCCTCCTTAGCTGATCTGGAATGTGTGCATAGACCACACATCCAAAAACTTTCATGTGGGTGACTCCTTGCTTTCTCCCACTCCATGCTTCTTCTGGCACTTTGTTCATCATTGCTTTTGTTGGACACCTATTCAAAATGTATACTGCACAATGTACAGCTTCAGCACAATAATCATTTGGCAAATGCTTTGCCTTCAACATACTCCTCGCCATATCCATGATGGTCCTATTCTTCCTTTCAGCAACTCCATTTTGCTGTGGGGTGTACCTTGTGGTAAACTGTTTGTGTATTCCATTTTCTCTACAAAACCATAGGAATTCCTTGGAGATATACTCACCTCCTCTTTCAGTTCTCAAAACTTTGACATGCAGCCCGCTTTGGTTTTCCACAAGTGCTTTGAAATTTCGAAATTTTTCAGCACTTCACTTTTTTTCTTTAGAAAGTAAACCCAAGTCTTTCTGGTGAAATCATCAATGAATGTTAGAAAATATTGGCTGCCTGCTAATGGTAGAGTTTGCATCGGTCCACATAAGTCTGAGTGGACAATTTCTAAGGGTGCTTTTGCCCCTATGCTTTTCCCTGATGGAAAACTTTCTCTGTGTTGTTTCCCCAAGATGCAACCTTCACAAAGGTTGTCCGGTTTCTCTATCAATGGTAATCCTCTTACCATTCCTTTTCTACTCAACAAATTAAGACCTCCAAAGTTGAGATGTCCAAATCTGAAGTGCCACAACCAATTTTCATCTTTTGGTACGCTTTGGAAAGCCTCTTGGGTAACTGCTGCAATTACTTCTTTGTTTTTCAAATCTGCTCTTATTCTGAGAGGGAACATCCTGTTCCTCGTCATCCTCACTTCAGCAATACATCTTTTGCTGGGTGCTCTATCCATGATGGTGCACACATCATTCTCAAAGAAAACATTGTACCCCTTTTGAACAAGCTGTCCAATACTCAAGAGGTTACACCTCATTCCAAGAACATAGTAGACATCTGCTATGGTTTTCTTTTCACCTTTCTTTGTAAATATTTTAACTTCTCCTTTTCCCATAACAGAAATTTTACTATCAGTCCCAAGTGTGACTTGTGATTTCACATTTTGATCTAAAGCAGAAAACAGGGCTATGTTTCCTATCATATGGTTGCTACAACCGAAATCTAGAAACCATATATCATCATTGTTTGTTTCAGCCATGTTACAAGCTAAAAGCATATTATCTTGGCTGATGTTCTCTCTAATGATATTTGCATTTGATCTATTATTCATATCATGTTGCTTCTTCCTACATTCATTTGCATAATGCCCATATTTTTTACAATAATAACATTGGACATTGGATTTTTCATACCTTTGTCCTTGAGCATGATGTTGTCCACTTTGTTGACTGCTGCCTTGGCCTTGGTTTTGATTTGGATAGCTACCTCTTCCTTGAGCATTTGCTGGACTGTTCCTTCCACCTCTGTTTTGGCTTCTGCCTCTTCCTCTCTTGTTTCCTCTGCCTTGAACTCTTCCTCTTCCAAAGGACATCTGGGTCTTGAAGGCTTGCTCTAGAGATGAGTTTTCATTTCTACTCAACCTCTGCTCATGTGTTATCAGTGATGCATGAAGTTCATCAACTGAAAAGTTTGAGAGATCCTTTGTCTCTTCTATGGTGGTGACAATCACATCAAACTTTGAGGGTAGGACCCTCAATATTTTCTCCACAATCCTCCTTTCTTCAAGAGTCTCTCCATGAGTCCTTATCTGTGTGACCAGACCAATTACATGTGTGAAGAATGAGTCAATATTGTCTGACTCCTTCATGCACAGATTCTCAAAATCTTTCCTCGGTAGTTTTGCTGTCTTCACTTTCTCCATGCCTTGATAGGCTGTCTTGAGGGTTTTCCATGCTTCTTTGGATGTCTTAGTTGTTGCTATCTTTGGAAACACACTCTGGTCCACTGCTTGATACAAAAATACAAGGGCTTTTGAATCCTTCTTCCTATTTCTCTTCAACAGATCTTTTTCTGCCTGAGTTAATCTATTAAACTGATTTTCATCTGCTGGTTCTTCAAAACCATCTTCAACTAATTCCCATAAATCTTGTGAGGCAAACAGGGCTCTCATGGTTATTGCCCAGTAGTCATAGTTTTTCCCATTAAACTGTGGGAGCTGAGTATTAAAAATACCTACGCTAGTGTTGGAGCCAGCCATTCCTTGCACTCTCAGCTATGCTTCAAATATTTAACTGTGTATTTAAAAACACTGATTGTTTCTTCAGCAGTAACAAAAAAAAACTTTGAGGAATACCTGGATTCTTTTACCTGAGACTTCACTTTCCTAGAGAGGATTTACTGCTGTAGCAAAAGGAACCTTCCTTCAGCTTCTTTAACACCTTCAAAGAGCCTGGATCTGCTTTGATACCATGTTGGAAATTTCTGGTAATTTCAAACACAAAAGGACAGAGAAAATGCTCTGTTTCTGCCACAGGATCTTTTGCACAGGGAAGCAAATAAAATTTCTGAGCTAAGTAGAGTTTCTCAACCAAAATAAACTTGTATTAATTCATAAACTGCCTGATACAATTTTCTTCCTCTCTCTCAGAGGGATTCACCAAAAAATTTTACCAAAAATAAAATTACTCTGCCTCTTTTACAAATAATTTTACACTGCTGTGTAAAATCTTCATTCACTGCTATGTGAAAAGTTTTTACATTTACTGTTGTAAAATAAAATTTTCTTACATGGGTTTACTGCTGATATAACAATTTTTACATATGCTGTGGTAATACCCCAAAAAAAAATTCATTATGCGCTCCCTGCATATTTCAAAATCTCCAGCACACAAGCCATTACAAAAAAAATTTATCACGTTGCTACATATTTCAAAATGTCTTCATTGAAAAATTAATCCCCACTCTGGTTTCGGAACCCTCGCTCTGGTTTCGCACTGTTGTGCTCTCCTTGTTTTTATTTGTTGCTGCAAAAACTCTCCTTCATCCCCGTGTGCAATACAATACAAAGTCAACACTACACAAAACTATATCGCATACGATACATATGCAATAAAAAATGAATAACTTACCCATACCTCCGTAAACTTAAAAAACAATAAAATTAAAACATTTACCAACGACTATGACAGTTTATTAAATGCATTAAAGTTAAAACCGACGGTAAAATCAAAAAAGGTTCAGGCAGGTTGAAGGAGATCGTGGTCCATTGACCTAATCGGACGCATATCGCTTGGCTAACTCACACAAACCAAATGATGTTTAGCGCCCGGGGAATGGGCAGTTTTGGAGACGTACACTGGAGGCATGTCATTTGGTCGGGGTGTTCGGAGGCCCTTTGACAAAAACTTCTTTGTGCGAAAGGCGATGCGATATGAAACAGGGCGGTTTTCCTGAATTAAATGTTGTTTGACTCGGCGGCAATTGGAATTATGTTTTCAACAAGGGATTCAGATGGTCGAAGAGATGGAGGGCTTCAAACCTCGATTGGAGGAGCTTTATTAAGAATTTAGGAAGGCAGATAAAATCGAGGGGGCTTGTAATGTGAAGCGAGATATAAAAACACAATAAACAGGTGGCGTCTTGGACTCTCGACCTCAAACCTTATTTTTGGATTCGTCTTTACTTTAATTAATTAATCACACAGATTCGTCTACATGTCACTTTTGCACAGCGCGACACCTCGAGAAGATCTTTTAAGGCATATGAACTTTGCGTCGGTGAAATATCAAGGGGAATTTGGAACATTGAAGTGATTATTCTTTATTTTTTATTCTTATTATTATTTATATAAACTCTAGATAAAAGAAATGTCTAAACGGTAAATAATAAATATATATATTAAATATAAACCACAGAATGTACACAGAATGTTAGGTCTAAAATACCTCAAATCTAATAGCTTTCAAATACTCTACCAAATTATAGAACATATAAAAATTGTTAAATCTGAAACATACCAAATCTAATAACCTTTATATACTATCCAACAACGTTTACGAATCTATATCTAGCACTGCATTCATAAATCCACCTCAATGTGCTTAGGCGCTGCCACACATACAGAAATTTCACTGTACAACACATATTGTACCATATTCTACATTTGTGTGTGGGCTCCACAAGGAATTGAAATGTATGTTTCACTACATGTGGTTTACAAGTTGAAGAAGTTGTTTGAAATGTGTGGTTTATAAGTTGAAGATGTTGTTTGAAATGTATGTTTCACTACATGTGGTTTACAAGTTGAGGATGCTGTCATGTGGTTTACAAGTTGAAGATGCTTTACAGCTTAGATTAAACTAAAAATGTTACAAATGGCTAACAATAATTTTGTTGTTTTATATGGTGAGAAAATTTATCATAACTTAGTTATCAAACCAATATTGAGGACCCTGCCCTATCATAACTCAATTGTCAAACGAACAGTGAGGACAACCATCTATAGCTGCTATCTGCGAATATAGGCTTACTCATCACTGTTATTCAAGAAAACCATGCCACCTAAATACCCTTTGTAAAAGACAAGCTTTCACTCCTACCAAATACCAACAACAATTTTGTTATCAACACGTTCTCCACTTTTATATCACACTTCATAAATTAATATTTCTTCAATATACAACGGTTATTGACATTCCTACCAAATACCCACAATCTTGTTATCAACACATTCTCCACTTTTATTTATCACACTTCATAAATTAATATTTCTTCAATATCCAAAGGTTATTGACATTTAAAACTTCAAGAGCGAGCTAATATGTTCCATATGTTTGGCTCATGCTTTGAAATATTTTCTAATATAGAATTTAGGTTTGAAGCTAGCTAACATGTTCCATATGCTTGACTCTTGTTTTAACTAATATGCTCTATATACACCCGGTAACTAAGACTTCCGGAAAGGTCACCCATCCTAAATAGTCGCTGGCTCAAACGCCTTTAATTGTGGAGTTTTTCCTACAAACAAACCCACTTAACTTGCTACCCTATTTGTAAGACTTTAACTAATATTATACCTCATGAACAAAAAAAACAGAAATTAGTAAAATATTCAAATAAAATAATTTAACAAATTTGATGTGTAACAAAATAATTTAACCGTAAATTATGACCCACAGTGAATTGAGTGTATTCCTAGATAGCACCGAAGAAAGTTTAATAAGAAAATTCCACCACGTATATTTAAGCATCAATTCTCATCGTAACATAATGCTCTATGGAAAACTATCTTAATATTAATTATTTTAAATATGCTAATTTTTTCTTGAATGTTTGCCCCCCTGCAAAAAGATTATTAGCAAAAAGAATAATAAAAACCATTATTTAAAAAAAACGGAGAGAGAAAATTGCAACCTGCCTACCACGGGTCCAAACTTACCGATCAGCGAACAAATTTAAAATATGTAAAGCATTTAATAATATGATAATAAACTTCAAATTTGAGGTGACCTCGATTTGAAATTCCAACTCCGGGTAGGGCTCACGTCTGTCGCTGTCGATCATTACGTTCGCCACGTTTTCATGCCTACTTTGAATTGAATAGCAAAGCACATGGCGTGCATACACCTAATTGTAGCTTTCACCCATCTAAGAATACAATGCATATGCGCTACAATTGGGATCCAATGCATATGCGCTACATTATTTCGCAGGGCCAGCTGTATGGGATTTTCAACTTGAAGAAGCATCCAAATAAGTAAAAAGTATACCTCGTTTTCAATGGTAGCTTTCACCCGTGCACAACGATATACCTAATGCATATATATAAAACAATTCCATCAGACTGGTCCATCATTCAGACGGGCTGAGAGATGTACCCAAAGAAAAAAAAAGGGACCAGTGGCAGCCAAGATGAGTATTGTAGTTTTCTTATCATGGATACTTCTGGGCATGGATTCATGAGGGGATTTGGTGGAAAGAGTGGGCTAGGTCTGTGCTCTTGTCCCCTAGACCTATTTTGGATGTTAACCTTGAACCTTAGTCCTGTGGGATCTCTTTTACCTACCTTTGGGCTTTAGGGATGGTGCTACATGAGAAACCCTAATTTTGGTTGCATGGTATCGCTCCCTCATCCACATATAACACTCCCATTCCACTCATTATAACCCCATTCATCATTTCTGCCACATGGGTCGACATCCATCCACTAGGTCCACATAGGGTTAGCCTTCCCCTTCCCCTTGCCCACACCTTGGGTCGGGCCTGGAATCATGCCCCCGAGGTTGATGTATCTGAAAATAAAATTAAAAGGATAATTAGCCACATTCAATAGGAATATGTACTAAAAAATACAAAATATGGTCGAGACAAATACATTTAGCACATGGGCAAAAGCCAATACATGAGCTCTACCCCATCATCATGGCCATCACCTTGGTTCCTATAGGCCCTAAATGAGCCTCTTTTATCATTCAGGAACCCATGATTGTCCCAACCCCTGATAGGAAATAAACTGCTCTACCTTAAAGGGGGTATCCACTCCTATATCTTACACATCATGCTCTTATCCCTTGATCCTGAGCAATCAATTAAAGAAAAAATATAAAAGATAAAAGGCATATAAAGAAGGGTGGAAAAATCAAGGTCGGGGCGCCTCATGTACCACGTTTTCTCCCTCCTATAAATTATATACCTTAGTGTGGGCTTCCATTCATTAGCTACCCTTGTACCCCAACATGTGGCCCATGGCTGCTACTTTCACTCCCTACTCCACTCATCTCTTTATCACATGCCACCACCCTTTAAAGGATGTACCTTGGACATACTATCCCCTTTAAAAGTAGAAACCACCTAATAGGATACTTGGTTAACCCCATTTGGATCTTAGAGACATTAGCACATGCCCAAGCCCACTATGGAAGGGCATGCCATTATTGTAATGGAAGGCCAGGGGACACATTGGATCTTATACAAGATTAAGATGGTCCTCATTTTGGGTTTGGTCTCCCTATACGGGATCCTAACCCTCCAAATGGATACATTGGCACATGTAGGGTGTGTGTTGAGAGCCATGGGCCTCCACAGCAGTAGAAAACACTCCATCAATCCCCAGAGATGCTCAGAGATTGCTCGAGATTCCCCTTTTGGACAAGGAAGATGCACCTAGTTCACCATGTCGAGTCAACCCCATAGTTGTACCTGCACTTGGAAAATGAACCAGGACTTGTATGTTGATGTGGTATCACACACACCATCATCTGAGCCTTTATAGATGGTTTACAGGCATCTTCGACCTACTTGGAAACCCATGAGGTCACTTGTGTGCCCCCACACCCATTAGAAGCACCACATGTTTATTATTTGGAGAACAAGGTGCCAACCCCTTATCCACTACTTTTGAGAGTCCTATACATCATTGTGGCACTTATGGACTTCATCAAGCTTCTAAAAAGGCCCAACAACATGTATTGTTGATCATTCGACCTCTTGAGAGGCTTATTATTTTGTTTATGAGCTAGTTTAGTGGGATTGTCACCAAAAGTTAGTTATTTGTACATTATTTTTATTTTAGGGGCTAATGTAGGCCCAAGTAGCTAAATCAAACCCATTAGCAATGTATAAATAGAACTGATGATGATTCATTTTAGTATCATTGCTTGGTTTGGACTTGTATCTCTCTACAGATTTTCGTTATTCCTTCTTGGTGGATGAAATTTTGGAGCATGGATGAATTTTGATGTGTGGATTACCTCTTCTTGTCTTCGAGCTTCTTGATTGGAAATTTTTTTATGGTTGGATATATTCTCTTACAGGTAAGTACAAAATTTAATGCTATTCTTACTTTTACTTTGTCACATGCATTGATGATGGGATTTTCGCTATACTAGGGCTAATTGCTGCATGTATTTACTACAAAATTGTGGAATTTTGTTTCTAAATAGCATCTCTTTATGTATGGGCCATGTATGTTAAACGCATTTTCCTATGGATAATTCTATGGTTAAATTTGTCTTGATACTCCACCTCATTTTGCAAAACGAATTATAAAAGCTCTTAATGTCACTCTCCTTTTCCCTAATTATAAGAGAAGATGTCCTTGAAGCCTCCTTGACCTAGAAACGAAGTCCATTCTCATTATTCTTCTTAACTCCAATCTCCCCAAAGGATTAGGCACAGGTCTACCATAAGGTGATCATTTTAAGAACCATTTTTCTTCACGTCTTCTTATTTATTCTAGGTCTAGCCATGTTAGGCTCCTAGGGCATCACTTTCCCAACAAATCACCCATATAAAAACTTTGATCTCTTGGCCTCTTCTGCTTTGATGTGTATCCTAGGTCCCCTCCAAATTTGAGGAGATTCTGAAGGTAGGATTGTGAGATATCCCAAGCCCTAGCCTTGAGTCCAAATTTTTCTCTAGGTTTTCCTAGACTATTACCTCATAGGGATCATTTTATCACCTTTAAGTAAATATGCTTTCTTTTATCCCCTTCTTTTCCTCGTTTAGGTCAAAATCATCATTGGTTGCTAAACCCCTCCTCTTGACCTACCCTAGGTTCCATTAGGGGACTTTTGAGGTCTAAAATGGGCCTCCTAAGAAAAATGTACAACCAAAATAAACTTTATAAGAACCAATAGGATTCAAGATGATGATTTCAACCATGGGGGATGATTCACCACTTTTGGAGTAAAAAAGTGAAAAAAAATAAAATAATAAAACTACTTTTTCAACCCGTATTTTCAACTTATCTCCCTAAGGTTTTACTCAAATTTTGAGCGAGAGAACTCGTTGGATGAAAAATTTAATTCCTCATCTAAAGAGTACCCATGTTTCATACTTTCGATGGACCTTGCTACACAAAAAATGAAAAATACATGAAAAACATGACTGCAATCATGTTTTTCATGTATTTCTCATTTTTCGTGTAGCAGGGTCCATCAAATGTATGCAACATGGGTACTCCTTGTATTAGGATTCAAATTATACATCCAACGAGTGTTTTCACTCAAAATTTGAGTAAACCCATAGGGAGATAAGTTGAAAATATGAGTTAAAAAAATAGTTTTTTTCTTTTTTCCCTCTAAAATTTGATGATGTCATCTAATCTTATTTTATTATTTCCACTATTATTTTATAATTTCCTTAGGAGGCCCATTTGAGACCTCAAAAATCCCCTAATGCACTTGATCTTGTGTGGTACCATATCTTATCAAAGTCAACTCTTCAAAAACCACCTGGGAAACCAAGTTCCACAAGGATTTTAGGGTTTAGGAAGCTCCTTTACAAGTCACATTCCCTAAGCCAAGCCCTCAAATCCATATTCCCCTATCCTATAGAACCTTGCACCTTGCTTAAAAAGAAAGCAAGCCCCACTCTTGAGTCTCTCCTAGGAAAGGATCATCAAGATCACTTCACATCCATCTTAGTTGATCTATCCTTCATAAGTGATTCTCTATATATCAAGTCTCCTCCCATCGATGAAAGTTCGTAAAGAGTAGGAACCTTTAGCTGTGGTGACAGTGGGCTTTAGCTTCATTGTTTCTCTTGACCGAACAAGTGCCCCTCTAGGAGCCTCTGCTAGTTTGAGCGGTAACAGGTCTCAAGCACTTTGTTTCTTCTTCTCTCCCTAGTTATCTTCATTCCAGAGAGGAGATTATACCATTAGGGCTTACCCATTCATAACAACACTTTCCATGTGAGAATTGGGTTGTTGTTAAACCTCCCCTATTTAACTGGAAATATTAGCCCATCAGTGTGTTGTGAGGTTTTCCTAAGCATTCACTTTGGAGGTTCTAACATAGTAGTTTGTTTTCTCTTCTAAACCAAGTCCACAAGTTGTGAGGATTTTCACATACTTGACCCTCCTCTCATTTCTTGTTCAATATTCATTCATCATATCTCGTAAGCCTAAAAACAAAATTGTGGTATCTGTAAAATCAGAGAAGTTCAATGACCCTAATCATGATCATCCCAATGCTTGTCATATGCCTTCCACATCTAGAAAGAAAAGAAAAAACTATTCTTACCTACTCCATTATTCCCTAGAACAAAACTGCTATTGGCATAGCCCCAAACTCAGAAGTAATTGTTCAGTTACTCAGAATTCCAACTTCAGAGGTTTACAATACTATGACATAATACAAGAATTGACTAAAACATATGCTGACCAATAATGTCCTCAGATTTAGAAATTTCTCTCTCAAATTAGGGTCATTGGGAAAAGAAAAAAGAGACAATTCAAGTGACCTAGAACTAGATGATTCCCTCTTCCGTGTCCATGTAGATCCCCAAATAACCAATGGAAAATAAACAATTTTCAAGTTTGCAAATACAATTTGTAGATGAGTGGACCATCTAAGATCTATTTGTGGGAAATATTAAGAGAGCACAATTTACAGATGGGTGGACCATATGAGATCTATTTGTGGGAAATATTAAGAGAGCACAATTTCCAGATTCATGGAGACAATATTGATGAACTGATTCAAACACTTCATACATATGGACAGATCCTTAAACAAGACCTCAATCTAAATGAGGCCACCTATCCATCTACAAATAATACAACAAAATATCACATTTGACATGGGTGAAAAGGAAACAGGTAAAAATGGATACAATGTGTAAAATGTGATTTCATTCTTGATTTGTTAACAAACCCATGCTTTCTATGCCAATTTCAACTTCAAGCCCCAATCTCTAACAATATGAGATAAGGCAAGCATCCCAGCCTGGGCTAGTGACAAATCTATACAATGTAATGCTTCACCATCTTCAATAGAAAACAACCATAAAGATGGACATGGAAAAACTAAGATAACTTGTTTGAATAATGATAATTATGTCTTCTTTTTTTTTAAATATGCAAATCCAGAGTAGAAAGTCTTTATGCTTTGCTACTTAAGAGTTGTGAAAACACAAATTCGGGAAAGATATGAGACGAGAATACTAGTGGACTTAGCCTAAGTTTAAAAGATTAAAAATTAGAGCCGAAAATGTCCCCAATGATAAAGCTACTATAATTTAATTAACAATATCTCAATGTAAGACACAATAAATGCCCATTTCTTTTCATCAACAATACTTGTCATTATCAACATTAATGTGCCAAGATTAAACTTAGAAGGTAGAAAATCACGATCTATTTCTTTATTTATGAAGCATTCCTTTTAGCATAATCAAACAAGGTCTTTAACTTAAACATAGGCCTTATGATTTGTAAGGGTCAAGGAAGCAGTATTGCAGTAAGATTTCATTGTAGCATGGTGCTTTCCTTTTCTTGATATTTTTCTATATTTCAACAGTTGTCAAAGAAGCATTAATTAGTGTTATATGTCATTTCCTTATCGTGTTTCCTTTGCAACAGCTAGTGCAATTTCTAGATTATATTTGTTCAATCAAGATGGGTAGGAGTAGAATACCAACCATTGAAAAAAATATTTGTTTAATGCAACACTAATTCAAACATATAGGATCGAACTTAGACAATTACTGTGTGTTGACGAGAAGAAAACAAGAAGCAATGAGTTAACCATAAAAGTAAAACAAATTTAACCAAAGGAACTTTATTTCTTAAAGCTTCAAAGGGTAGGACAAATATATCAAGACCCGAAGAAAGATTAAGATATAACCATTTTCTATTTTGAATTCATGTTTAACTTACAATCATGTTTTTCTTCAAGTATCAATAATAGCTTGAATATATTTCATGTTATAATCATGCATGCACTTAAATAAGGTTTTTTTCTAGAATCCAAAAAATTGGTTTTCTTCCTCCACTCCCCCCCTCTAGCTGTAGCATAAAAGAGGTGGTGAGATTCCACATAAATGCTTCCCAAAAAATATTAGTAACAATACCTTTAATAATATTTTCTTCACTAATCTACATGTGTGCATCAAATATATTCACCATAAACCATGGTAGTGAACATTGAAAACAAAGTTCTCAAATTTACCCAAATTATATCATCAGTACATGCTTCACAAGATATTAAAAGCTAGTTCTAGTGCTTCTTAAGTCAAACCCATATTATTATACATCATAAAATAGAACAAATATTAGCTCAAAGCATCCATAATATTCAAATCCTTCTCAAAACATTTTGAAGCAAAAAAAAAATCTACAATGTGACAGTTTACAGTCAATGAATCAATTGTCCCATGTGAACTCATAAAAATGTAGGTTGGCAGTCACGTCATGATTATGAAACTTGGTATATTCTTTGTATATACAACATAATTTGGTGCATTTTAGGGCTCACAAGGAATTTAGAGCGAATATCAAGTCCAACATATGTAATCTAAACTCACAATATATAAAAGGTCTATCTAGAGATTCACATTAATTACTAACTCAGAAGATACTCCAAATGCACAAAATATCAAGAGAAGCTCAAATATTTATTGTCTTTGCCAATCAACCTAAACAAGGATTGCCTTTTCTGAAATAAAAAAGGCAATGTCAACATTTCAAGAAATTGCTCCAAAGAAAGATGAACAGAGAATTGACTTCCTACTAGTGCAAAGAGATCGATCACTTTTTATGTGCCCTGGGTTGATTGAACTTGTGGCAACAATCTCTGAGTCCTTGGTGATATAGAATTTGGTTTCCCATTAATGTCTCCTTATTATAAGAGTTCCCTTCTCCTAAACATCTCAATTTAACCTTGGAGAATGACCACAAAGCTTTGATTTTGCCAACTCAGTGGCAGTCATGTAACTTGGAATCGATGGAGTTCCTTGAAAGGCATGTTCAGCATGCTCAGTTTTAGCACATCCAAATGAACTGCGTCTTCTAGTAGGACTTATGCTCTACCACAGGAGTATCTACCTCACTCTTGGAGGTTAGGTCTACACTATCATGCTTGGTGGGTTGAAATTCTCCATTTTTGAAGTTATCCTTTGCTGCAACGAGGCATCCTCTCCTGAAATGCTTTCAGTTGGACTTGTTGATTGCAGAACTGGAGATATCTCTTGAACAACTGGAACTGTCTCATTCAAAAATACATGTTGAACCGATTCATCATTTCTAGTTATATTCATAGAGGCTCATGTTGTACATTCCATGTTGAGTTGATTAGAAATAGTATCCAAAGTCAGCTTTGAAACCTTTCTCATGTTGTGCTTGGACATCTGAGGTTCCAGATGATGTGATAATGAATCCACTATTGAATTTTAAACATTTCTCATGTTGCGCTTAATTTTCTCAACCTCTACCTCTACTGGAGCTGAAATTTTTCTCAAGCTGCATTTAGCCTTCTCCATTTCTACCTTTGGTTGCTCTCACAGAGAATGTGGTACCTTACTCAAGTTACTCTTAACCCGTGTCGAGTTTAACCCCCTTCTAAAACTCCCTTTAGGTTTCTCAGTTTCGATCTCAGGGTTGATCAGAGACAAAATCTACTGCTGATTTCAACACCTTTCTCAACCCACACTTTGGTTTCCCAGATTCTATATCAAGCTGATATGAAATATGCTCGTGAATTGAATTGAGGGTACCTTTCTCACACCGCAAATTGGCCTTCCCACCTCACCTTAGTTCAAGGTACACTCTCTCTTCTGTTCTTAGAAGATTTGAGTTATTACTTGTTTGCCCACATGAACTTGAAGGTTGAGTACACATCCAACGAGACCCATCCGGAATTGGAATCATCAGAATCACAATGAATTCGTAGAGACTTGGCCGTGGGTGCATACTCTAGAGTCTTTATCATTAAAGTATCAAATAATATTAATATCATTTCAATGCAATTGAATGATATTAGAGCAAAGAAAACAAATAATAAGAGCAAGTGAATTGTCCTGAACTACTCATGCAAATTTAAGGTTCGATTGACGACCAAATGCATTTGCTAACAACTTGTTAGTTCGTGAAGTACTACTGACCATAATTTTTTTACAGTGAAAGGATTATCGAATGTTGCACAAATTTCAATAATGTTCACACCTCATTTGTTGCCACAATTGTTCCACTACTTCCATCGCACTGCAGTTTGGGGGCATCACGTGGCGTTATACACACTGACTACTGCGGGTGCATAGCTATAAAATATCGAGCATCTAAGTAATAAAACATCACAAGTGCCACAATCGTTCCACTACTTCCATCCCAGTGCAGTGTGGGGAATCAGGTGGCGTTACACAGACTACTGCGGGTGCATAGCTATAAAATATCAAGCATCTCAGTAATAACACATCACAAGTCTAAACTTCACAAGTCTTTCTTATTTCAGGATACTGCATAATAATTACAATATCAGACAATTGCATCCTAATAAACATAAATCATTAAAATGAAAAAGTTTCTTGGAGAATAAAATACACTATTTACAGCAACTTTTAGTTTCTTCATATTCAAATCTGCACATCGCATGACTTTGGCGATTTTCATTTATCAAACACAATCCCTGGCAGTTACAAAGACTGTACTCCCTGGCTCAAGCAGAATTCTTTCTCTGCCACGCTGGAGGCCATGGCAGCTACAAGAAGACCCTAAGGGCCTACACTTTATCAAGACCAACCTAGCACCTGGTGATTGCCCATTAGCATTTGCATACTTGCCTAACATATCTGACTTGGTCTTCATTTTTTATGGCTCTGCAGCACTCATATAATTGTTCCAATTGACTTTGATGTGCCACCGGTAAGTTATCAGATATTTGAATTATTTCAAATCTGTCAATGATTAAATTAGAGCAACCCTCCACATCTAGATACTTGAGCTTCTTTAAATTCCTGAAGTTATATTGAAGCCTCTCCAAATTATGGCACCCTGAGAGATCGATGTGTTGGAGGATACTTAAATTAACAAAGGACTCCGACAGCCTTTCCAAATCGTGGCAATTTGAGAGATTGATATACTTGAGGTTCATCAAATCACCAAAGGTAGTCGGCAGGTCCTCCAAATTGTGGCAGCCCTGCAGATCAATGTGTTGGAGATATCTCAATTCACCAAAGGAATCGGGCAGCCTCTGCAGATTGTGGCAACCTGAGAGATTGATATGTCGGAGGTCCCTCAAATCACCAAAGGAATCTGGTATTCTCTCTAAATTATGACAGCCCCGCATATCGATGTGTTGTAGGCGGTCTAAATGACCAATAGAATCCGGTATCCTCGCCAAATCGTGGCAATCTGATAGATTGATGTGTCGGAGTTGCGATAAGAATATGAAAGAACTGGGCAGCATCTCCAAATTGCGGCAGAATGAAAGATCAATATGTTGGAGCCCACTTAAAAGAGCAAAGAATTCTGGTAGTGACTTCATTTTTGAACAGTCTGTTAACACCAAGGCTGTCAACGATTGCAAATGACAAAATTCTTCTGGCAATTTAGTCAGATTAACCTGTCCAGATACAAACTTGCCGACGACAAAGCGTTCGAGGTGCTTCAGCCGCCCTATGGATCTTGGAAGGCTGGAGAGAGGAGAATTAATTTCTAACTCCCTCAACTGCAAAGGTGCCTGCAAAAATTTTCACCCGTTGTTTCAATTATAAATACATCGTAATCCAGATACTATGTAAAACTCTTTCTTATCCTTCTCACACCGTCTGGTGCCATAATAAATTAATAGTGATAAACACACAAACATTGATCCAACAGATGTCTATTTACCTGTGATTCGTCTTCCCACAATGTTTTTAATACGCTCCCTGACACTTGTAGAACCCTTAGATTCCTCATGGGGATCCATGAAGGCAGTGAACGCTTGGGACACTTGTTCCACCGTAGCCATATCAGACTTCTTGGGAAGTGCTCCATCGGACTTCTCAAAAGGCGTTCCAAAATAGCATTTTCAGTATCAAGAAGTTGCAAGGTCCTCATATCAATACTGCCGCCAAATTCATAAGCAATTTCCAAGATAATATCAAGATCATCAACATTATCGCCTGGAACGATTCTAATTCCCCGCGGAGCTGTTACCTGTTTATCAGTTACAGTTGTAACCTGACCATTTCGTACAGTTGTCACGTATTCATCATCAAAGAATGATAGTTATTACATTTCATTTTTTCGAAAATGATAAAGATAAAATTACAAAATTGAATCTTGATACAGGTTTATTCTTAAAAATTGTTGTTTACTTTTCCTTTCTGGAAAATATAAAATTGCAAAATCGAATAATCTATAAGATCTATGATTAAGCACTTACAGATAATTGCTCCAACATATCTGTATAATGCATAAGACGACCAAGTGACGAAGTATCAGCAATAGCTCTTCCGAAATCCCTAAAGTGATCGTGCATTTCTATATTATTTTCGTTGTCCACTCCCAAAAGACACCTGTGTTGTAGAGTACGAAACCCGGAATGACCTTCCCAGCGGGCCCTGTTGTTGGAATTTAATTCCAACTGCAACATAAACAGCTGGACAGAAATCTGATTCGCTGTAGATATTCCAGACTGTTGGATGCCTCAAAGTCGTGCTTGATATTTTCCACATTAATGTGCATTAAATTTTCAGCATTAAATTCCCCTGCAACAGCTGACTTCATTTCTTCAAAAGGCATCACCGCTTGTTGCATTCAATACGCAGATAAGCTTTAGAAGATATTTGTATTATTTTATTGTTTAAAGACAAATATGTTTTAACATATAAATGTAATGAACAACAGTTCTGTTTTAAGAGAGAAGAATGAAACAGAGTCTTTTTTGTAACGCACAGCAGTGCTGAAACTGTAATTTTCAGATAGTGAGAAATTGGTTTGTGGAACTGAAGCGTTCCTGTTGTAATCCCTCTGTCAAGAGGAAGATGCTTTTCAGCATAGACTGGTGAATCCCTCTGTCAAGAGGAAGATGCTTTTCAGCATAGACTGGTGAATCTCTCTGTCAAGAGGAAGATGTTTTTTAGCATAGTCATTGGTGAATCCGTCTGTTAAGAGGAAGATGTTTTTGTATTAGTTGGTTTACTGTTTATAAATATAAGTTTTATTTGTGCATTTCTGTTACACCGTAACCAGAAAATAGTTTTGACGTCAAATCAGAGCCACACGTTCTCTTCCTTTTGTGGATTCGTAGAGATTGAGCATAGATTTCTTCGCCCTGTATCAACCAAAGACGAGTGGACTTTACATGGTAAAAAAATGGAATGATAGGAGCCCCGAACTCCAACATGAGCACCAGCTCGTCTAAACACCAACATGAATCAGCATATCCGGGAGATAAAATTGCAACATGGAGGGAGGCTGTAAGGCCTTCGTGAGCAAAGTGCGATGGGCGTCGATGGACGATCGTGCACGGGCGGGGGCAAGAGCGCGGGCGGGCACGTTCAACCACGATGTGCGACGGGTGCGACACTTGTGCGGAGGAAATGCGACAATCTTACGACACTTGTGCGACATAAAATGCGACGTTATGGAGGAACACTTAAATCGACTAAGTGTTGAGCATATACATATATGCGGTGATTGAATGAAGTGAAGCCGACTTGTAAATGGTTACTTGTGGGCTTGTGCGCTAACTTATGGGGTCGGCCATGGCGCTGCACACCCCCCTTGAAACATACGTTGAGTATGGTATATATTGATGGAGTTTAAGGCTCATTTCAACACAACGAATCACACAACACTTCTACGCATTGGAGCAGAGGTAAAATCTGCGCAAGAGGGGTAAAAGACTGCGCATACCTCATGCGTAGGTTATCTTGAGTGTAGATTGGAGTTTCTTATGCCGGTTGGAGTGTAGGCAAGCGTGCTGAGGTTCGGGTTGTTTGTGCAGGACTTGGTGGAGAGGTATAAGTGGCTTGGGTGAGCACTTCTCTTTGTGCAAGGGTGCACATGATTGTAAAAGGCTGTTCTATGCCTTGGTTGTAAAATATTCTAAGTATAGACTTGGAGTTTTGCCAAGTATACTTGATGATTGTATTATTGAAAAACTGATATAATATATTGTCGGGCAGACTCACATTACGGGGAGTCGCCCCTCCCCTTTATACTTGTTGCAATTGTTGTTCTTGGTTTAATTGCATGATAATAATGAATGAGTATGGGCTTCATTAAGTATAAAGGATAATTGCTTTTACTTAGTTGCTAAACACAAGCTAAGTATGTTAATGTGAAAGTAGGCGTAGTCCACGAATGTTAGTATTGGTGAAAAGAACGCGTTTGGCGGTGCCGCACCTCGCTATAAGTGGTTGAAAGACTACCACATGTGTAGGGGCGTGACAGAGGCGGTTCTAATAGCGCCTTGAATTTGACGATCCAAACCATCTCCCCGCTGCACTTCCGGCTGGTCAAATAAAACTCGCAGTGCATTGCCAAAAAGGCGGCGGTACAGATCACTGACGAAGATCTTCGCGTCTGGCCCTCTATCGCTGATAAACACGTCGTACCTCATGTAATTGTTGTTGGAATGAGCAGAAGTGGAAGCAGCCATTGCCAAACGAAAAATAGAAACATAAATGGGAGGGGGGCTTCAGATGGAGAAAAATCGATCAGAGGACCTTTATTAAGAATTTCGAAAGGGCGAATAAAATCGAGGGGGCATTGTAATGTGAAACACCTTTGTTGTGCAGCGATATATAAAAACACAATAAACCGGTGGGGTTTTGGGCTTTCGGCCTCAATCCTTATGTTTGGACTAATTAATGACACGGATTCGTCTACATGTCACATTTGCACAGCGTGACACCTCGACAAGATCTTTTAAGGCATACGATCTTTGAGTGGGTGAAATATGAAAGGGGAATTTGGAACATTGAAGTGATTATTCTTTATCGAAAACATTGCAAACATACGAAGTTCCGTGCGCAAACGCTGAGCTAATGTTGATATTTTAGCATAATTTTTAAGAGGTGTTCACCACTTTGAACAAAGATGGGCTACGTACAACTTGATGTGCATCCATGTAAAAAGGTCGAGTTGCACAAACCCTTCACTTTGAACCACTTAATCTCGCCTAGATACGAAGGTACTAGGCCAAGATGGAACCGCACGTACATTCAATCTTTGGTGATTTTCAAATTTTCCATTAAAATGATGATTGTTTAATTATATATTTGGTAGATTTGATTGTTTAATTATATATTTGGTAGATTTTATGAGATCACAGACTTCTCTTCATTGTGATAACTTTTCTTACACCTTTCACTTCACTCATAAAAATATATTTTTAAATAAAAAAATTATAAATTATAATTATATAAAAAATTTATAGTTATTAATAATTTATAATATTTATATTAAATTTATATAGAATTATAATTTAAATATAAAATAAATTTAATAAATTATTTTTAAATGTGAAGAAGTAAGTTTCAAAATAAAAAATTAGAAAGTAAAAAAAATTATCCCATATAAATTAATTATTAATATTTTTTCTCAATATTATTTAACAATTAATTTGAAATAAATTTTCCAGAAACACATTGTATTATCTATTATATGATTAATATTTTACAAATGCAAATAAATATTAAAAATTAAAATAATGTATTAATTAATTATATAAAGAAATGATAAACTATATTTAATGTTAGTAACTTAATATGGCTTCTATAATAAGTATTTAACCTCCATGAATATTCTTAATAGTATACACAAGTCAAAGGTTGATATTTATCTCCAAAGTAATTATGTTCTTTTTTTTTTCATTTTATTTAAATTGATTAATTTTAAAAAACTTGATATGAATAAGTGTCATTTGGAGTGAGTTATAGTGTTTGGGCATGTGGTTTTATAAAAAAGCATATTTATAGATTAAGAATATCCATAGTAGAGTGAAGTAAATATCCATGGGAAAAATATTTTTCTATGTTTTTTGAAATGTATATATATTAAATTTATATATTAATTATTTTTATAATTAATAATAATAATAATTTAAAATAACCCATAGGGGGGAGGTGTTCTATTAAGACACTCTATAGTGAAAAGGTCACCATTCAACTACATGGGAAAAAATCTAGGGATGTTAAGGGTTGTTGTAGCACATGCTTGGTGTTATCCTCAGGTGATTTTGATGACTTAGATACCCCAGGGTAGTGGCTATTCATGCCACATGTTAGGGTTGTTGTGGCCTAGGCTAGGTGTTATCCTCCGGTGATTTTGACTGCTTAGATACCTCAAGGTAGTGGCTACTCAAGCCACATGTTAGTTGTGGGACTCATCTCAAGGCTCACATAATCTAGCAAACAAAAAAATACTAATAATTTAAAATAAATTATAATTTAATTACTTTTTATGATTTTTTAGTTTTAGTAATGTGAAATGTACTGTGAAAGTGTTTTGATGCTTCTTAGGGATTGATGCCTATGGCCATTTACAGACTATCTAAGTTATATGGCTATGCAAGGTCATTTTGCAATTCACACTTGAAACAAAGGGCACTAATATAATATGACACATTTATTACACTCTTTCTTCATGTTACACTCAATAAAATTAGATTATTTTTAATAATGTCCTCTCTTAACATTTATCCTTAATTTTAATAGGAAATCATAATATTATAAAATTATATCAATAAATTTGTGAAAGATTTTAATTTAGATTTAAAGAGTTAAGCTATATGTTGAATAATTAAAATACTATATTTTTATATAGTAATATGTAACTTTATCAAAATCATTTCTAATATTCTTCTCTAAATATTTATCTCTAATTTTTAAGGGTAACTATAATATTATAAAATTAAATAAAAAATTATTTTTTAGGTTTACTTGACCCATGGTGGTGATCATGAATTGAACTATCTTAATGGGCATTATATTTATCAAAACTATTGTAAAACATTTTAATTTTGTTCAGTCATATTTATAGTATCAATAGAAAGAATATATGAAATTCAATTTAATTAAACTTGCTCCCTAATAAATATGGGATCTTTTTCACTTAGAGTACTTTGTTTTTCTAGTTAATGTTTATTTTAAATTTTGTTGAAATTATGTTAAAACTCTAAGTTCCATTTATCTGTCGGGAATTTTGTCCTTGACACTCAACTTTAGAGATTTTGGCTAATTATTTTGTCTATGGCACTCAAGTTTGACATTTTGATGCCCACAGGGCTTTGGATTGATGGTGAATGGGTGCGTTGTTAAGGCACTCCTTGCAATAGGTGACCGGTTCAAATTTGAATGCCTCGTATCAAATGCCTTCCCAATATCCTCAATGATTTTTTTTTTGAAATTTGAAATTCTCACACCAAAAAAAATTCTTTATTTAAATAAGTCCATACCTTATTCTTATTATTTTTTATATAAACTCTAAATAAAAAACAATATGTAAATACCCAATAATAAAAATATATATATTAAATATAACTACATAATATATTATATCTAACATATCCTGAATCTAATAACTTTCAGATACTCTACCAGACTATAAAACATATAAAGATTGTTAATTATGAAATATACCAAATCTAATAGCCATTGTATAATATCCAACAACATTTACGAATAGACATTTAACACTGCATTCATGAATCTACCAGTTTGTTTAGAGGTTGCCACACATACAAAAATTTCTCTTTACCAGGCACATTGGACCATATTCTACATTTGTACGTGGGCTCCACACGAAATTGAAATATATGTTCCACTACATGTGGTTTACAAGTGGACACATATGTACATAAAATTTAAAAAGACCTGGATGGATTAAACAAAAAATGATATAAATGGTTGACCACAATTTTGTTTTTTTATATAGTGAGTAAATTTATTATAATTTAATTGTTAAATGAATATTGAGGATCTCACTCTATCATAATTCAGTTGTCAAATCATAACTTATTTGTTAAAGCATTGAGGATCCCACTCTATCATAACTTAGTTGTCACACCAGCAGTGAGGACAACCATCTCTCACTGCTATCAGTGAATGCACATGTACTCATCACCTTTATTCAAGGAAAGCCACACCATCTACAAACCTATTCAAGGAAAACTACACCACTTGAAATAACCCCCTAGTGATCCATAAGGAACAGACTTTCACTCCTACCAAATACCAATAACAATCTTATTATCAACATGTTCTTCGCTTTTATATCACACTTCATAAATTAATATTTCTTCAATATCCAAAAACTATTGACATTTTAAAATTCTTGACCCAGGTAATATGTTCCATATGGTCAGCTCTTGCTTTGAAAGATTTTCTAATATAAAATTGAGGTTTGAAGCGAGCTAATATAGATCTTGCTTTCAAAGATTCCCTAATATTCGAGCATATAGAACGGATTAAATGGCTTCATAGATTTAGAATCTAAATAATTATATATAAATGTTTAGATATAATTTTGAAAAATTTTAAAAGTATTATAAAAGTTAGTAAAATATTGTTCTTGGGTTGTGGTTGAGTTGGTTATGGCAGAGAAACAAAATATGGTGTAAACTAAGAGATTTAGAGTAAATCAGACTTAGGTTTTAAAGGTATAGGGTTAACAACCTCCGCTACCAGACCCACCTACTTACAACCCACCTACTTACAAATTCATGTGAACAACAAACAAAGATAAAAAATAAAACATAAAAAAATATTAAATTATTCAAATAAAATTATTCAAATAAAATAGTTGAACGTTAGAATTTCATGTGTGAATTATTTGTTCTAAAATAATTTAACCATAAATTATAACCCACACTGAATTGAGTATTCCTACATAACACCTAAAAAAAAGTTAATAATAACCTCCCCACCACCCATATTC
This sequence comes from Pinus tabuliformis, assembly GCA_031772625.1. Taxonomy (NCBI): domain Eukaryota; kingdom Viridiplantae; phylum Streptophyta; class Pinopsida; order Pinales; family Pinaceae; genus Pinus; species Pinus tabuliformis. The sequence goes on from CM062806.1 coordinate 109,045,938, forward strand.
AAGTATCAAATCTCATTGATACTCTATTGAGAGCTATCTGAACAATTATCTTGAATATACGGTCTTTTTTCTTAAATCTTTGCCCATACCAAAAAATATTATCTTGAATATGCTGCCTTTCTTTTTAAATCTTTGCCCATACCAAAAAAATAAAAAATTATTAGCAAAAAGAATAAAAAATACCATTATTAAAAAAAACAAAATATTGCAACCCGCAGACCACGGCTCCAAACTTACCGATCAGCAAACAACTTTAAAATAGGTAAAGCAATTAATAATATGATAATAAACTTCAAATTTGAGGTGACCTCGATTTGAAATTCCAAGTCCACGTAGGGCTCACGTCTGTCGCTGTCGATCATTACGTTCGCCACGTTTTCATGCCTACTTTGAATTGAATAGCAAAGCACATGGCGTGCATACACCTAATTGTAGCTTTCACCCATCTAAGAATACAATGCATATGCGCTACAATTGGGATCCAACACATACACCTTATTTCGCAGGGCCAATTGTATGGGCAAGAAGCATCCAAATAAGTAAAAAGTATACCTCGTTTTCAATGGTAGCTTTCACCCGCGCACAACGATATACCTAATGCATATATATAAAACAATTCCATCGGACTGATCCATCATTCAGACGGGCTGAGAGATGTACCCAAATAAAAAAAAGGGACCAGTGGCAGCCAAGATGCTCAAACAAAACAGAAATACTAAAAAATATTGAAGGTTGAAAGCAGCTTCCTTTATGAAATATTAAATTAACAATTATTTTAAAGTTAATTAGTAGTAGAATGTAGTTCGAATACTTAATGTACTAATTTTATTGATTTAAATAGAAGGACTAATTTAATTGGTTTAAATAAAAAATGTTTACTTTGTGACTAATTTATAGGGCAAAAAATTAGGATGGTAAAGATTTGCCATTAATATTTATCAAAAGAAATTATAATAAAAAAATTTCATGATGTAATTAATGTTTTAAAAGAAGTGTAAAATAAACTTTATTGTGTAATGTGATGGATGGGGACATTTTAAGGGTGTTTGATAAAAAATGATATTATCGCTCATTTAATTAAAATGAATTGTCAAATAATAAATTTAAAATGTTCAAATAATAAATTAAAAAAAATGTTTTTATAAATTTTAATATATTTTATTTTATAAATAATAAATGTTTAATTATCAAAAATAAATAAAATTTTGAATATTTGTGGAGGAATGTCGTAATGATAAAGCCAATCTTTTTTGTTGTTTTGTGGACTTCAGAAAGGCTTTGGATACGGTTCCTAGAAACAACCTTTGGAATAGATTAGAAGAGCTAAAGGTTCCTTTCGAGTTGAGAGTTGCCGCTATAAAGTTATACGAGAATATAATTGCCAAGCTAAAGAGCAATGAGGGGTGGTCAAAAGATATTAAGTGTAATATCGGAGTTAAACAAGGTTGCCCCCTCTCCCCTACCCTATTTGGCATTTACATTGACAAGCTCGAAGGTTATTTGGAGGAAGCAGGATGTGCTAGCACGATCTTAGCTAGCATAGTCGTCATCCTTCTTCTCTATGCTGACGATATTGTTCTTCTCGCAAGATGCCCATCAGATCTTGATAAGCAACTTAGGCTTCTTAAGGATTTCTACTCTACCATGGGTATGACTGTTAACACTGACAAAACAAAAGTTATGATTATCAAATCCAAGAAGGACACTTACGCTAATTTTACATACAACAATAATAACTTAGAGGAAGTGTATTCTTACAAGTACCTAGGAATTGATATTCATCACAAGCTCAAATGGAACTATAGCATTGAGAAAATGATTAATGGAGGGTGGAAAGCTTATTTTGGTCTTGAAAATAATTGTAAAACGACAAACCTCGTAATGTGGGATAAAAAGAAGTTCCTCTTTGAAACTCTAATCACTCCTATTATCTTATATGGATGTGAGGTTTGGGGTTGTAGCATCTCTAGAGAATCCTGGAGAAAGATTGAACAAATCTATAAGTGTTTTATAACGTATAACCTGAAAATTAAAAGCAATACACCCTATCCTATTCTCCTTATAGAAGTAGGTCTTTTCCCTATCGAGAGCCTAGCTATGATTAGGATTCTGTTGTACAAGCACAAACTCAATAACATAGGAGATCATAGACTTCCGAAGCTAGCTTTAAATTCCAACCAAAACCACCTAAGGCTTAAACGGGGGTGGTATAAAGACACGAGGGCCTGGTTAAACTATTGGAAGATCAACGAGAATGATGCATTGCAAAACATTAAAAATATTGTTACTTCTAAGTTCAAAGATAAAATGTGGTGTGAGGAAGATTTAGGGGCTAAAAGGAAATTAAGTTATTATAAGAAGGTCATCAACCCCACTCTAGAAGATCAAAAGTATCTCTCTGTTTTAACTAGCTCAAAGAAGAAAATTAATATAGCAAAGATTAGAACGAACTCTCATGAGCTCCATAGTGAAACAGGTCGTTGGGCAGTTCCTAAAACACCATGGATGGAAAGGATCTGCCATCTCTGTGAGAATAGGAACATCGAGGATGAAAATCACTTCCTCTTAGAGTGCCTCGCGTACAACCACATTAGATCTCAGTTTCATAATCTTTGTCGCAATACTGACCTTCCTAGCCTTTTAAGATGTCAAAATTATAGTGAGCTCGGGAGGCTTCTCTCCAAGCTTTTTGAGCATAGGAATAAAATCTTAAATCAAACTAAATAATTTGTTTCTTTAGGTCCGATAGACGAAAGTTCGGTCTCAATGGACGTTAACCATCATCATCAAATGGTTACAAATTTTAATATTAAATTTTAAATAGAATAATTTACTTATAAATATTAAAATATAGATAAATCATATCTATCTTAATACTAGATTTATTAAGAGATTTGATCCTCTCAATACTTGGTATATCTAGAGTTAAGATGGATCTAGGTTTGCCCCTTTAATAGTCTAAATTCCACATGAAAATATCCAACAAAAATTAATAAAAATAAAAATAATAACTTAAAATATTATTTTTATTATTTTCCTTTGAAATTATTTTTATTAAGTTTATTTTATTTTATTTGAAAAAGTCAAAATGTTTACATAACATTACATTACAATATCTCTATCATAATGAATTCAAAAATTGGTGCAATAAAAATTTTAATATTTCTTTTTTACGTAAGATTCAAATTTTCATTATTAAACTTTAAATACAATTATTATCTTAATTTATAGTGAAATACAATATTTTAAAAAAAACTACTAAAAAATCTATAAATAATCGTAATCTCACATGGAATAGATAAAATCATAATTGTAATTCTAAATTTATATAATCCATATAATATATTAAGGAACATATCTATGTTATTAAAAACAATACTTATGTGTTGTTTTTTTCTTTGTAATATGTGGTTATTTATATTAAATATTGTAATATAATTGTTATTTAAAATTACATCTCTTTTTATAATTAGCATATATCCATCTTGACCCTAGATTTACTAAGTTTCTGGAGGAATCAAATTTCTGAAGATGCAAACTTCTTTTTAAGTGCAATATAATATATTAAGAAACATAACTACATTATTAAAAATAATAGTTATATGTTACTTTTTTCTCTGTAATATAATTGTTATTTAAATTACATCTCTTTTTATAACTAGCATAAATCCATATTAATTATGGATCTACTAAGATCCCAGAGCAATTAAACCTCTAAAGATGCAAACTTCTTTTTAAGTACAAAATCTTAAGGGAAATGTTTACATGTCTAGAGAATTGATTCCTTTGGATGTTTCCTAATTTTTTCACTCATACCTCCTAATGGCTATGCCTTAGTGGTATGATTTAAGTCTAGAGCTAATGTATATTACCATGCTACTAATTATCTAGAGCCTTAGGAAATTGGACTTAGACTTTTCTAAAAAAAACTTTATATAATTAAAACATTTCCAGAAACAAATTTTTCCTTGTAAAATTTATGTAATAATTAAAAATGTAGTACTAAGAGGTGTCATATGCCTTAGGGGTAGTCATTTTCTAACTCATAATACCTACCTCACATTAGCATATTCTTTTTAAGAAAATATTAATTTTCCCTCATGAAAATTAGTTATTTACTCACAAATGTGAATAAATTAACTTTTTATTTAGTTAAAAGGTTTTCTTTTTAGTTAAAAGTTTTTTTTTTAATAAAGAGTTTCCTCTTTTTTAGTTAAAAGGTTTATTTCTTTTTGAACCAAAGAGTTTCCTTTTTTTTGGTTAAAAAAATTCTTTCTTTTTCTAGTTTAAGTGTTTCTTTGGAAACTCATTCCTCTTTGGTTATAAAACAAAGCTCTCTCTATTTCAAAAGAGAGTTAGTAATGGATTCGAAGAATTCTTGCTTGCATTTGTATTTCACTAGTCATTGGTAATAAAAAAAACGGGTTTTGGAGGCAAGTAATGGCGTACAAGTTTTGTGTGGATACTTGATTTTAATGTATCACGTAATATTACTCTATTTTAATTTGATTCCAAGCTTTGTGGATTGGAAGAATCCTCGGTTGCATTTGTATTGCACTCGTCATTGGCGAAAAATAAGGGCTTTGGAGGCAAATCATGGTGTACAATCTTTGTGTGGATACTTGATTTTAATGCATGAGGTGACATTGCTTTGTTTTAATTTTCTTTCAAGCTTTGTTTATAGGTCTTTGAAGGGATATTGTTACCCACTGAGATTAGATTTCTCAATTTGATTGTGGTGAAATCTATTTGTTTTCTTGCATTTAGAAATCAAAGAGTATATGTACTTCTTGGTGATTGTCATATTTTCTAGTTTTCTTATGTAGGAAGCACCTATATTTAATAGATTTTTTTGGCAAAAAAATTTAAACTTTATAGGCACCTCGCTTTGACGACGTAGATCACTTGAATAGATGCTTCATGAACTTCATACTATACGAAGCAAAATCCCACCATGCTCTAACAAATACTCCATTGCCCAAGGATTCCATTTACAATCTATCTTCTTCTCTTGCTTTAATTTTTTTTTTTTTTAATCTTTCCAATTACTTTATTGTAAGTTATCAATTGATTTATTTCGTAGATCCAATTCCCATTTATTTTATGCATAAACAGTAGATAAAAGAGAGTTAAATAAACTAGCATTAGTCAGCTCTTTCTTGTTCATTTGGACTAGCTTTTCAATAAATTTTCCTTTGGATTTATTTTCTTTGTGTGGATTTTATACTAACCTTTTGGATGTTCACAAAGTCATTTGAGGCCTTGAAAAGCACCCATATTCCTCCCTTTTGTTGAAATGTGATTGAGAATGATAGAGTTTAGAAAGGTGATTAGGTTTTTGAGTTGTTTTCCAATTGTGTTGAGTTTTCTCGCGTTGATTTGTCGTGTATTGAGTTTTGTTCTTCATAGTTAGTGCTATGATGATGAAGGAGCATCTGGCTGACAGGGCAAAGACGGAAGCGAGGTTGATATGGTTTCTGAAGAGGACGGAGAAATTAATTCACTGGATGGATAACATACTTGTTTTTTTTTTAATTTACTTTTCTTTCATTAAGTTGCCTAAGATTAATGTAATAAATTTTAATTAGGAGCAGCAGTAATTAGTTAGAGTCGTTGTTTCCAGACAGTTAATTTACTGTTGTAAAAGCATGAAAAGAAAATGTACTAGACAACCATGCAAAGTTCTGTATGAGGAATAACTGATGTAACCAATTGAACAAACTAACAACAGTTAGGACAGTTTGTAAACAATGCTATTAAAAAGAGAGAAAAAGCACATTAGAGGGTTCGACTGAATAAGAAATACAGAGAGGGAAATATAATTGTTTTCTGTGCACATACATCCCTACAGCGTCCTCAATACTGTGTAATAATTGGTATTAAATTATCATGTGAAGATTGTTAATGCATTGCTACAGGTTCTAAGTCAAAAGGAGAAGATAACCAAAGCCAGAGGAGAAGCAACAGCGCCCAGTTACAGGCGGCTCAAACAAAATAACCAGACATAAAATAACCATATCAGGTATGTGAACTTACAAATGTAACCCAAATCAATTCTAGCGTTGAATTCATAGAACTACAAAATACAGTCATCAAAATTTATTGTTCATTTACATTATGTTCAAAGTAAAGGAACGAACCCAGTTCACAGACATGGGAATCAAGCTAATTGCAAACGGAAGCCAAACCCCATAAGACCCCAACTCATTCCCACAACCAACGACGGTGCTTAACGACCAAAGAACCAAGTACAGACAACGGCTTAAGGCCAGCAAGAAAATATCAACCCTACAAGTCATAACATTAAGGTCAAGCAAACCACAAACGAACAGAACAACACTAGTGTTTCATTCGGAACAACTGAGTGTCCAAGCGCCGAAACGCTCGGGTGGCTTTACCTGTGAAGAGAACCAACAAAACGAGATTAGTCTCCATGAAACGGAATACAGGGAAACTGGAAATTGAAGGAACAAATAAAATACAGTGAATTAGTTTACCTGACAGGCAAGCCGTAACCGCAACTATACCTTCGAGTGGTCTTCCTGCTCACGAGGAGCCGAAGACATTAGACCCAGGTAGAAAAAGGAGTACAAGTGTCCAGCATAGAACAGGGAACTTACCAGGTAAGTTGGCGGAGAAACCGACGGAAATCGCCACCATAATTCTGCCGAGTTTGTGGAGGAATCGAACCAGCGCTGTAGAAATGTCACCAAGGACCATACGGCCATCAACCAACTATAAACACTCATGAAAACACAGACAGCGAACCGATAAAAGACGCACAGAGGCGGAGACCCACTAAGGCAGACACCAAACACACAGTAACAGTCGACATACAAGCAAAAGACCACAAGAAAACAAACCTTACCAGGGTTTCATCAATTTGCCAGGTGAACGAAAGACTTCCAGGTCGAGTCCCGAACCATCGAGGCCGTGAAGGCTACCAGGAGCACGTAGCTCAGGAAACCAGGCGGACAAGCCTCAGAGCAACACAAAGAAAACCACAGTGAAGCTGCAAGGGGTCGCCGAGAGCTCACAGAGCAAATGACCGAGAGAAACAACGAATAACCAAATGAGCGCGAAGGTGTGAAACCCTATACCAAGGCGGGTTCATAGAATTCCGAGGAGGGACAGATGTCCACCAAACAAACAACCAACGTACAATCACCGTAACCCCACTCAATTCAACGCAGATTGAAAATCAATTGACATATATCCAAAATCTTTTGATTAATATATTTATTTGTTGGTACACCATCAAGGGAAGTGCTTTGACGGCGAGACCACGTGGGCTGGCCCCATCAAGTGGTATCAGAGCAGAATTTGAAGAAAACAGAGGGAGATGGAAGTTCAAAGATGAGGACGTGGAAGAGGTGTGCGCAGAGTAGCAGACGAGGGCTTGAGGGAATAGTTGAGAATCCTTACTGCTCGCTTAGAAGCAGTGGAGGCAGGTAGGAGAAGAGACCCAGAACTTGGGGATGATAGTGAAGAAGAGGCAGCAACTGCTACGGACGGATCAGAGGAAGAAGCCCCGGAGTTAAGACTATTGAGATCGGTACTGTTAGCTAGCAGCAAACCCAAACCTGAGATCCCTAACTATGATGGCAGTCTATCCGCAGATGTTCTGCTGGATTGGGTAAGTGAGTTAGATAAGTATTTTGAAAACGAAGAGATCAGTGAGGACAAAAGAGTTAGATTTGTTGCGACTAAGTTAAAAGGACACGCTGCTTTATGGTGGGATAGTGTCCAAGCGGACAGGAGACGAATGAACAAGCTACCGATAAGGAAGTGGCCAAGGATGGTGGCAAAACTGAAGGGCAGATTTTTGCCTAAAGACTATCAGGTCGAACTTTATCGACGAGTGCAGAATTTAAGGCAGAAAGGTATGACCGTAAAGGAATACACAGAGGAGTTTTATCGTGTAAACTTGTGGGCTGGTTATACTGATGATACTCCAGAAAAAACAGCGAGATACGTGAATGGCTTGAGACTGGAAATACTAGATGAGATCAGTATTCTCTCTCCACGAAATATAGAAGAGGCCTTTCAGAGTGCTGTAAAGGCTGAAGAAAAAATTAACAGGAAACAGAATAATAGGAGAGGGCGAGGAAATGGCAGAGGAGGAGGACAGTCCTGCGGCAGAGGGAGAACTACCATTAATAGCGAAGAAGGTAGTAGCTCTAGAGCTTCAGGGACAGCAGAGAAGGCAGATAGCGCCAGAGGAGGTCGGCCATATCAGCGGGGAAGAGGAAATGGTCGTGGAAGGGGGACTAATGTCCAGTGCTACAGGTGCCATAAGTGGGGGCACAGATCCTTCGAATGCCCAGAAGCCAAGCACGCTGGCCAGAGGGGAGCATTTGTTGCGCAGCCTGAGGAAGCTGAAGCACAGCCCCGAGAGATAGAAAATGTGGCAGAAATAGGATAGGCTTTAGTTTTAAACAAAGTATTGTTGAAGCCAGCCAAGGAGATGGCTGAACAGACCCAACGGAAGGCACTGTTCCGAACAGTTTGCAAATCACATGGAAAGTGTTGTAAATTGATCATAGACAGCGGAAGTACAGACAATTTAGTTGCCACCGAGATGGTGGAAAAGCTGGGATTGAAGCGACTTAAGCATCCCACACCTTACAAGGTGTCGTGGCTACAGAAAGGCCACCAACTATTAGTTGATGAACAATGCGAGGTTGAATTTCACATTGGCAAATACCAGGACACGGTTGTCTGCGATATTATGCCAATGGACGTATGCCATATACTGCTAGGGAGACCGTGGCAGTATGATCGGAAGGTGACGCATGATGGGAAGACGAATTGTTACAAATTTGTGAAAGATGGAATCAAACATACACTTGTACCCATCAAAGAGGAGGATGCAGCAGAATCAAGTGGAACAAAAGCATTGTTAATAGGAGGAAAACAGTTTGTTAAGCAGATTGAGGAAAACGAGGTAAATTATGCGATTGTAAGGAGGACAAAAACGATGTTGCTGAACACAGAAAAGTCAGAATTGCCTGCAGAGATTCAAGAGCTGTTGGAAGAATTTAAAGACATTGTAGTCGACGATCTACCAGATAAGTTGCCTCCCAAGAGGAGCATTAGCCATCATATCGATTTCATACCTGGAGCAAGCCTACCGAATAAGGCAGCATATAGAATGAGCCCGAAAGATAATGAAGAGATTCGTAAACAGGTGCAAGAGTTGCTGGATAAGGGACTGATCAGAGAAAGTTTGAGCCCTTGTGCGGTACCAACAGTACTCGCACCCAAGAAGGGTGGAGAATGGCGGATGTGTACAGATTCACGAGCTATCAATAAAATCACTATTCGGTACAGATTTCCCCTACCCAGAATGGATGACATGATGGATTGTCTTAGCGGGGCAGCTTATTTCACGAAGATTGATCTGAAGAGTGGATATCATCAGATCAGGATTAGAGAAGGAGATGAGTGGAAGACAGCTTTCAAGACTAATGAAGGGCTGTACGAATGGCTAGTCATGCCATTTGGATTAAGCAATGCTCCTAGTACTTTTATGAGATTAATGAATGAGATGTTAAAAGAATTTATTGGCAAGTTTGTGATAGTTTATCTTGATGATATCTTGATTTTCAGTAGAACGAAAGGAGAACATCTTCAACATGTTCGAAGGGTGCTAGAGAAGTTACAACAGAACAAACTGCTGATAAACTTAAAGAAATGCACTTTCCTGCAGAAGGAACTGGTCTATCTGGGGTTTGTAGTTGCGGAAAATGAATTGAAGATGGACCCAGAAAAGATTGCGGCAATCATAAATTGGCCGTCACCGAAGAGCTTATTTGAGGTACGTAGTTTTCACGGACTGGCAAGTTTTTATCGGAAATTTATTAGGAATTTCAGTGAAATCTGCGCGCCGATGCTAGACACCATCAAAAAGGCCAGTCAGCCTTTTTGTTGGACCAGAGCAGCAGAGGACAGTTTTCAGCTTTTGAAGCGGAAGATTACGGAGAGGCCAATCTTGAGGTTGCCCGACTTTAACAAACTTTTTCAGGTTCGATGTGATGCAAGTGGGACAGCTATTGGCGCTGTGCTCAGTCAGGAAGACAAACTGGTGGATTTCTTTAGTGAGAAATTAAATGAAAGCCGGCAGAAATACTCCTCGTATGACAAGGAATTTTATGCCATGGTCCAAGCTTTAAAACATTGGAGGCACTACCTACTGGGCAACGAGTTTGTATTATTTTCTGATAATTCAGCGTTACAATATGTAATGCAACAGCACAAATTAAACCATAAGCACGCCAAATGGGTAGAATACTTGCAGAGTTTCACTTTCATGTTAAAACACATTAGTGGGCAAGCCAATAAAGTGGCAGATGCCTTGAGCAGAAGAGCTTTTCTCTTACAGGAAAGTAGCATACAGGTGATGGGATTCGAACATCTAAAGGATTTGTACCAAACCGACACAGATTTCAAAGAAGATTTTGAAGCCTGCCAAAATCCCGTGTTGAGGAATACAAGTCCATGGTTAGACTACAATTTGCAGGAAGGATTATTGTTCAGAGGTGGACAGTTATGTATCCCGGACTGTTCGATGAGGGAAAATATTGTACGGGAGAAGCATAGTGGTGGTCTAGCCGGTCATTTTGGCATCAACAAAACTTTGGAGCAACTCGGACATTTTTATTACTGGCCCAGAATGAGCAGGGATGTACAACGATATGTGAACAGGTGTAAAGTCTGCCAACTAGCAAAAGGACACAGTCTTAATACTAGACTTTACATGCCACTACCTGTTCCGAGCAGGCCATGGGACTCAGTCAGCGGGGGTATGACTTAGTGATGGTGGTGGTAGATAGATTTTCAAAAATGGCTCATTTTATTCCTTGCCGGAAAACTACTGATTCCACGTACGTAGCTCACCTGTTTTTCACGGAGGTTGTTAGATTACATGGCCTACCTGGATCTATCGTTTCTGACAGGGATGTAAAATTCACAGGACACTTTTGGCGCACCCTATGGAAAAAGTTGGGCATGCAATTGAATTTCAGCTCTACGTATCATCCGCAGACTGATGGACAAACGGAAGTGGTGAACAAGAGTTTGGGAAATTTATTACGGAGTTTGAATGGAGAAAATTCACGGTTATGGGATCGTGCTCTCGCTCAGGCAGAATTCGCTTATAACGATTCGCCCAATCGTAGCACCAGACACAGCCCATTCCACATTTTGTACGGCATGCATCCTCGGGGAATACATGAATTGCGAGAATTGGGAAAGTTGGAGTGGAGAAGCGCGGATGGAGAAGATTTTTCCGAAGCAATGGGTGAACTACATGAACAGGTAAAATTAAAATTGCAGGACAACGTACAGAAATATAAGCAACAAGCAGATTCAAGGCGAAGAGAAGTGCAATTTAATGTTGGAGATGAGGTTCTCGTGCACTTGCGTAAGGAACGATTTCCTAAGGGCGCGTATAATAAACTAAAATTTAAAAAAAATTGGTCCCTGCAAGATCTTGCGTAAATTTTCAGCCAACGCCTACGAAATTCAGCTGCCACCTGATATAGGCATATCACCTATTTTCAATGTGGCGGATCTGTTCCCATATACTGCCCAAGCAGAGGAAGACAGTGTGGTACGGCCAGAACGGGACACCCAAATTGGAGACAGTTCTTGGATGAAGCATATGCCTTCGGCTCAATCCCATGAGATTGAAGGGATCCTCAGTACCCAGGTAGCCAAGAAGACACGTAGGAAGGAATATCTACGATATCTCGTCAAGTGGAGAGACCGTCCAATGGAGGACAACTCGTGGCTCGACGCGGCGCAGATACAGAAGGCTGGCTATTCGGTGGAGGAGCTCATGGAACGGAGCCATGATTTTCTTTTACCCCGGGAGCCTGATGCAGGAGCATCTGGCTGACAGGGCAAAGACAGAAGCGAGGTTGATATGGTTTCTGAAGAGGACGGAGAAATTAATTCACTGGATGGATAGCATACTTGTTTTTTTTTTTTTTTTTTTTTTACTTTTCTTTCATTAAGTTGCCTAAGATTAATGTAATAAATTTTAATTAGGAGCAGTAGTAATTAGTTAGAGTCGTTGTTTCCAGACAGTTAATTTATTGTTGTAAAAGCATGAAAAGAAAATGTACTAGACAACCATGCAAAGTTCCGTATGAGGAATAACTGATGTAACCAATTGAACAAACTAACAGCAGTTAGGACAGTTTGTAAACAGTGCTATTAAAAAGAGAGAAAAAGCACATTAGAGGGTTCGACTGAATAAGAAATACAGAGAGGGAAATATAATTGTTTTCTGTGCACATACATCCCTACAGCGTCCTCAATACTGTGTAATAATTGGTATTAAATTATCATGTGAAGATTGTTAATGCATTGCTACAGGTTCTAAGTCAAAAGGAGAAGATAACCAAAGCCGGAGGAGAAGCAACAACGCCTAGTTACAGGCGGCTCAAACAAAATAACCAAACATAAAATAACCATATCAGGTATGTGAACTTACAAATGTAACCCAAATCAATTCCAGCGTTGAATTCATAGAACTACAAAATACAGTCATCAAAATTTATTGTTCATTTACATTCTGTTCAAAGTAAAGGAACGAACCCAGTTCACAGACATGGGAATCAAGCTAATTGCAAACGGAAGCCAAACCCCATAAGACCCCAACTCATTCCCACAACCAACAACGGTGCTTAATGACCAAAGAACCAAATACAGACAGCGGCTCAAGGCCAGCAAGAAAATATCAACCCTACAAGTCGTAACATTAAGGTCAAGCAAACCACAAACGAACAGAACGACACTACTCGTGTTTCATTCGGAACAGCTGAGTGTCCAAGCGCCGAAACCCTCGGGTGGCTCTACCTGTGAAGAGAACCAACAAAACGAGATTAGTCTCCATGAAACGGAATACAAGGAAACTGGAAATTGAAGGAACAAATAAAATACAGTGAATTAGTTTACCTGACAGGCAAGCCGTAACCGTAACTATACCTCCGAGTGGTCTTCCTACTCACGAGGAGCCGAATACGTTAGACCTAGGTAGAAAAAGGAGTACAAGTGTCCAGCATAGAACAGGGAACTTACCAGGTAAGTTGGCGGAGAAACCGACGAAAAATGCCACCATAATTCTGCCGAGTTTGTGGAGGAATCGAACCAGCGCTGTAGAAATGTCACCAAGGACCATACAGCCATCAACCAACTGTAAACACTCGTGAAAACACAGACAGCGAACCGATAAAAGACACACAGAGGCGGAGACCCACTAAGGCAGACACCAAACACACAGTAACAGTCGACATACAGCCAGAAGACCACAAGAAAACAAACCTTACCAGGGTTTCATCAATTTTCCAGGTGAACGAAAGACTTCCAGGTCGAGTCCCAAACCATCAAGGCTGTGAAGGCTACCAGGAGCACGTAGCTCAGGAAACCAGGCGGACAAGCCTTAGAGCAACACAAAGAAAACCACAGTGAAGTTGCAAGGGGTCGCCGAGAGCTCACAGAGCAAATGACCGAGAGAAACAACGAATAACCAAATGAGCGCGAAGGTGTGAAAACCTATACCAAGGCGGGTTCATAGAATTCCGAGGAGGGACAGATGTCCACCAAACAAACAACCAACGTACAATCACTGTAACCCCACTCAATTCAACGCAGTTTGAAAATCAATTGACATATATCCAAAATCTTTTGATTAATATATTTATTTGTTGGTACACCATCAAGGGAAGTGCTTTGACGGTGGGACCACGTGGGCTGGCCCCATCATATGAGTTTTTGATCCACATTATTGGTATCCAGATTGTTCGAGGTTGTCAATGCGTGCCTATAAATGTACTGATTTTCAAAAGAGTTTAATCAATTTAGAAGCATGGTTTCTTTTTATGCATATCTATGATATTATTTTATAGTGTCAAAGTCAAGAGAGTTAAGATGTGAGAGGCTCAATTCCTGATCTGTGTTATATGAGAGGTTGTTGTTCATTAGTTTTCTTTGTTGGTTATGCCTTGCTGGCTGATTTTGCATGTGGTGTTGCAGATATGAGTTATTACAGTCAGATATTTATTTGAGTGGATTAGTGAATTTGCAGAAACTTTTACAAGATTAGGTTTGAGCGTGTGAAGTGGTGATTGATATTGTGGTTGTTTGTAGTTTGATCCATTTCGTTGAACCCAGGGGTGGTGTGGAAATTATGAAAGCTATTTTTAAAGGTCATTGCATAAAAGATTCATTGCAAAGTGAATGAAATAGTTAAATATTTTATTCACCACTTATTCTCTTCATTGTGCCTTCTTCAAGGTCAAAGGTTTGATTCTATTTTTAAACCAAGAAAAGCCATACAATTTGAGGTTGTTTTGTTTTATGGAGCGTAAATTGTGATTGGTTTAAAGGAGAAATAAGGAGTTAATTTTTATGAGGTTTTTTATTATTAATAACTAGAGTTAAAGAATTAAATAAAAAGGTGTATTTATTCTGGAAAAGAGATTTGAAAGAAGGAGAAATAAGGCATTTGAAAAAGAAACAAGAATTATATTGGATGGTGTTGGTTGTGGCATGTTAAATATTTTTTTAGCATTGCACAAATTTAGTTTTGATTTATTTCTTTTGTGATGTTTTGTGTATTTTTTGGGGAAATTTAAAAATGTCAAATCTCTTGGCTGATACTTATTTGAGTGAGTCCACAAAACTTAATGGAGGAAATTATGTGAATTGGGAATTCAATTTATTGACAATTCTAGAGGGTTATAGTTTGTGGTCAATTGTGAGTGGTGATGAGCCCAAACCCACTAGTGCAACCTTTGTTCCAGATTGGGAAAAACAAGAAACAAAATCAAAGGTGTTGTTGTGATTGTTTGTAAAGGACAACATTATTCCTCATATTAGAGTTTGTAAAAAATCCAAAGAAACATGGGATGTGTTAGCACTCTATAACTTCTTTTAGGCTGAGAAAGGATTACAAAGGTAACCACATATCACTTTTAGGCTAGAATCTAGCCCTTTTGGCCTTGGAGAGGACTCTTTTTGTCTATAATTTTGAATTATTCACATGGTAGGCTAGGTATGGTTCTCAGTAGGATGCCGGTTTAAAGGTTTTCTGGCAGGAAAGAAGACAAATCCATTGGGAATGGAGAGTCATGTCAGGTTGATTGTTTTCCCAGTGATAGGATGAAGAGAGAAGGGGTCTTCTACAGGGGAAAGGTAGGTAGTCTCAGTGGTGAAATCAATTTAGTTTGTTGTAGTTGGGTGAGCATAAGAAAAGTGAAAACAACACATAGACCATAAAAATTGTGGATGAATTCTAAATGATGTTTCAAGAAGAAAACATGGAGTTCTTTGAAAGCTATATCAGAGAATTATTAAAATGAATTTTGAGACAATATTGGTTTAAACCAAACTTGAAGACATACATTCAAGATCTGGAAATAAAACGAGACAAACTTACAACATGAAAGAAGCACGACACCATCACATAGGAATCCCTGCAAAAATTGGCCTCTATCTTTCATTCATTGGAAAATATTCAGAAAAATACCATGCACACAAAGTTTGTCTTCTAAAACTTGTCCAACCATTTTCTCCTTTACAATTGTATAAAAAATAGGCCAAAATTAGTCAGTTACCACCTCTATGGGTCGAATTCCTCATTAGGATTTCAGTTTCTAACTTCTGCGATGAAAATAGAACTAACTGCTAAAGACTAGGAACTACATAACTAGATTTTTCTAATCATTTCACATTAATTTCTCTTCCTCAAAACAAGATTGTGAATTACTGAATGCTTTATTACAATTAATAGAACCATTAAAAAAATCACATCAAATTTTGACTAAGTAAACTCGCCCAAAAAGAAGTTTGTGTGGAAGTGTAGTGCCAAAAACGCGACACATTTGCCAGTTTCACAACAACTTCCACAACTTAATGTATGTTGCAAATATATCCCAAATGTTGCATCTGATTGAGTTGAAATTTTGACATCAAGTTACTATCATCATACTTCATCTCCACAAAATGTTTTAGCCAAATCCGATTCCTAGATCTCAAGAAAATAAAAAAATCGTTATAGCCAAATCCGATTCCTCGATCTCAAGAAAATAAAAAAATGGTTGTAGGTGATAGTAGCTTGTTTGTCGAAACGAATGAAGCATTTTGGGCTGAAATTAACTGAGTTTATTCATCTCAACCCCATGCATAGACTGTAAAAATTTAGGGAAATTGGGCATAGGGTTTAAGATATATGGTGAAAATACATTTGTGCGACACACTTGTACAACGAGCTATCTTTTTATGGATTTAATCACATGCCTGAACTTTGGCTGAGAAATAATGGACAATTGATGATGTTACCATCCTTGTAAAATATTTTAAGTTCCCACACACAAAAATAATTCCAAAAAAATTAATTTTAATTAAACCCTAATGCTTTTGACATTTTTGTAACAACTTGTGCAACATTCCAAATTTTGTATACTTGCAATCTTGCTCTAAGAAAATGAAAATGATGGGTTGGATTGTAATGTGTATGAGATGGTTTTGAACTCCTAAAATAGATTTCAAACTGAGCACACACCCCCTGATCATCTAACTCCCTCCCTTCTGCAGCAAATGCGCAATAGACTTGTGCAGGACTTGTAGCGTTCTCAAAATTTGACCATGTTTGATCTTCTTCCTGCACAATCCTCCCTTCACCTTCTTCTTCATCTCTAGGGTATCCATATTATGGGTGCAATCTTTACAGTCTTCAAAACAATGTAAGGTGGCTTTCAAAGGTAAACTTTGCAGCAGGATGGAGATAAGGCAATTGCGCAGCAGGTAGAGAAAATGTGCAACAAGTGATTAAGTTATCAATTGATTTATTGACTCTTATTATCTTAAAAAATAAACTTCTAATAAAAAAAAATTATTTACTCTTCCTCTCTGAGCATTACACAACAAACCCAACTTAAAAAATAAACTTCTTATCAAAAAAATTTATTAACTCTTCCTCTCTTAGCATTACACAAAACAAACACAACTTAAAACATCGTGATCCTTACATTTCCCATTTTATATATCTCTTTGTAAAGCTTTCTCTTGATTAGGGAAAAAGATAAAAACTAGGATTTACTTAATAGTGAGATTGTTCTTTTAGTAATTTTGGTGATTTTCAAATTTTCCATTAAAATGATGATTGTTTAATTATATATTTGGTAGATTTTATGAGATCACATAGACTTCTCTTCATCGTGATAACTTTTCTTACACCTTTCACTTCACTCATAAAAATATATTTTTAAATAAAAAAATTATAAATTAAAATTATATAAAATTTTCATAATTATTAATAATTTATAATATTTATATTAAATTTATATAGAATTATAATTTAAATATAAAATAAATTTAATAAATTATTTTTAAATGTAAAGAAGTAAGTTTTAAAATAATAAAAAAATAGAAAGTAAAGAAAATTTATCCTATATAAATTAATTATTAATTATTAATATTTTTTCTCAATATGATTTAACAATTAATTTAAAATAAATTTTCCAGAAACACATTATATTATCTATTATATGATTAATCTTTTACAAATGCAAGTAAATATTAAAAATTAAAATAATGTATTAATTAACTATATAGAGAAATGATAAACTATATTTAATGTTAGTAACTTAATATGGCTTCCATAGTAAGTATTTAACCTCCATGAATATTCTTAATAGTATACACAAGTCAAAGGTTGATATTTATCTCCAAAGTAATATGTTCTTTTTTTTCATTTTATTTAAATTGATTAATTTAAAAAAACTTGATATAAATAAGTGTCATTTGAAGTGAGTTATAGTGTTTGGTCACGTGGTTTTATAAAAAAACATATTTATAGATTAATAATATCCGTGGTAAAGTGAAGTAAATATCCATGGAAAGAATATTTTTCTATGTTTTTGAAATGTATATATATTTAATTTATATATTAATTATTTTTATAATTAATAATAATAATAATAATTTAAAATAACCCATAGGGCCAAGGTGTTCTATTAAGACACTCTATAGTGAAAAGGTCACCATTCAACTGCATGGGAAAAAATCCAGGGATGTTAAGGGTTGTTATAGCACATGCTTGGTGTTACCCTCAGGTGATTTTGATGACTTAGATACCCCAGGGTAGTGGCTACTCATGCCACATGTTAGGGTTGTTGTGGCCTAGGCTAGGTGTTATCCTCACGTGATTTTGACCGCTTAGATACCTCAAGGTAGTGGCTACTCAAGCCACATGTTAGTTGTGGGACTCATCTCAAGGCTCACATAATCTAGCAAACAAAAAAATACTAATAATTTAAAATAAATTATAATTTAACTACTTTTTATGATTTTTTAGTTTTAGTAATGTGAAATGTACTATGAACTAAGTGTTTTGATGCTTATTAGGGATTGATGCCTATGGCCATTTACAGACTATCTAATTTATATGGCTATGCAAGGTCATTTTGCAATTCACACTTGAAACAAAGGGGACTAATATAATATAACACATTTATTACACTCTTTCTTCATGTTACACTCAATAAAATTAGATTATTTTTAATAATGTGTTCTCTTAACATTTATCCTTAATTTTAATAGGAAATCATAATATTATAAAATTATATCAATAAATTTGTGAAATATTTTAAATTAGATTTAAAGAGTTAAGCTATATGTTGAATAATTAAAATACTATATTTTAATATAGTAATATATAACTTTATCAAAATCATTTCTAATATTCTTCTCTAAATATTTATCTCTAATTTTTAAGGGTAACTATAATATTATAAAATTAAATAAAAAATTATTTTTTGGGTTTGCTTGACCCATGGTGGTGATCACGAATTGAACTATCTTAATGGGCATTATATTTGTCAAAACTATTGTAAAACAATTTAATTTTGTTAAGTCATATTTATAGTATCAATAGAAAGAATATATGAAATTCAATTTAATTAAACTTACTCCCTAATAAATATGGGATCTTTTTCACTCAGAGTACTTTGTTTTTCTAGTTAATTTTGATTTTAATTTTTGTTGAAATTATGTTAGAACTTTGAGATTTTAGATAATACATTGAAATGAGTCTTTGAATAACTCATATCAAATGCCTTCCCAATATCCTTAATGATTTTTTTTTGAAATTTGAAATTCTCACACCAAAAAATTTTCGTTATTTAAATGAATCCATATATATTAAATATAAACTAAAGAATATATTATATCTAAAATACCCCGAATCTAATAACTTTCAGATACTCTACCAGACTATAAAACATATAAAGATTGTTAAATATGAAATATACCAAATCTAATAACCACGGTATAATATCCAACAACATTTACGAATAGACATTTAACACTGCATTCATGAACTGCTAGTGTGTTTAGAGGTTGCCACACATACAAAAATTTCTCTTTATAAGGCACATTGGACCATATTCTACATTTGTACGTGGGCTCCACACGAAATTGAAATATATGTTCCACTGCATGTGGTTGTAGTTACAAGTTGACACATATGTACATAAAATTTAAAAAGACTTGGGTAGATTAAACGAAAAATGCTATAAATGGTCGACAACAATTTTGTTTTTTTATATAGTGAGAAAACTCATCATAATTTAATAGTTAAATGACTATTGAAGATCTAACTCTATCATAACTCAGTTGTCAAATCATAACTTAGTTGTTAAAGCATTGAGGATCCCACTCTATCATAACTTAGTTGTCAAACCAGCAGTGACGACAACCATCTCTCACTGCTATCAGTGAATGCACACTTACTCATCACCTTTATTTAAGGAAAACCACGCCATCTACAAGCTTATTCAAGGAAAACCACACCACTTGAAATAACCCCCCACACCACTTGAAATAACCCGCTAGTGATCCATAAGGAACAGACAACCTCCGCTACCAGACCCACCTACTTCCAAATTCATGTGAACAACAAACAGAGATTAAACCAAAAAACAAAAGGTTAATAAAATATTAAAATAGTTGAACATTAAAATTTCATGTGTGAATTATTTGTTCTAAAATAATTTAACCATAAATTATATCCCACACTGAATTAAGTGTTCCTACATAACACCTAAAAAAGTTAATAATAACCTCCCCACCACCCATATTCCAGTATCAAATATTGATACTCTATTGAAAGCTATCTAAAAATTAATTATCTTGAATATGCTGTCATTTTTCTTAAATCTTTGCCCATGCCAAAAAAATATTATCTTGAATATGCTATCTTTCTTTTTAAATCTTTGCACATACCAAAAAATAAAAAATTATTAGCAAAAAAATAAAAAAATACCATTATTAAAAAGAAAATTGCAACCCGCAGACCACGGCTCCAAACTTAGCGATCAGCAAACAACTTTAAAATATGTAAAGCATTTAATAATATGATAATAAACTTCAAACCCGCAACCCGCAAATTAAAAAAAATAAAAAAATAAAAAAATAAAATTGCAACCCGCAAACCACGGCTCCAAACTTACCGGTCAGCAAACAACTTTAAAATAGGTAAACCATTTAATAATATGGTAATAAACCTCAAATATGAGGTGACCTCGATTTGAAATTCCAACTCCGCGTAGGGTTCACGTCTGTCGCTGTCATCATTATGTGCAGCACGTTTTCACGCATACATTGAATTGAATAGCAAAGCACAAGGCGTGCATTAAAATTGGGAAAATAAGGTGGACCGTGTAGCTTTCACCCATCTAAGAATACAATGCATATGCGCTACAATTGGGATCAACTGTATGGGGTCTTCAACTTGAAGAAGCATCCAAATAGGAAAAACATATACCTCCTTTTCAATGGTAGCTTTCACCTGCGCACAGTGATATAATGCATATATATATCAAACAATTCTGCCAGATTGATCCATCATTCAGAGGAGCTGAGAGATGTACCCAAAGAAAAAAGAAAAAGGGGACCAGTGGCAGCCAAGATGCTCAAACAAAACAGAAATACTAAAACATATTGAAGGTTGAAAGCAGCTTCCTTTATGAAATATCAAACTAACAATTATTTTAAAGTTAATTAGTAGTAGAATGTAGTTCGAATACTTTGGACTAATTTTATTGGTTTAAATAAACAATGTTTACTTTGTGATGGACTAATTTAATTGGTTTAAATAAAAAATGTTTACTTTGTGACTAATTTATAGGGAAAAAAATTAGGATGGTAAAGATTTGCCATTAATATTTATTAAAAGAAATTATAATAAAAAGAATTCAGGATGTAATTAATGTTTTAAAAGAAGTGTAAAATAAGTTGTAAAATAAATGTTATCAATGTGTAATGTGATGGATGGGATATTTTAAGGGTGTTTGATCAAAAAGTGATATTATCGTTTATTTTATTGAGATGAATTGTCAAATAATAAATTAAAAAGGATATGTTATTATAAATTTTAATATATTTTATTTTATAATTAATAAACATTTAATTATCAAAATATAAATAAAATTTTGAATATGGGTTTTAATGTAAATGGTTACAAATTTTAATATTAAATTTTAAATAGAATAATTTATTTATAAATATTAAAATATAGATAAATTATATTTATCTTAATACGAGATCTATTAAGAGATTTGATGTTCTCAATACTTGGTACATCTAGAGTTAAGATGGATCTAGGCTTGCTTTTTTAATAGTCTAAATTCCACATGAAAATATCCAACAAAAATTAATAAAAATAAAAATAATAACTTAAAATATTAATTTTATTATTTTCCTTTGAAATTAATTTTATTTTAACATAGGTTTATTTTAGTTTATTTGAAAAAGTCAAAATGTTTACGTAACATTACATTACAATATCTCTATCATAATGAGTTCAAAAATTGGTGCAATAAAAATTTTAATATTTCTTTTTAACATACGATTCAAATTTTCATATTTAAACTTTAAATACAGTTATTTATCTTAATTTATAGTGAAATACAATATTTAAAAAAAAACCATAATTTATAGTGAAATACAATATTTAAAAAAAACCACTAAAAAATCTATAAATAATAGTAATCTGGCATGGAATAGATAAAACCATCATTGCAATTTTAAATTTATATAATCTGTATAATATATTAAGAAACATATCTATACTATTAAAAACAATACTTATATGTTGTTTTTTTCTTTGTAATATGTGGTTACTTATATTAAACATTGTAATATAATTGTTATTTAAAATTACATCTCTTTTTGTAATTAGCATAGATCCATCTTAACCCTAGATTTACTAAGTTTCTAGAGGAATCAAATTTCTGAAAATGCAAACTTCTTTTTAAGTGCAATATAATATATTAAGAAACATAACTACATTATTAAAAATAATAGTTATATGGTATTTTTTTCTTTGTAATATATGGTTACTTATATTAACTATTGTAATATAATTGTTATTTAAAATTACATCTCTCTTTATAACTAGCATAAATCCATATTAATTATGGATCTACTAAGATCCTAGAGCAATTAAATCTCTAAAGATGCAAACTTTTTTTTAAGTGCAAAATCTTAAGGGAAATGTTTGCATGTCTAGAGAATTGATTCCTTTGGATGTTTCCTAATTTTTTCACTCATATCTCCTAATGGCTACGCCTTAGTGGTATTGTTTAAGTCTAGAGCTAATGTATATTACCATGCTACTAATTATCTAGAGCCTTAGGAAATTGAATTTAGATTTTTCTAAAAAAAATTATATAATTAAAACATTTCCAGCAACAAATTTTTCCTTGTAAAATTTATGTAATAATTAAAAATGTAGTACTAGGAGGTGTCATATATGTTAGGGGCATCATTTTCTAACTCATAATAGCCACCTCACATCGGCATCCTTTTTTTTTTAGAAAATATTAATATTCCCTCCTGAAAATTAGTTATTTACTCACAAATGTGAATAAATTAACTTTTTATTTAGTTATTATTTTTTTTTTATCTTTTATAAAAAGTTTCCTCTTTTTTTTTTTGTTAAAATGTTTCTTTTTTTGAACTGGAATGGTTTTCTAAGGGAAAGAGTTTTCCCTTTTTCTAGTTTAAGTGTTCTTTTGGAAACTCATTCCTCTTGGGTTATAAAACAAAGCTCTCTCTATTTCAAAAAAGTGTTAGTAATGGATTGAAAGAATTCTTGCTTGCATTTGTATTGTACTAATCATTGGTAATAAAAAAATGCTTGCATTTGTATTGCACTAATCATTGGTAATAAAAAAAAGGGTTTTGGAGGCCAGTAATGGTGTACAAGTTTTGTGTGGATACTTGATTTTAATGCATGAGGTAATATTACTCTTTTCTTAATTTGATTTCAAGCTTATTGGAAGAATCCTGGCTTGCATTTGTATTGCACTCGTCATTGGCAAAAAAGAAGGGCTTTGGAAGCAAATCATGGTGTACAATCTTTGTGTGAATACTTGATTTTAATGCATGAGGTGACATTGCTTTGTTTTAGTTTGCTTTCAAGCTTTGCTTATAGGTCTTTGAAGGGATATTGTTACCCACTGAGATTAGATTTCTCAATTTGATTGTGGTGAAATCTATTTGTTTTCTTGCATTTAGAAATCAAAGAGTATATGTACTTCTTGGTGATTGTCATATTTTCTTATTTTCTTATGTAGGAAGCACCTATATTTAATAGAGTTTCTTGGCAGACTTTTTTAAACTTTATAGGCACCTCAATTTGAAGATGTGGATCACTTTGAATAGATGCTTCATGAACTTCAAACTATACGAATCAAAATCCCACCATGCTCTAACAAATACTCCATTGCCCAAGGATTCCATTTACAATCTATCTTCTTCTCTTGCTTTAATTTTTTTTTTTTTTAAATCTTTCCAATTACTTTATTGTAAGTTATCAATTGATTTATTTGATAGATCCAATTCCCATTTACTTTCTGCATAAAAAGTAGATAAAAGAGAGTTAAATAAACTAGCATTAGCTAGCTCTTTCTTGTTCATTGGGACTAGCTTTTCAATAATTTTTCCTTTGGATTTTTTTTTTTTTTGGATTTTATACTAACCTTTTGGATATTCACAAAGTCATTCGAGGCTTGAAAAGCACCCATATTCCTCCCTTTTGTTGAGAAAGGGACAACAAACCTTTCCCTTGATTTCAAAAGGTTGTAAAACTTCCTAACCAAACATTGTAAGCTAAAGGGAGTTAGTGGGAGTCTCCTAGGCATCCCATCCACCTACCTTAGGGGATTTGTGTTATGTCTCATTTCGTGGTTTAGTTTTGCTCTAGTTCTATTAAAAATAACTAAAATAAAAACAAACCCAATTACCACAAAACATTCGTTTTCTTAGTTTAGATTTCATAGTTGTAGATTAAATTTCAATATATATATATATATATATATATATATATATATATATATATATATTCTTCAAATAAAGTAACAAACATTCCCTTCCAAGTTCTTATTATGCTCTTAGTCAGCTCTTAGTCATCATGAATATATAT
The DNA here is from genome assembly GCA_031772625.1 of Pinus tabuliformis. Taxonomy (NCBI): domain Eukaryota; kingdom Viridiplantae; phylum Streptophyta; class Pinopsida; order Pinales; family Pinaceae; genus Pinus; species Pinus tabuliformis. Next base: position 109,070,437 of record CM062806.1, read on the forward strand.
AAATATAAATATAAAGTAACAAACTTTCCCTCCAATTTTTTATTATGCTCTTAGTCATCGTGACTATATATATATAAAGTAACAAACTTTCCCCTCCAAGTTTTTATTATGCTCTTAGTCATCGTGAGCGAAAACATGACTTTTGGCATGACTCAAAGAGGAACTTGTGTTACGTTAAACTTTTTAAATTTTATTGTAAGTTTAGAAACACTTTTTGTTGACTTGTGAAATCAGGGGAATTCCATGAAACCAAGTTTCCTCCCCCGTAGATCTCCATATAACTCATTCATTTTCATTCGAAAGCCTCATAAGAAACAACTTTTCTTGCCATCACATGCAGATTAACATATATGCCTCTCCATTTTGCACTCACTTAAATAATTCCAAAATTCCAAATGAAGTATACCACAATAAAAATTACCAAAAGAATTTTCCCTAAATATTCGACACCATACTTCATTGGACGACGATTAATTTACTTTTGGTACTAGTTTGTTCTTTAAATTTTTCGTATGATTATCTCCTTGTCAATCATATAAATTATATGTTTCTAGTTAATGTGCATTTGTGTAATCGAAATAACTCCTATAATAATTTCTGTTTTTCTATTATTGGAATAATGAAATGATAGAGTCTAGAAATGTGACTGCGAATGATAGAGTTTAGAAAGGTGATTAGGTTTTTGAGTTGTTTTCCAATTGTGTTGAGTTTTCTCGTGTTGATTTGTCGTGTATTGAGTTTTGTTCTTAATAGTTAGTAGTTAGTGTTATGAGTTTGTGATCCACATTATTGGTATCCAAATTGTCCGAGAGGTTGTCAATGCGTGCCTATAAATGTACTGATTGTCAAAAGAGTTTAATCAATTTGGAAGTATGGTTTCTTTGTATGCATATCTATGATATTCTTTTATGGTGTCAGAGCCAAGAGAGTTAAGATGTGAGAGGCTCAATTCCTGATCTGTGTTATATGAGAGGTTGTGATTGCTGTTCATTAGTTTTCTTTGTTGGTTATGCCTTGGTGGCTGATTTTGCATGTGGTGCTGCAGATATAAGTTATTACAGAAGTGTGCATTGTCAGATATTTATCTGAGTGGATTAGTGAATTTGCAGACAATTTTACAAGATTAGGTTCGAGCGTGTGAAGTGGTGATTGATATTGTGATTGTTTGTAGTTTGATCCATTTCTTTGAACCCAAGGGTGGTGTGGAAATCGTGAAAGCTATTTGTAAAGGTCTCTGCAGAAAAGATTCATTGCAAAGTGAATGAAATAGTTAAATATTTTATTTACCACTTATTCTCTTCATTGTGCCTTCTTCATGGGCAAAGGTTTGATTTTATTTTTAAACCAAGAAAAGCCCTACAATTTGAGGTTGGTTTGTTTTATGGAGGGTAAATTGTGATTGGTTTAAAGGAGAAATAAGGAGTTAATTTTTATGAGGTTTTTTATTATTAATAACTAGAATTAAAGAATTAAATAAAAAGGTGTATTTATTGTGGAAAAGAGATTTGAAAGAAGGAGAAATAAGGCATTTGAAAAAGAAACAAGAATTATATTGGATGGTGTTGGTTGTGGTATGTTAAATATTTTTTTAGCATTGCAAAGATTTAGTTTTGATTTTTTTTTTGATATATTTTGTGTATTTTTTTGGGGAAATTTAAAAATGTCAAATTTTTTCGCTGATACTTATTTGAGTAAGTCCATAAAACTTAATGGAGGAAATTATGTGAATTGGAAATTCAATTTATTGACAATTCTAGAGGGTTATAGTTTGTGGTCAATTGTGAGTGGTGATGAGCCCAAACCCACTAGTGCAACCTTTGTTCCAGATTGAGAAAAACGAGAAACAAAATCAAAGTTGTTGTTGTGATTGTTTGTAAAGGACAACATTATTCCTCATATCAGAGTTTGTAAAAAATCCAAAGAAACATGGGATGTGTTAGCACTCTATAATTTCTTTTAGGCTGAAAAAGGTTTACAAAGGTAACCGCATACCACTTTTAGGCTAGAATCTAGCCCTTCTGGCCTTGGAGAGGACTCTCTTTGTCTATAATTTTGAATTATTCACATGTTAGGCTAGGTATGGTGCTTAGTAGGATGTAGGTTTAAAGGTTTGCTGGCAAGAAAGAAGACAAATCCATTGGGCATGGAGTCATGTCAAGTTGATTGTTTTCCCAGTGATAGGATGAAGAGAGAAGGGGTCTTCTACAGGGGAAAGGTAGGTAGTCTTGGTGGTGAAATCAATTTAGTTTGTTGTAGGTGGGTGAGCATAAGAAAAGTGAAAACAACACATAGACCATAAAAATTGTGGATGAATTCTAAATGATGTTTCAAGAAGAAAACATGGAGTGCTTGGAAAACTATATCAGAGCATTATTAAAATGTATTCTGAGACAATATTGGTTTAAACCAAACTTGAAGACATACATTCAAGATGTGGAAATAAAATGAGACAAACTTACAACATGAAAGAAGCATGACACCATCAAGGGTTGACATAGGAATCCCTTCAAAAATTGACCTCTGTCTTTCATTCACTGGAAAATATTCAGAAAAATACAATTCACACAAAGTTTGTCTTCTAAAACTTGTCCAACCATTTTCTCCTTTACAATCATATAATAAATAGGCCAAAATTAGTCACTTACCACATCTATGGGTCGAATTCCTCATTAGGATTTCAGTTTCTAACTTCTATAGTGAAAATAGAACTAACTGCTAAAGACTAGGAACTACATAACTAGATTTTTCTAATTCACATTAATTTCTCATCCTCAAAACAAGATTGTGAATTACTGAATGCTTTATTACAATTAATAGAACCACAAAAAAATCATATCAAATTTTGACTAAGTAAACTTGCCCAAAAAGAAGTTTGTCTAGAAGTGTGGCGCCAAAAACGTAGCACATTTGCCAGTTTCATAGCAACTTCCACATCATAATGTATATTGCAAATATATCCCAAATGTTGCATCCAATTGAGTTGAAATTTTGACATCAAGTTACTATCATCATACTTCATCTCCACAAAACGTTTTAGCCAAATCCGACTCCTAGATCTCAAGAAAATAAAAAAATGGTTGTAGGTGATAGTAGCTTGTTTATCAGCTTCGGGGGAAAGTGCAGAACGAGGGTTTGGACCAACAGGGGATTATTGTTGGTAGCCATGGAGGGGCGAGGAGGGGGGAGTTCTACTCCCTCCTACAGCCATGTAGTGGCAAACAGAAGCAAGGAAGCGGGTTCGAATCACTTCAAAAAACCAATGGAGGCAGAAACGGAGAGGATTAGCACAGAAAAGCCAGAAAACATCAGTTCTCATGAGCAGGAAGAGAATCATGAGGAAGTTAGAGGAGAGAAGAGAACATAAGGCAGCAGTCAGAGAGTTGAGCACAGGAGTGTGACAGGACTCTGCAAACCTAGGTCAGCCATTAAACCCCGGGTTGTTTTAAATAATCTGGTGCTACAGGAGCATAGGGATCACACGGCGACATATGCAATTATATGTAAATTTATGGGGATATGGCCAACGGAGAAGGCTTTGTAGGTTTGGATAAGAAACCAATGGAAACCTAAGGGGGAAATAACCCTCCACCTTGGGTCCAAGGGTTTCTTCACAGTGGTGTTCACAAACCTAGAGGACAAAGACAGAGTGTTCGAAGGAGGACCATACTTTTATGTTGTGGCTGGCCTCTACATGCGACCATGGGTGATGAATTTTGTCCCAGAACGAGAAACATTCACATCAGTACCGGTATGGATACGACTCTACTCCCTACCTTTAGATTACTAGCTCCTTGAATCCTTAAAGGCCATAGCAAATAAATTAGGTCATTTTTAAAATATATCAGAGGTGACTCTGCGAGGCAAATACACCTCCTTTGCTCGCATATGTGTAGAAATGGACCTATCAGGAGCACTTCTGGATGAAATAATTCTAGAAGTTTATGATGAAGAATTGGTGCAGGTGATGGATTATGAACATGTCCCATTCAGATGCTATAAATGTCATGAACACGGGCACCTCATCAGAGATTGCCCTTTAAACAAATTGGAGGACAATATGAAAACCAACAAAGGCAAAGACCCCGAAGGCTTTACCAAGATGGGAGGCAAAGGGAAAGGAGGGAAAAAGTACCAAAGGAAAACTAGTGAGGATAAACATCCAAGTCATAACAGTTTCAAGATTTTAGAAGAAGAAGGCGGGAACAATTCGATGAACCAAGCATTGGAGGATAATCCTGCAAAGAAGGAAAAATATGCTAGCATGGAGGATGTACCTGAGAACAACAAACTAAAGGAAGATCTGCCAAGCATCATGGAACTTGGCAGGGACCATGAGATGACCCCAAGTGAAGTTGGAACAAAGGACCACGAACTACAGGAGATTCTTGAGAGGGAGAATCTCGATCTAGAAAATTTCTTGGAGCAGGGAACCACCAAAGGGGTTGATTCTCTACCATAAGAGGAGTTTGACAGAGTGCAATAGCTCTTCCTCTGGAGATCTCAAGAAAAGGGTTCTGGAGTCAAAAGAAACCATGACAGCCAGGAAAATAGAGGGTTAAAACGATGGAGGCAACATTAGGACACGCTTCCAAGAACCCAAGCAGGGAAAGAGGAAGGAAAAGATAGAATGAGTTGCTGACAGAGTGTGGGAAACTCATGATTAACTTAGGTAAGATGAAATATCTTACTAGTTACTCATTTACAAATCTTTCATAATGAAGCTCACAACCTGGAACATTAGGGGTCTAGGAAGTAAAAGGAAACAAATAAATCTTAGCAATAGAATAAAAGAAGAAAAACCAGACATGGTGTTTATCCAGGAAACAAAATGTTCAATAGATAAAATCAGAGAGATACATAGAAAATGGCTCATTAAGTATGAGTATCTAGAAGTTAAAGTAGACAACACGGCAGGCGAGATTCTCACACTCTGGAATCCCCAGAAACTTGGAATCCTGGATGCTGAAGCATCCAGGAACTACCTTTCAATGGTGATCCAACCTTTGGGTGATAAGGAAATATATATGATCACAAATGTCTATGGTCCTCAAAAACTTGAAGAAAAACTCAGGCTTCTCACCTCACTGGAGGAGTTGAGAGAGAGACATCCTGTTATGCCCTAGATTCTGGGAGGGGATTTTAATATGATTAGATCTCTTACAGAAAAAAAGGTGGGACCAGAACACTAGGTAGAGACTCTATTGCCTTCTAGATCATCCTAAACGACACAAGGCTAGTGGACATAGAGACAATAAATGGTACTTTCACTTGGAATAATAAGAGGGGAGGGGCCTCTCAAGTTGCCTCTAAACTAGATAGATTTATAATCTCAGAGGACCTCCTACTCACTGGCCCTGACTTGACTACATCAATCCTTCCTTTTGGAGGCTCAGATCACTGGCCTATCCAACTTGAAGTTTCTTTTATAGGCACTCCGAGGAACAGACCTTTCAGGTTTGAAAATTTCTGGTTGACTCACCCTGACTTCATTAGTAATATTGGTAAATGGTGGGTGGAATATTTGCCCATTCAAGGCACTAATGTGTTCCTTCTACAACAGAGACTGAAAAACATCAAACTCAGGCTTAAAGAATGGAACAAAAAGGAGTTTGGCAATATTTTCAAAGCTAAAAGAGAGGTTAAACAGAAAATACAAGGAATCAATCAGATCCTTATCACAGATGGCTTTACCGAGGAAAGAAAAATGCAAGATGGCACTCTTCAATAGGAATGGGAAGACAGATGCCAGTGAGAGGAGATCTTCTGGAGGCAAAAATTGAGAGTTCAATGGCTTAAAGAAGGGTACAGAAACACAAAGTTTTTTCACAAGTCAACCATGGATCACAGGTCACATAACAGGATTTCAAAACTCAGAGACACTCAAGGGAAAGAGCTTAGCACCCACAAAGAAATGGAATGTGCTCTAGTACAACATTTCCAAAGCATAGCAGAGGAGCCTCTCGTAGATCACGCCTACTTTGAAGTGCATTCAAATTGGGAAAAATTTGTACAGCTAATTGTATCTTTCACCCATATAAGAATACAATGCATATGCGCGAAAATTACGATCCATACACATTATTTCGTAGGGCCAGCTGTATGGGGTCTTTAACTTGAAGAAGCATCCAAATAAGTAAAAAGTATACCTCGTTTTCAATGGTAGCTTTCACCTGCGCACAACGATATACCGAATGCATATATATAAAACAATTCCATCGGACTGATCCATCATTCAGACGGGCTGAGAGATGTACCCAAATAAAAAAATACCAAAACAAAACAGAAATACTAAAAAAATATCGAATGTACACCACTATATTTGGAGTCTTTGTTCACTTCTATATTCTCCTTCATAAATGTTCTATAAACCAACTCTCTTTGCAGTTTTTGTTCACTTTTATATTCCCTTCATAAATTTTTTATTAACCGCACGCTTTAGACTTCCAAAATATGCCGAGCATATCCCGATCAATAAAATATCTTTATATATAAACATATTCGATTTTGATTTAAAATACAACATGAAAGATCACAAGCGAGCTGGTCCTTGCTTTTAGGTTGAAAGCAGCTTCCTTGTATGGTTATGAAATATTAAAATAATAATTAATTTAGGAGTTGTTTTTAGTGTGATTTTTTGGAAGTTTTTCTCGTGGATTTTACCATATAGTTTTTTTAAAATCTCGCAGGAATTCATTGAAATCACAAGTTTGATGGATAAATCCTGTGCAATAGAAGTGACCTAGGGGTTTTTCAAGGCGCAGAATCTATATATGGAGTCAAAAAACTAGTTTAAATAACACAAATCATGATTTCACCACAAATTATTATGCTGGTTTCCAGCACCGGAAACTCCAAAAAATAGCACTAAAGACAACTCCATTAATTTAAATTTAATTTGTAGTAGAATGTAGTTCCAATAAGTAATGAACTAATTTATTGGTTTAAATAAACAATGTTTACTTTGTGATGGAATAATTTAATTGGTTTAAATAAAAAATGTTTACTTTGTGATTAATTTATAACAAAAAAATAAGATTGGTAAAGATTTGCAATTAATATTTATCAAGAGAAGTTACAATAAAAAAATCCATGATGTTAAAAGAAGTGTAAAATAAGCCTTAACCATGTGTAATGTGATGGATGGGACATTTTAAGGGTGTCGATCAAAAGTGATATTATCATTTATTTATTAGGATGAATGTTCAAATTAAAAAAAAATAAAAATGTTTTTATAAATTTTAATAGTATTTTATTTTATAATTAATAAATGTTTAATTATCAAAATATAAATAGAATTTTGAATATTTAATTTAATGTAAATGGTTTCAAATTTTAATATTAAATTTAAAATAGAATAATTTACTTATAAATATTAAAATATAGATAAACTGGATCTATCTTAAAACCAGATTTATCAAGAGATTTGGTCCTCTCAACACTTGGTACATCTAGACTTAAGATAGATCTAGCCTCACCCCTTTAAATAGTCTATATTCCACATGAAAATAACCATAAAAAATTAATAAAAATAATAATAATAATAATAACTTCAAAATATCAGTTTTATTATTTTCCTTTGAAATTATTTTAATTTTAACATAGGTTTATTTTATTTTATTTGACTAAGTCAAAATGTTTACATAACATTACATTACAATATCTCTATCATATTGAGTTCAAGAATTAGTGCAATAAATTTTTTAACATAAAATTCATATTTTCATTATTAAACTTTAAATACAATGATTTATCTTAATTTATAGTGAAATACAATATTTTTTTTAAAAGCCACAAAAAATTTCTAAAATAATAGCGAAATGAAATAGATAAAATCATCATCCTAATTTTAAATTTATATAATCCATATAAAATAATAAGAAACGTATCTATACTATTAAAAATAATAGTTATGTTATTTTGTTCTTTTTTCTTTGTAATATATGGTTACTTATATTAAATATTGTAATATAGTTTTAGAAGACGAGGAATAATTTATTTGATTACTTTATTTGATTAATTAATTAATTAAATTAATTAATTGTTAATTGATAAATTAATTAATTAATTAATTAATAATGAGTTAATTATTGATTTTTTAAGATTTCAATTAAAGGTTTCCAGGTGTTGCTTAGTTTTAATCCATCGTCCCAGTTCAAGTTGTTCTTCCTTTTTTCTATTTCAATGGCTTCCTTGATTTTCCTTTTAAGATAGTGGCCTTCTCTTCTAACTAGTTTGACTTCTTCCATGCAAATGTAATGAGAGGAAGAATGAACATGTTCCACTAAGGCTGGTTTTGAGGTCCTTTCTCTTCTTAAGTCAGCAGTGTGTTCTTTAATTCTAATATCAAGAGACCTACCTGTTTCACCTATGTATTCCTTACCACATGAGCAAGGAATCACATAAACACCTTTTTGAAGGTTAGGGTTTATGGGATCCTTGACTGAGTTGAATAACTGTCTAATGGTGTTAGCAGGGGTGAAGGCTACATTAATGTTATGTTTATTAAGAATTTTAGTAATTTTATCCGTGGTGCCTTTTATGTATGGGAGGGAGACCTTAGGAGTTGATAAATTTTGATCTTTAATATCTTTGTTATTCTTGTTTAGGGATAGGTGCATGGCTTTCTTGATGGTATTTCTATTATAGCCATTTAGTTCAAACACTTTGTGAAGATGGTTGAGTTCATCATTTAAATGGCCAGGATCAGATATAGTTTTATTTAAAATTAGATCTCTTTTTATAATTAACATAGATCCAACTTAACTATGGATCTACTAAGCTCCTAGAGGGATCAAATTTCTGAAGATGCAAACTTCTTTTTGAGCGCAATATAATATATTAAGAAACATAACTACATTATTAAAATAATAGTTATATGTTACTTTTTTCTTTGTAATGTAATGTTTACTTATATGAAATATTGTAATATAATTGTTATTTAAAATTACATCTCTTTTTATACCCAACATATATCCATCTTAACTATGTATTTGCTAAGTTCTAAGAGCGATTAAATCTCTAAAGATACAAAGTTTTTTTTTTAGTGCAAAATCTTAAGAAAAATGTTTGCATCCCTAGAGAATTGATTCCTCTAAATGTTTCCTATTTTTTTCACTCATACTTCCTGATGGCTAGGCCTTAGTGATGTTATTTAAGTCTATAACCAATATATATTACCATGCTATCATTATCTAGAACCTTATAGAATTCAATTTAGATTTTTCTAAGAATTTTTTATATAATTAAAAAATAATACGTGGAAACGAAATTTTCTTTATAAAATTTATGTAATAATTAAAAAAATGGTACTAGAAGGTGTCATATGCCTTAGAGGTACTCGTTTGCTAACTAATAATACCTACATCACCTTAGTACCCCTTTTTTGAGAAAATGTAATTTTTCCTCATGAAAATTAGTTATTCACTCACACATGTGAATACATTAACTTTTTATTTAGTTAAAAGGTTTTTTTTTTTTTTGGTAAAAAGTTCCTTTTTTTCTAAGTTAAAGATTTTCCTCTTTTCCTAGTTAAAATATTTCTTTTTTTTCTAACTCGAAGAGTTTCGTCGTTTTCTAAGTGAAAGAGTTTTCTCTTTTTCTAGTCGAAGAGTTTCTTTGGAAACTCCTTTCTTTTGGTCTATAAAACAAAGCTATCTCCATTTGAAAAGAGAGTTAGCATTGGATTGGAAGAATCCTTTCTTACATTTGTATTGCACTCATCATTGGTAAAAAAAAAGGGCTTTGGAGGCAAATAATGGTGTACAAGTTTTCTGTGGATACTTGATTTTAATGAATGAGGTAACATTGCTTTGTTTTAATTTTCTTTCCATCTTTGTGGATTGGAAGAATACTTGCTTGCGTTTTTTATTTCACTCGTCATTGGTAAAAAAAGGGAGCTTTGGAGGCAAATAATGGTGTACAATCTTTGTGTGCATACTTGATTATAACTAACATTGCTTTGTTTTAATTTTCTTTCAAGCCTTGTTTATAGGTCTTTGAAGGGGTATTTTTACCCAGTAGGAGTAGTCTATTTGTTTTCTTACATTTAGAAATCAAAGGTTATATGTACTTCTTGGTGATTGGAATATTTTCTAGGTTTCTTACATAAGAAGTACCTATATTTAATAGAGTTTCTTGGCAAGAATTTTTCAATTTTTTAGGCACCTCGATTTGAAGACATGGATCACTTTGGTTGAATGCTTCATGAAATTCAAACTATAAGAAGAAAAATCCCATCATGCTCTAACAAATACTCCATTGCCCAAGGATTCCATTTACAATCTATCTTCTTCTTTTGCTTTAATTTTTTTTTTTTTTTTTAAATCTTTCTGGTCACTTTATTCTAATTTATCAATTGATTTATTTGGTAGATCTGATTTCCATTTATTTGTTACGTAAACAATGGATAAAAGAGAGTTAAATAAACTAGATTTAGTTAGCTCTTTCTTATTTTTTTATATTAGCTTTTCAATAAATTTTCATTTGGAATTATTTTTATTGGATTTTATATTAACCTTTTCGATGTTCCCAAAGTGATTCGGGGCATATTTTACCATGAATAGCTCATTGATTATGTAGGTTTAGTGAACAAACAAAGGCAAGTGTTGCCCAATTTTTGGTGATTTAGACTATCCAAGGCCTTGAAAAGCACCCATATTCTTCCCTTTTATTGAAAAAGGGACAACAAACCTTTCCCTTTATTTCAAAGGGTTGTAAACCTTCCTAAGCAAACATTGTAAGCTAAAGGGAGCTAGTGAGTGTCTCCTAGGCATCCCATCCACCTACCTTAGGAGATTTGTGTTTTGTCTCATTTCGTGGTTTGTTTATTTAGTTTTACTCTAGTTCTGTTAAAAATAACTAAAATAAAATAAAATAAAACCCAAGTGTTATCACTAAGAAATATCCTCTTGGGTGTGAAAGAGGAAGTCCTAAGGTAACATTTTCAAACCAGGCTTGTATATTGAAGGCTAGCCCCTTCAATGCAGAGAGGGATCTCTTTGAGAACCTAATCACTAAGCTTAGTAGTTGGTTGTATCTTCAAACAATGGTTATATCTTCAGTAGAGTTTTTGGATTTTAAGTGTGGTGGTTGAGATGAAACAAGTAATCTATTAGGAAATGGAGTTAACCAATCAAGTTTCAGATGTAGATACCAAGATCTTGAATGTATGAATCAAGAGGGATAGAGGCAGGATAGATGACAAACTGTAGAGATATCAAACATCAAATGAATTGTAGTAGAAAAACAAAACAATCCACTATAGAAGGGAATGAAACATGAATCCTACGAGCTTTGGGAGAAATAGTGGAGATTCTTAAACCATATGAACCAGAGCATTAGCTAATGAATTTCGTCACATAATGTCATTTAAACATCACAAGATAGAAGCTAAATGATATCACATAGAGAGGAAACTATCACGGTAGAAGAATTGACTGAGAATATCATCACAAGAATATTTGTATCATGAACATAATCTCTTATTCCTCTTGGTACTTAAAAATTAACAAATTGTTCACACACAACAACAACAAAAAATATTTTTATTTCCAAAACCCAACCTTTTTTCCTCCTTTTTGATGTATTATATAGGAAAAATACATAACCGTTAAGATCCAAAAAGTCTGGTAGCATAACTATAAAATATTTACAATAACTGAGAGTTTAATTTACAAAACATAATTAAAATCCTATTCTTCTAGCTATTCGAATCTCTATTTTTCATTTACACATTGGTTAAAGTATTTTTAGATTGTTGTATGCATCCTCTGCTATTCTTCTAGGAAAAGGATGAGTCATAGATGAAGTGTAGGAACGAAAATGTTCACACCCTTGTAAGCTTCGTATCTGGAAATGTAACTCATATTCCTCATTTGTAGCAAAAATAATGCATGAACGTGTGAAATCTGTTATAACTATGCAACTATATTGTGTAGATGTTTACACTCTTTGAGGTCATTCTTTCTTGTGTTGACTCATATTTTTTTCTCTCCTTTAGCTACAAAACCTTTATGACATATTACCATAACATATAAAAAATAAATTGACTGTCAAAAAGATAAAATAGAGCATGCCAAAATGCTGAGGTAAAATTAGGGTTTTTTCAACAAAATTAGGGTTTGATATATTGCTTTGTCAATGTTTCCGGGAAAACTAGTGCCTTTTCGATTTGCTAGTCCCACTAAGATTGGCAGCTATCTTAGAAACAAACAATCAAAGCAATTTGCGATTTCCTTTATGTATGATAGATAAGAGAGAAGCAAAGAGGACCAACCTGGATCTTCTGCTTGGCTCCTTGCTTGATTTCTCTCTCCCTTGATAGAGCTTGCAACTCCTCTCCTACTTGTCCCGCTTTAGAGAATACCTGTAGAGACAAAGTAACAAAACACCATCAAAGCATCTCGATCTATAATATCATAAACAATGTAGAATTAGAAATACATTGAACATACAATTGCATTCACAAATAACAAGATTCACAAATACATGATTGTATGGAGGAAAACTCAAATAACTTTATTAAAATAGAAGGGAGAATTACAACCCAGTTGTCTGATCCAGCATCGAAGCCCTCTTCACCTCATGAAAAGCAAGATCACCCAACAATACAATGTCTCTTCTCAAAGATAAACCAATAGCACTTCCTTACGAATTACAACATTCCAGCCTCTAGATCTCTCAAAGGGATCCATTTATAGATGTCTGCAAGGGTGTACGAGTCATCTCTAGGTTTTTTATTAGTATCATTCCACTCATAGTTCTTGGTTCCACTTAGAGATTTCATTGATCTCTTACTCATCCCTGGGCGAATTCAGAGAGGCAAGTGTCATAGGAGAAGTTTCTAGAAGATTCCATGAGCATCCACTTAGAAAACTGTCTCAGCCATTTGTCCATTCTCGCTCATCGCACCCTACAGAAGGCCTCTTCAGTATGCATCGCACCTGGCTAGTGTAGGAGCTAGTATGCATCGCACCTTGACAATGGAGCAGTCAGTATGGTCCAGTTTTGGCCAGTTCTGAGTGGTTTTTCAGGTGGAACTTCTGGGGAATGATGTAATCAGTTGACTATGATCCTTTAGGGTATGAAACAACACTTTTAGGGGTTAAATATCCCTTGGTTTATCGACATATAAGATTGGGGTTGCAGTGCCCAAATATGTCTATAACAGTGGCCCCTTAAAGCATAAAGTCGTAAATCTTTTGATGTCGGGTGAAATGATTTATCATGAGGATCCGAGGTATTCGAACTGGAAGGTGGCCTGTATAAGATACAATACAATACATCATCATCATATTATTTTCATGATCTAGCTGAGGCGGACATTCCCATGCTCAACTTTATAAATTCATTTCCATGTACATAGGACAGATAATTGTCTGCTATTGTAGACTGGTGATTCTTTGTATGTAGAGTCATCATCCCTTAGTTTGGATGATCATCTGTGTAGCTTCTGTGTACATTTGATGTCTTTATATTCCTGAATATATCGCAGCCCAGATGGATGAAACTAGCTCCAAGGTCTTCAAACTCGTTCAATCTTCGCCCAATGTACAAGTTGATCCATGTGAAAAGATGTCCTGAAGTCGAACATGGAAAGACATCGCCTGATTACCAACCAATGATGTGGGCTGTTAATAGGCGTGAGAGGAATCACCAATAATGTTAATGACCCTCAAGGTACTACAGTACAATTCACGTGGTGTGAATATATGATCCGATTTCGAACACCACAAAAAATCTTTCAGTCGAAGGCCATTGATGTAAACCCGTCGCCGGAAGTGAGAAACTTTCCATTGAGGCATGCAAGCTTCAAAGTATTGAAAGGGTTTTTTCTAAGTCAACTTCTTAGGTAATGAGCTGATGTCGACAAGAAGTGACCCGTCGTAGGAGGGCCTTAATGTATCCCACATCTACAACACGAAACGGAGCAAATGATTTTCTGGAGGTGAAAATGATCTGATGATACAAGGTTCAGGAATGGCGGTCATGAAAAATGGAGGGTGAAGGTATTGCAGTGGATGAGGCATTAGCTGGATGGTGAATTCTCTGAATGACTTCTCTTGAATATATCGGTGACACTAAGATGTATTGGTAGCATTAACCCAAAAAATTGATGGTGTGGAGGACCAATGGTGATATGACCAGTGAACGGAATAACCGAACCCGACTCAATCATGGTGATCATGGAAAATTTTAGGGGCTAATGTTCGCCCAGTGGGCTAATTTTCCATGATTTTTCCACAAAAAAGATTCGCCAATTCCCAATTTTATAAAAGACGATTCGCCCAAATTTTAGAATATAAAATTATTTTACCTTAAAAATCGCCAACATTATATAGAGACTATATATAAAATAATTATAAATTTGAATAATTTTACAAATATACCAATAAACATTTATAATTTGCATATTAGGGATTAGTGAGATTCGCCAATGTTTTAAACTTCAAGAAAATTTTCCATCCTTAAAATTTTCCTTGATGGTGATGGAGTGAAAGTGTCATGTTCAAGAGCGACCTGCTACCAATAAAGTTCTTCAAGTTTTCTTCCCCTTTTCCCCAGTCATTGCTGACCAGTACCTCTTTATTTTTTACAAGCTTAAGGAGGATAACATATGCTTGTTCTATAATTTTCCCTTCGGGCAAACTTGTCGCTATGATTTAGTGAGACTAGCGACAGTGAAACTCGTTCTTGTCTGGATGGACAAGTTTGTTGCTATTGTTTTAATGAGTTTAACGACAAAGACAACTCAGTTCTTTTCATGTTTAGAGAGTTTGAAAAGGGACGAAAAGGAAACTCTAGTAGTTCTTTTCCATAGCATAATCCCTTGAGTCTGAAAAAGATTAAAATAATACAAAAGGGATGTCTTTTATGATCACTTCAGCAAGCCAAAAAAGACAAACGCTCGATCTTTTTGTGGGATGATCCCTCAGGTTCAAAAAGATTAAAACTTACAGGAGGGATGGTGCTTCCCCTTACTTTAACGAGCTGGAAAGGCCAATAGCTCGACAATATTTTCATATTTAATGAGTCTAAAAAGAGTTTAAAAGAGACTCGTTTTTTAGGAACGAGTGGTGTTTTACGGTAGCAGCTGGTTCCGGGTAAGCTTGGAACTTCTCAAAACATGGTGATGTGAAGGGGGTGGCTTACAAAACCACTCGTCGCAGTTGTTCCTCAAAAAGGTAAATAGTCAAGTGGAAGTGTATGATCGGCCAAAAGAATGGAGGTGACGGTAGGAACACAACCAAGGTTCAAAAGGCTGATAGCAGGGAAATCACAAAGGTTATTTACCGAGGGTGGATTCATTTTTTAACGAGCTTGAATCGGGAGAAACTATGCTCAGTGGCAGGTTTATTTTTTAACGAGCTTGAACCTTGCGGAAACATTGCTCATACCAGTAGTTAAAGATGTCTCTCATTGGTAGGTTCATTTTTTAGTGAGCTTGAACTCTACGATAACATATGCTCATTGCCTTTTTATGTAGGCTAGAAACGACCAAACTACAAAGCTAACAACACTAAAAAGCTAAGGAACTACTGAGGTTAGGTAGGATATTTTTGTCTTCCGTCTAGAAAAAACACTTCCTTTGCTTCATCTATGCACTGCAGACAAAGGTGAATGGTGGGTCAGACCAATCACCTAACCTAAGAAGTTGTAACTAAAAAGCTAAAAAATCTAAAAAACTATAAATGAAATTGGTCAATTTTCGCTTGCATAAAAAGGTTTGCATGCCCCCAGGAATCGAAAAAGGAGAGTCTCTAGGTCACCATATGGAAGTCACTGCAGTTAAGTAGGATTTTTCCGTCTGCGGTTAGACAAAACACTTCCTTGGCTTTGTCCACATAGTGGAAAAAAGTGAATGGTGTTTCAGAACAATCACATAACCTACGAGGAAATGGTTGTTTCAGACCGATCACATAACCTGCAAGGAAATGGTGTTTCAGACCAATCACATAACCTACAAGGAAATGGTTGTTTCAGTCCAATCACATAACCTACAAGGAAATGGCTATTTCAGTCCAATCACATAACCTACAAGGAAACCTATCTTTTCAGCTGGGTTCATCTCAAAATAGACAAGGGTGCATGCCCCCTAAGCTTCGTTACATTCACTGGACTACTCATTGCAATCAGGTGGATGGAATGAAGGTTGAAGAGACATTTTTGATGCAAAGAGACCATTTAGGGATGATGTTTGACTTAGCTCTGTGTTTGAACTGGGAAATGAAAGTTGGTCGATAAGCTAGACCATTTTGCCTTCATGCGAGAAACACATCACTCGAAAGAGTGTGGAAATAATAGCTTCCATGCTATATATATAGTCACATCCAAGAATTAGATTGTAATCTAATGGTCCTTGGACTACCATTACGTTCAAGTGAATGGTTTTCCTCTTCAAAGTTATTGGCAACTTCAGAAGGATCCCTAACGGTCAACTGGTTCCTTTGTTAAAGCCTGATAAATTTTGAGTAACAGGCTCAAGTGATGGTGAACCAAGCACTTTCCAAGAAGTTGAGGAAAGGATACTCACTGAAGCCCCTTCATCTATGATAGTGCCAGACACGATCATTTTGTAAACTTGTACTATGATTCGGAATGGTACATTAGATGGAAGGTGGGGTCTTGCTAGTTGATTCCAATCGAAGGAAACAACTAGACTGCTTGGAGGGGGTACTAGATAAACGGTTGAATGAACCCCTTGAACTGGGGGACTTTCCTCCTGTTGTAAAGGAACGGGCAGATTTCCCCCAAGTTCATCAGACTCTGTATCAACAAAAAGAATTTGAATAGTATTGTTCTCATTCTCTTTGGAAATTGTATCATTTGAAGGTGGACCTTCTGATGGTAAGACTGGGTCGACTGCCATCTCGACCTGCTGTCTTTGGTCCGGTATGGGCTCAAAAGGTTCACTCTCAATGATAGGTGTTTTGACTGACGGTTGAGTCATGTCAGTCGGATTTTCAACTAGTGAAGGACTTGGTGAGAGTTTCTTGTATCCAGGCGGAAGTCACTGCGGCGAAGCAGGACGATTATCCAAGACTCCTTTGGCTTTGTCCAAAAAGGGAGAATGGTGAAGGGCATGATTAAATTCACATAACCTACATGGAAATCTGACCTTTCCTTTCTATCCATTGACTTCACTATTACTAGTTGATGGTGTGCTGTCAACATGATCGCCAGAGGTTGATGACACCTGATGGTGCGAACGGGGAGACCATTCTCTCAAGATCCGAGGGATGCATGGACACTCTCGATGAAGGTGGTCTCCTTTGCAAATTATGCATGGAGATTTGTGCTTGGAAAGCTTGGTGTGTGGATTTTCACCAACTGTTGCATGGTTGCCCCCTTGTTTAACTGACTTCTTCTTTTTATCCTTCCCTTTCTTCTTCTTCTCGGTCACCTGGTTACTAGCATTGCTACTTTCACCAAGCAAAGAGGAAGAAGGGGAGGGAGAAACAAATGAAGTAGAAGGCGAAGTGTAAACTTCAGTATCAACTGGTTGATGATTCGATTGCTGAGGAATCACGGTATTTTGAACAACAGAGGTTGAGAATAGCCATATCGGCAGACCAATTGTGATTCCTTGAAGGGACAATGTGGCCATATATGGAGCACCAATATTTCCCCAAGATGAAAATGGACTAGGATTCTCTTCAAGAGGGATTCCTTGATTGGTGGACTCCATTATCTCAACCTAAGATCAACGAAGGAACAGGGATGTTATTTCGAATTAAATAAATTTTATGATGCTTTGACACAACTTTGCTTTTTCAATTTTTAAGAGTCGAGAAAAAGCTAAAGATGACTCTAGTCGCCTTCGATTTTTAATGAGCCTGAAGTGACAAGTGCTCAGATGGACCTTTTCTTTTAAGGAGTCGAAAGGGAACAAAAGTGACTACTCTGGAAATCTAGACAGAGGGATTACCAAACCAATCGCAAAACTACAATATTCACCTTGGTGGTAAATTAAAGAGAAATTATCAAGGACTTATGTACGACAGTCAATCTTCCCGAATGCTGTGTTCAGTGCATTGCGATCGATAGGGTGGTAGACACGGCTTCCTATGGATAAAGGATATCATCCTATTGTGGTCTCCCAATATATACTCGACGGTACAGGGAGCACAAGTCCGCACTATCACTTTTTGTATCAAAGAGGAGGAATCACCCAACCTTCGATGAAAATGATAGTTACTAGGTTTTACGATGCCGAAACACATCTCTAGCCTAGACTTCTAGATGTGTTGCATTAGGTTCCAAAGCGTTTTTAAGTTCATTGAGATTTATTTTAGAGTTGATCTTGTTTAGAAGTTTACCTTTCAAGGTTCACTGCGTGATGTAGATGTAAAATTCCTAAATATGCAATCTAAAATGATAAACAATCGTTGTTTTCTTTTAGCAATGAAAATCCTAGCTACTAAGGAAAGAAGATTACAATTCTTTCAAATAGAGAGCAAAGAGCACACACTAAATGCACTTTTCCTAAATATTTTTTCGCACATAGTCTAAATGCAAATGCAAATGCATGTATTAGTTTTTCGTTTCCCTTAATGTGATAAATGCAAAAAGGAAAACTAAGTATAGATCTGAAATATTTTCTTCAAAGCGACATTTCGACAATTTCTTTTCAAAATGAAAGGAAGACTAAACGACACTTTTTGATTTCGAATAGAAAATTGCTTTCGAGACTTAAAATATTAAAAATTCAAATCAAATACAATGACAAAAAGTACAATCGACTATCTAGAGGAGGAAGACTTTACGACACTCTTCCTTTTGACTCAAAATGACAGTTATGACACTTTTTGCATCAAAACGACAGTTTGATTTAAGCTACTTTTTGACAAAAGGATCGTAAATGATGGAAAAATACATAAAAAACATTTACTAATCCTAATCAATGAAGGCTGAAATATGTAAAAGAAGGAGGCTTCAGCAATGAGATACTGATCAAAAGCAGCAAAACAACTGAATAGAGCTGAAAACAAGGAGAAAAGACGCAAATTTCAAAGAGAGAAATAGTATTACTCAGTCATCGCACCTGTGCTTCATAGAAACAGGGATGCATCTCACCTGCTACACACGAGAGGTGCGATGCATACTGGTTTCTAGTGATAGATAGTGTGATGGGCTAGAGAGCGAAACTAAGGTGGGTTTTTGTTCAAATTTGCAGCTGAGTTCAGTGATTTAGGCTGAGCTATTATGAACAGTAAAGAAAAAAGTACAGGGCTATGATCTTATGAGGTTATTGAGCTACCAAAAGGGCATCTAGAATGCTTGTAATTCATATGTTCGAATCATAAAATAACCCGAAGATTGACTGAAGCAGCATTCATCTAGTTTGCAATTGCATAGCAAGAGCAGTTCGAAGGCTATTAGGCTAACTTCAGGCTCCGTCTGTAGTTTATAAAGCAAACAACAATAACAAACAAACAAACTATTCGGTCCCCAATGGAGTCGCCATTTTTTTTCCGGTAAAACTAGTGTCTTTTCGATCTGCTAGTCCCACTAAGATTGGCAGCTATCTTAGAAACAAACAATCAAAGCAATTTGTGATTTCCTTTATGTATGATAGATAAGAGAGAAGCAAAGAGGACCAACCTGGATCTTCCGCTTGGCTCCTTGCTTGATTTCTCTCTCCCTTGATAGAGTTTGCAACTCCTCTCCTACTTGTCCCACTTTAGAGAATACCTGTAGAGACAAAGTAACAAAACACCATCAAAGCATCTCGATCTATAATATAATAAACAATGTAGAATTAGAAATACATTGAACATACAATTTCATTCACAAATAACAAGGTTCACAAATACACAATTGTATGGAGGAAAACTCAAAGAACTTTATTAAAATAGAAGGGAGAATTACAACCCAGTTGTCTGATCCAACATCATCCTCCCAGCATCAAAGCCCTCTTCACCTCATGAAAAGCAAGATCACCCAACAATACAATGTCTCTTCTCAAAGATAAACCAACAACACTTCCTTACGAATTACAACATTCCAGCCTCTAGATCTCTCAGATGAGGGATCCATTTATAGATGTCTGGAAGGGTGTGAGTCATCTCTGGGTTTTTGATTAGTGTCATTCCACTCATAGTTCTTGGTTCCACTTGGAGATTTCATTGATCTCTTACTCATCCCTGGGAAAATTCAGAGAGGCAAGTGTCATAGGAGAAGTTTCTAGAAGATTCCATGAGCATCCACTTAGAAAACTGTCACAGCCATTTGTCCATTCTTGCTCATCACACCCTATAGAAGGCCTCTTTAGTATGCATCACACCTAGCTAGTGTAGGAGCCAGTATGCATCGCACCTTGACAATGGAGCAATTAGTATGGTCCAATTTTGGCCAGTTCTGAGTGGTTTTTCAAGTGGAACTTCTGGGGAATGATATAATTAGTTGACTATGATCCTTTAGGGTATGAAACAACACTTTTAGGGATTAAAAATCATTGTTTTATCGACATATAAGATTGCAGTTGCAGTGCCCAAATATTTCTATAACAGTCAATGAGGTAACTTGATCATTCTTTCGTAACTTTTGTAGCTTGAGCAAGGAGGTTTAACTTGTCTTAGCTTCTTTTCATCCTTCGATTACCCTTATGTATAATTCAACTAGATTTTGGAGCTCCTTTCCCTTTTCTACCTGCATACTTTGTTTTCCCTTATCCTGTGGCTTTTTTCTTACCTTCGAAGAGTTGAAATTATCCTCTTAATCAATTATCATTGGTTCCTCTAGCTTAGGATTAATATTTTCTTTAAAACTCAATCTTAATTTATTTGTATGAGTGTGAGGTTTCCCATAGTAAACCCTGGGCTCTGTTTCTGTGTCTTCATTCCCTATTTCCATCCTCTACTTCCCTTTCTCACTTTTTTATGGTTTATGCTTTACCTCCTCTTTTCCTAATATTTGTGTTTGTTGTCTTCTTGTTATATTTTCATAAACCTTAATATTTGGTTCCTCTATAGGGTTTTTCTCAACATGCACATGACTAGATTCAACCTCTATTTTGAGGGCTAGGGTTTCAACAAGAGTTTTAGCCTTACCCTCTCTTAGTCTTCTGGGTGCAGGGTTTCTCCATGTCCTCTGCCTTAGGGTTTGTATTTGTTTGTCTAACTCATGTATATACAATATATTAATCAGGCCATGGTTCCATATATCGTGAGGTAACAGTTTTGGTTTGGTTCTAGCCTTAGTGGAAATTTTAAGCAGAATTTGATGTAAGAAATAAGGTAAGTTCATCTTTCCAAAACCAACTAAATGACATGAAAACCTCAAGTGGTAAAGGTAAATTTTGGAATACTTTCCTTCACACGTAAAAAAGATATGAACAATATTTATAATGTTAGACCATTTAGGCTTCAACATCTTCTGATCGATTCCCATGCTCCAACTAGGGTTATGATATTCTCCTTTTAGGAAGAAGTTGAGATCCACATTCTACATCATTCGTTTCTTAAACCACTTCTCACCCTCGGTAGGCAACCCTGTGGATTTTCTATTGAATCTTCAGTTACTGCAAACTCCATTCCTCTTATCTGAGCTTTGTTTCCATCAAAAGAGTGAATAAAATCATAACACTAGCTCATATTGTAACCATCAAACTGCTGGAAAATTAGCTCCCATCCTGTGTTTCTGAATAAAGGCGCAAATTCATCACACACCTCGAACTGTGTGCTTTGTATTCAACAATTTTTTTTTGTGCACTCAAACTCCAAGTGGCATGATAAGACATGCATTTTATTTCGAGGGTTAATAAGGATACAACCAACTCCGTAATTGTCCCAAGCTTTACAACCATCAAAATACAGAGTCTAGATGTTAACACCTACCGAGTTAGCTCTTACACTAGTAGTATGTACATATATGTTACAAATTTCATTAACATGATTTGGACTGCAAGGAAAGAGATACAACTTTGTATCAAATGGTATAGGGGATGGATGCACTTGGCAACATCCATGTTCAACCTCTAGAAAAGAATTTCTAAAAAAGACATCTATAAAGCTAATTGGCTCAATGGTCCCTTAAGTACTATCACAGTATATTTCATGTAAGGTTCACTTTGTACCCTGATTATGATATGTATATAAAAGCTTGAGGATTTATGTCAAATTTTACAAGTGAAAAGATTAGGGTTTTTAAACACTTATGTCAATTTCATTAACACATTAACATGCATTAAAAACTTAGTCTGCAGAAAATAAAGAAGACATCAGTACCATAACAATATACACAAAACAAAAAATGATGGAGTTCACCCCTCCTGGGCTATATCTCCTGGTCTAGCTTCCAATGGTTGGGCCTATTTCATTATTCTAAAAAAAGTGTGTTTACATTAAGTTACAATGCTCAAAATGCTTAAACAATGTCTCCAATGGCTCCAGTATAGTAAAAAACCCCTAGTTGGGCTCTTCCTGCTCCAGAAAAGGTAAAAAACTAAATGAGTTATGCTCTAATGAAGTTTTCTGCTAACTGTCCTACAATTCGCACTCCCCTGCAATTTGTTCTACAAATTCCACTTTTCGCAGCCATGTGGAGCGATAATTTCACCCCTTGCTGGCAAGATTCCCACTGCCCCGGGCGCAAATTGTCACCTCCTTAATCGTGCTAGTTGACCCATTATCCGGCTAATTTCTCTCTAAGTGGCCTCCCGTTCGCCATTTATTTTGGAATTGGTTGTATAATTTCCTTTCGAGGTTGTTGACTTGCTCCAGTTTGACTTGGAGGTTTGGTTGGTGTTAGGGTTATACTTTAAGGTTTGTGGTGGTGTATGAATGGTTTTCTCCATCGAAATATATGTTTCCATAAAAACTTATGTGTATGCATTTTAATGTATGGTCTTGGGTTGGGGTTAGCCCTTGACCCTAGTTGGTGGACCAGGGTCGGGGGTTAATCCTGGTCCCCCACCCCCAAATGCACAACACATAAACTTTAAATAGCACATGTCACCCATAAAGGTTAAGAAACATTACAATAGAGTTGGTGGAGGTGTTTGTTGGTAGTTGAGAGGTCTCGCACTCTAACCCTGTGGGGGTCGGCTCTGGCATATAACAAATTTTGGTCAGCCATGAGGAAGCCACATGGCAACCACTGGATGGCCCATATGGCACTCCTTCATTGGTTCACCACATAAATTCTTAAACCAAAGAAAATCAACCAAATTTGAACCACTAATATTATCCCACTTGTTAACGAGCCATGGGCTAATGATGGTCTAGTCATCGTGCCGTGTCATGGTCCAATTAGTAGTACAAACTGCTGACTCAGCATCCCTACAACCCAAATCTATTTTTTCTTAGTTTTTTCCCAAAACGGATAGAACACAATATTGAGAGCATCTGATATCATATTTGAGTGAAATGAGTTGCGTTGGATTTAGGGCAACGATATCTATGCTTTGGTGCTGGTTTCAAGCCAATATGCAAACTTTTAACTTTGAGCACTTTTTTGATCCACTTGATCATTTGTCCCCACTAGAAGCTTTTGGACCCAAAAGGATCACTTTAAGTTAACAAATAGATGAGGGTACAATTCCCTCACCCTTCCAATTTGAATCCATTTTTCTTTGCTTGGATTATTTGTTCCCTTGAGCCCCGCATGAAGGTACTCCATGTTCCCTCATTTTGAAGTCCTTGTTTTTCTGTCAAGGATAGTGTTTTGTTGCAATTCTTCAAGATATTCATGTGAGAAATCTTCAATTGAAGGAATATTAACATTCTCTCCTTGATATTCAATCAAAGGAGACTTGTACTATACAATCTTAAATTCTCAACATTAACAACTACATAAAATTGCATATATGAAAGAAAATCCAACCTGGAGGAATTATTACCAATCTTTTCCAAAATTCTAAATGGACCATATCGAATTGGTTTTAGCTTTTTACCTTCTCCTCGGAGTCTCTCTTTTCTAATGTGAAGCCAAACTTCATCACCAACTTGGAAACTGTGATCTACACGATTCTTATCATGTCTTGTCTTGTACTTGACTTGAATCTTCTCCAACTATTCTTGAACAATACATTGAATCTTTTAGCTTTCTCTATGTCACTATGACCATCAATAGCAACATCTTTCCCAAAGATAAAATCTAAAGGATATTTAGGCAATTATCCCAAGCATGCCTCAAATGGCGATGTTTGAGTCAATGAATGCTTGGCCCTATTGTAAGCATGTTGAATATAGTGCAAATGTTCATCCCACAACTTAGGATGCTTGCTGCAATACCCACGAAGAAGATGTATCACCGTTCTATTCACCACCTCTATTTGGCCATCCATTTGTGGATGAAATGTTGTACTCTTTTTCAATTTGGTGTCCATGAGTCCCCACAAGCTTGACCAAAATTTGCTAACAAAGAGAGAATCCCAATCAGTAACAATGGATGCAGGCAATCCAAAATGCACCCATACATTCTAAAATAATAACTGAGTAGTTTGTTCAGTTGTAATCTACATTTTACAAGGTATCAAAATACACATTTAATGAACCTATCCACAACTACATAAAGGTAATCATGACCTCTCCTAGTCTTATGTAGACCTCCTACAAAATCCATAGAAACACTCTCCCATGGACGAGAAGGTACAGGAAGTGGTGTATATAATCCCAAATTTCTATTGCTAGGATTACTAACATCGCATAATGAACATTCTCTTACAAATCATGACACACTTTCAAGCATACAAGGCCAATAACAATACCTCTTTAATTGTTCCACTGTCTTACCTACACTGAAATGACCAACAATAAGAGAAGTATGCACTTCCCTTATGATGTTGACTCTCTCTCCCTGTGGAATACAAAGATTTCCAAGATGTTACAACAAGTTATCATGCACATGATAATCCAATTCCTCTACTTGGTTCCATTGACACAAAGTTGCATATACATATTTGGAATCACTATCTAAAGCATATTGTTCAACATAGCTCTCATGAATGATAGAATTATGCTTAAGAATAATGGATGCACTAACAATTGGTCTAGAAAGAATATCAACAACCTTGTTATAGATACCTTTCTTATACCTTATCACCAAGTGGAATTGTTGAAGAAATCCCATCCATCCAAAGTGCCTTGCTTGTTACAACTTTTTTTGTGATTGCAAGTATTGCAATTGCTGATGATCCGTGTGAATGATTGTTTCCTTACCCATCAAGTAGTGTTTCCACTTTTTTACACTTTGCACAAATGCATACAATTCCTTATCATATGTAGGATAGTTAATCATTGCACCATTAAAAGTTTATGAATGAAAACATATGGGCTTACCATGTTGCATTTGGACTGCACCCATGGCATAGTCACTTGCATCAGTGTATATCTCAAATGATTGTCTCAAGTCAGGAAGTGCAAGTACAAGAGTTGAACTGATATTTTCCTTCAATGCATCAAATGTTTTTTGTTGTTTACCTCCCCACTGAAAAACCTGCTACACACTTGTCAATGCATGCAATGAAGATGTGATAGAAGAAAAGTTAGCAATAAACTTTCTCCAATATTAGGCTACTCCCAAAAAACTTCTAATCTCTGTCACTGTTTTGGGCCTTGGCCAATTCAAAATGACATCAACCTTGGAGGGATCTATTTTCAACTCACCTCCTCCAACAATATGACCCAAGTAAACTAAAGAAGTTTTTCCAAATTCACATTTTGACATCTTTAAAAACAATTGTTCTTTCTTCAAGACATCTAATACTTTCTTGACATGCATGACATGTTCATCACGAGACTTGCTGAAAATTAAATTCCATTTAAGTAGACTATCAGAAACTAATCTAGAAAAGGCCTCAATACATCATTCATCACATACATGAAAGTAGCAATAGATTTACAAAGCCCAAAGGGAATAACCAACCATTCAAACAAACCTTGCTTTGTTTTGAATGATGTCTTCCATATATCTCCTTCAACAATTCTGATTTGATGATAGCCACTCCTCACATCCAACTTAGTGAAATACACAACATCTTCCAATTGATCAAGTAAATCATCAATTCTAGGAAGTGGGTAACGATTCTTTACCCTAATATTGTTCAATGCATGGAAGTCCACACACATGCGCCATGTTCCATATTTTCTTTGGCACAAAAATAATAGGTGAACCGCATGGAAAAGTACTTAGTTAGATGATCCCCTTGTTAATAAACCCTTGGATTTGTTTTTAATTTATGCATTTTTCATCATTGACATCATGTACATGCCAATGTCAGGAAAATGAAAATCTTGTTGCAACTGGATTTCATGTTGGACTCCTCTTTTGGTGGGCAATCCCTTAGGCTCTTGAAAAATCTTAGCATACTCATTAACAACCTCAACCAAATCAAATTTCAACTTTGAATCACAACCTTGAAAGGCTTCATTGTCAACATCATTCTTGGGTTTGATCATTAGAAGCACAAAATTCTTGCTAGAGTTAACAAGTCTCTTCATTTTTCTTGCATTCACAAGTGAAAGGTTTAGTTTCTTGCGATGTACTCTAACAATGTACTCAATACTATATTTGAACAAGTGATATTTGTTTTCATGGTGATGAAATATAGCTTTCTTGTCATAAAGATATGGGCTTCCCAAAACAATACTGCATTTCAGTTTGCATTTCCTAGTTACTTGAAACTTTGCATTGTCACACACCTAAACTAACAGATATGGTCTATGATGTGGAATGGTTTCCAAATTCACCTTTTTGACAATGTTTTCAGAAATGAGATTTTCTTGTGAGCCACTATCAAATAGAGTGTCAATCTTGTTATGTTTTGAGATGACTCTAATATGGAAAAGTTCTATACTTTCTTTTTCACTTTGAGTTTCATTGTGACTATTTGAAGAACTAATGCTAGTAATGGATTCCTTACCTTTCATCCCCATAGATGTGACCTTTGTTTCATCTCTCGAATCAGATCCTAAATCATGTTGTGTATATGCATATGTCTTTCGCTTTCCTTTGTTGTTAAAATTTTTGGATCTCATCTCAGGATGAAGTTTCCAACAGTGATCTTCATCATGACCATCCTTTGAACAATGCTTGCATGTTAATTTTTCTCCCTCTTTCTTGATGGAAGCATTCTTCTTCCCTTTTCCTTTAAACTTACCCTTTCCTTTGTCTCCACCTTTAAATGGATTTTTGTTTCCCTCTTCTGGAACATTTTTCCGTCTTGCTTGTATATGTGTTGCATGTACGCAAACCTCATATAAACTTGTAGGGTTAAACATGACAATGGTATGTCTTAAATAGCTATGCAAACCTCCAATGTATTTCAGCAAAGTATCTTGAGATGACAAATCTACATTGAATATCAATGCTCTTCTTCTAAACTCTTAGGTATAATTTTTCACACTTTGACCCTTTAATTTCCTAAAGTTTTGCCAATCCATGACAATTTTTTTCATGTATGCTAATGGATAAAATTGTCTCCTCAATGCAACAAAAAAATCATTCCAAGAGGTTAATACCTTACCATGTTTCTTCATGTCCTCTTAAGTTTTGGATTCCCACCAAATTAGTGTTTCACTATCCAATCTTAATGAAGCAAGATGAATTTTGCTCTCATAGTCCTTGATCCTTTGTATGTTGCAATAGACTTCAATCCGACGAACCTAATTATCGAATCTCTCAGCATTTACCTCTCCATTATACGTAGGTAATTCAAATTTTATGTCCAGTTTCAATAGTGGAGTTTTCCCATGTCTCTTTGGAGAATGTGGAGGTGTTTGTGAAGGTTTTATTGTGGAAGATGATGATGGTGAAGATGGTGGTGAGCATGGTGGTGAAGAGAATGGTGTCGTCAAAGGGGGTTTGTCACCATTCCCTTTTGGAGGCTTTTCCTCGTCTCCTCCATCTCCTCTTGGAGGCTTATCTCCCTTTGGAGGATTGGAACTCTCATATTGCAATATTGTGTTTCTCTCTTCATATAAAAATTTCACCATTTGGGTCACGTCAAAGAATGTTTCTGAAATTTGTCTCATCCTCTGACATATTGTCAGGCTCTCCTTCATGTGACATGACTGCTGAAGCTTCGGGTGAAACTTAAGGTGAAATTTGTGGTGGAGATTGTGGAAATTGTGTTCTCCTTTTCCTTGAACTAACTTGAGGACTTGTAACCACAAGCTTTCCTTCTCCTCTCTTGAGCTTCAACCTTGTAAGCATCATAAACACTTGAAAAATAATTAAACCCTCAAAGAAGCAAAGAACCAAAGATATGATACTAAACTAATATGTATTTGAAAGCTTGAGGATTTATGTCAAATTTTACAAGTGAAAAGATTAGGGTTTTATCAATTTCATTAACACTTTAACGTGCTTTAAAAAAATAGTTCGCAGAAAATAAAGAAGAAATAAATACCATAACAATATACACAAAAAAAGAAATGATGAAGGAGTTCACCCCTCCTAGGCTACATCTCCTGGTCGAGATTCCAATGGTTGGGCCTCTTTCATTATGCTCAAAACACCGTGTTTGCATCAAGCTGCAATGGTCTGAATTCTTAAACAATGTCTCCAATGGTTCCAGTGCAGTAATAAAAAGCCCTAGCTGGGCTCTTTCTGCTCCAAAAAAGGTCGAAAACTAAATGAGTTATGCTTTAATGATTTTTTCTTCTAATTGTCCTACAATTCACACGTCCCTGCAATCGTTTCTTTGAATTCCGCTTTTCACGGCCACGTGAAGCAACAATTTTGCACAACGTCATTGAGATTCCCGCTACCCCGAGTGCAAATTGTGGCCTCCTTAATCGCATTGGTTGACCCATTATATGGATAATTTCTTGCCAATTGGCTTCCTACCCACCGTTGATTTCAGAATAGGTTGTACAATTTCCTGCCAGGGTTATTGACCTGACTCCAGTTTGAATTAGCAGTTTGGTTGGTGTTAGGGTTATACATTAAGGTTTGCGATGGTGTATGAATGGTTTTTTCCGCTAAAATATATGTTGCCATAAAAACTTTGGTGTATGGGTTTTAATGTATGGTCTCAAGTTGGGGTTAGCCCTTGAACCTAGTTGGTGGACTGAGGTTGGGGGTTAACCTTGGTTCGTGCCCGCAAATGTACAACACATAAAGTTTAAATAACGTTTGTCACCCATACGAGTTAAGAAACATTACAATAGAGTTGGCGAAGGTATTTATTGATAGTTGATAGGTCTCACACTCGAACCCTGTGGGTTCCTTCTCTAACCTATAAAAAAATTTGTTCAGCCATGAGGAGGCCATGTGGCAGCCACTGGCTAGCCGATGTAGCACTCCTTTATTTGGCCACCATATTAATTCTTAAACCAATGAAATTCAACCAAATTTGAACCACTAAGATTCTGTCACTTTTCAACCAACCATTGGCCAATGATGGTCCAGTCACCCTTCCATATCATGGTCCAGTTAGTAGTACGGACTGCCGACTGGGCATCCCTACAACCCAAATCCAATGTTTTTTAGTTGTTTCCAAAAATGGACATAACACGATATCAGGATAATCGGAAATCAAATTTGAGTGAAACAAGTTGTGTTGGATTCAGGGCGATGAGATATACTCTTTGGCACTAGTTTCAAGCCAATTTGAGAATTTTTAATTTTGAGCACTTTTTTGATCCACTCAATCTGATTATTTCTGACCTTATAAGGAAGCCATAAATGTGACAAGTCTATATAAAAGTATCCTTGTAGTTTACTATACCAGTCTCTGTTGAGAAGAAAACCATAGGCTTTAGGAATGTCCACAATAACAATATTGATTCATTAGTGAACTCTATGATCTGATGATAAATAGATGATAACATTACTGAGTTCACCAATTGCCTTCACCAAATATCTATCTAGTTGTATGATTCTGGTATCTATCTTTTCCCATTTAACATTAATCTTTTTGGTGACAGATAAAGGAATGATATTTGCAGATGCACCAGAATCAACAAGACAATTATGGGAATTATATTTAAATATTTCAAACGTTAAAAGAAAAGGGGTGAAATAGTATACACATTCATATCCATAACATTAACTATAGACTCGATAATTTCATGAGACTTACTGGACACAACTTGAGAAGCAAAAATTTCCTTACCTAATGGAGGTTGTGATGCAAATGCTTGGATGATTATTTCACATTGTCATGTTATTTTGGAAATATCAAATATTGAAATGTTGGCTTGAGCCATTTTCATATCCTCAACAATATTATAACCATTATCTCCCTCCATAACAGGTTGTGCTAAAGTGATGGGTGGTGTAGTGTTGGCTTGTATGGGCCTGACACAGGTTGAGAAATGATTTAGCTAAACAAATCCTGGTACTACCAGCCCTTTCAGCAACATTTTGCAGAGTGCGAACTGAGGTCTCACCCGAAGTAGTATGGGAGGGTGCTAGAACCAGGTTTCTGCATCCTAGAGATGTCTGATGGTTTTTGGTAGTCTGCGGTTTGACCCTACGCGCACGTCGCTACCCGCAGTTATCGATCCCTCGTAGCCTGCGATGCTGCCTTCGTGCAACCCTGCTCGAGGTGTGATCCATGCTATTACCCAAATTCCTTATCCTTAATATGATATTAATCAATTACCTTAACTTATCTGTATGAGCCCAATTATACTTAACAATGTTCAACATTCATATAAGTGCGCGCAATAAACAAAATAGTATAAAGGCATAGAAAGCAAGACGAAAACAGATACACAATATTTGGAATCAAACTTCCTTTATTATTATTCTTGCTTGGTTACAGACCTGACTCCGCCCTACGCACTCAGTTGTGAACTCTACTAGACCTCTACGCACTTAGCTGCAGAGCCTCTTCCTACTATGACAATCCAAGACTTTACACTTTATAGATCCGACTCAATTCCTCATCAAAACCATTGTTGTCTTACAACTTAGAGCCTTGCTCTTATTTAAACAATCCCATGGTCCGCAGACCATGGGTAGGCTGACATTTCATTACATTACATTACAAAACTTAGGGTGGACAACCCCATGACTCAACATACACTTCACGCTCTACGCCCACAATTCGCGGAGTCTTACAATGACATTTGACAAAACGTTGGGCTTTGAGCCCCAACACATGCTGTGGGGGGATTCCCTGCCCAACAGGCCCCCAACACAGACATTGTGACTCACCCTCAAGTCACTTTGTCGGTGCGACGATCTTGGCATGGAGTCCCTCTAGGTGGTCCCGTGCTGCTCGCAGGGACGCAACGCACAGCTTTGTGGTTTGTTAGACCTGCTTCATGCGTTCTTTCGAAGCTTCTTTGTTAGGAGAAAATCCCTACCTCAATGCGCACATCCCTTGCATCTGCACAAGCTTGCCTTCGATATCTGCCATGATGGTGAATGTTGTTGGGAAAAGTATCCAATTCGAAATGCCCCTATCCCACTCTAAGAGGTGATAGTGCCTTAGCAACAAACAAGGAAACTTATTTGAGTGTTCTTCTTTATGGAATGTAAATGAGGAGAAAGGATCTAACTAACCTGTGTCTTTCGCTAGTTTGTTGATCCAATCACTCCTCTCTTCAGTAGTTCCCAGCTCCCAGCTCTCTCACTGGCCCAGCTTCACCGAATCGCTACAAAATCACAAGAGAGAGAAACTACATGAAGATATGGATATACATTCATAAAAAGCTCAGGATCAGATTAAGCTAAACATGCAGATATAACAAAACATCATTGATACACAGCATGTAGGAGAAACTCAAATAGTTTATTGATATGATAATAAATTCCAAGAGGAGATACAACCAAGTGAGTCCCGATCCAACATCTACCTCCCAGCAAATGAATCCATTCCTCTCCTCCAACAAAGCATAAATCACCCAATGTACTAATCTCAATCTCAAACCAACAGCAATTCTCTGCAAAATACAAAATTCCAGCCTCTTGAACCTCTGGGTGAGAGATCCATATATAGATGTGAGCAGAGAGGATGAGTCAGCTCATGTTTTGACTTGTGGCTTCTCTCTGTCAGTTCTTGCTTCCACTTGGAGGTTGAGAACCTCTTACTCATCACTTGGTCGAATTCATTGAGGCAAGTGTCATTGAGGAAGATTCTGGAAGCTTCCAGGGTCTTTCCACCTCGTTGAATGAACTTGCCATTTGTCATCTCCTGCTCAGCGCACCCTGGTAGTGCTTCTACCTGCGTTGCAGTGCAACTGGCCAGTGTAACCTCTGCATTTCAACGCAGGCAGCTAGTGGAGCTACTGAATTGATCCTGATTTGACCATTTCTGAGTGATTTTTGGTGGAGAACTTCTGGGAGAAGTTGTCTTTGGTTGACCTTGTTCCTTTAGGGGTAGGAACAACTCTTTTAGGGACTTTGGATCCCTTGGATTATGGACATTTCATGCTCAATGCTGTAAGGCACAAAAATGTCTATAACAGTGAAGGCCTCTTCAATCCATGGTTGGACGCGTGCTTTATGAACTGTCTATTTCTCTCTCGTGGCATCCACCTGCTCTTTCAGTGCCTTTTCTTGCTGCATCTTCACGAGCTGTTGAGTGAGGATGACTATTTGAAGGTTCCTCGGACACTGTCATACTGCTCCTGAAGTTCACGCGCCTCTATTTCCAGGCGTTGTATGTTGGGGTCCTCTTGCAAAGATGTGAGGACCACAAGGGCTTGTTCCAACATATATGTATAGTCTTGCACTGGCCATCCAATTTCTTCCAACCCTTTTTGGATAGCACTAGCGCACTGTTCTCTGACTTTCGGGGGAGTGGAAGGCTATGCCTTCAACTGCAGCTCCACGATTTGAAGATTTAGCTCCAGCTAAACCTTTGTTGTTTCTGCTCTGGCCTCACGGACGTGGTTTCCAACTTGTGGATCTACTTTGCTGCTAGTAGATTTGATGGGATGGCTAGGTCTAGGATGCATCTGCAAGCGTTGTCTACCACCTGTTCCAACCGCTGATTCTGTGCCAGCAGTTCATCATGCTGCAGGCTGAGCTGTTCGATGTTTATCTTTTGCTCACTCAGAACCTGTATCGCGTGGCCCTCCTTCGCATAGAGTTCTGTTGTTATTCCATCATGTAGTTGGTATAGTGTTTCTCGTGGAAGGGCAGCCAAATTAAGGCCCAATCCCTTGATCCTACTAACCGTAGCTATGTCGATCTCATTCGTTGCTGCTAGAATTCCTTCTCGTAACGCTATGGTATTGGCCATCCTCGTTCGTAGCATCTGTGTTATCGGGAAAACTAGTGTCTATACAGAACTGCTAGTCCCACTAAGGGTGATAGCTACCTTAGAAACAAACACAGTAAAACTACTTTCATTTTCCTTTATGAGAAGTAGATGAGAGAAGAAAGAAGGAGACCAACCTCTGTCTTGCGCTTGGTTCCTTCCTTGATTCCTCTCTCTTCTGGTAGATCTTTACCACTCGCTTCCTCGTTTACCCAGCTTCAAGGAGTACCTGTAGAATCAAAGCAGCATAATACTATCCAAGAACAGAGATCTACTATCATAAACAATATAGGATCAGATGTACATTGACCACATAAAAGTATATATCATTAATCATACAAGAATGTGGAGGAAAACTTGAATAGCTTTATTAATAATCAAGAAAGAGCAAAGGAGATTACAACCAATTGTTCTGACCCAGCGTCATCCCCTCAGCAAGAAGCCCTTCTTCACCTCATGAAAAGCTTAGATCACCCAACACTATGATATTGCACCAAAACACCAGCAGCACTTCCTTACAAGATACAAAATTCCAGCCTCTGGATCTCTGGGATGAGGGATCCATATATAGATGTTTGCAAGGGGGGTGAGTCAGCTTTTGAGATTTGACTAGTGTCTTCTCTCTGATAGTTCTTGATTCCACTTGGAGATTGATGATCTCTTACTCATCCCTGGTCGAATTCAGAGAGGCAAGTGTCACAGGAGAGGTTTCTGGAAGGTTCCATGCTCCTCCACCTTGCGGATTGACCCTGCCATTTTTCCACTCTCACCCATCGCACCCCATAGAAGGGCTTTTTGACATGCATCGCACCTACTGTGTGTATTCAGGTGGGATGCAATGCACTTTGCCTATGGAGCAGGTGAAATGGTCCAGTTTTGACCAGTTCTGAGTAGTTTTTCATGGAGAACTTCTGGGAGAAGATGTAATCAGTTGACCTTGTTCTTTTAGGGGTCAGAACAACACTTTTAGGGACTTAAGAGCCCTTGGTTTATTGACATTTATGATTGGGGTTGCAGTGCCCAAAAATGTCTATAACAGTTGCCCCCTAAAGCATGAGGTCGTTAATTTGTTGATGTCGGGTGAAATGCTTTATCATGAGGATCTGAAGTTCTTTCAAGCTGGAAGGAGACCTGTAATAAGATACAATACAATACATTATCTTCATAATATTTTCATGATCTAGATGAGGTGGGCATTCCCATGCTCAGCTTTATAAATTCATTTTCATGTACATGAGACAGACAATTGTCTGAGTGTAGACTGATGATTCTGGTAGAGCCATCATCCCTTAGATTGGATGATTATCTGTGCAGCAATGATGTACATTTGATGTCTTTATTTTCCTGAATATATATCACAGCTCGGATGGATGAAACTAGATCCGGGGTCTTCAATCTCGTTCGATCTTCAATCAAAGTACAAGTCGATACATGTGAGAGATGTTCTGGAGTCGAACATGGAAAGACATCGCCTGATTACTAGCCAATGATGTAAGCTGTTAACAGGCGCGAGAGGAATCACCGATAATGATGATGACCCTCAAGGTACTACAGTACAATTCACGTGGTGTGAATAAAGGACTTGGCGTCGAACACCATGCAAAATCTTTCGGTCGAAGGCCATTGATGTAAACCTGTCGTCGGAAGTGAGAAACTTGCCATTGAGGCATGCAAGCTTCAAAGTACTGAAAGGGTTGTTCCTAGATCGACTTCTTGGATAATGAGCTGATGTCGACAAGAAGCGATCTATCATAGGAGGGCCTTAGTGAATCCCACATCAATGACATGGAATGGAGCAAATTATTTTAATGGAGGTGAAAATGATCTAGTGATATAAGGTTCAGGGTGGTAGTCATGAAAGAATGGAGCGTAAATGTAATGCAGTGGGTGAGACACAGGTGAATTCTCTGAGTGACTTCTCTTGAACATATCAGCGACACTGACATGATGGATTGGTAGCATTAACCCCAAATGTGGATGGTGTGACGGAACCATGGTGATGTGACCAGTGAATGGAACAACCCAACCCGACTTGGATGCGGAGTGAAAGTGTCATGTTCAAGAGCGACTTGCTACCAACAAAATTTCTTCAAGTTTTCTTCCCAATTTTTCCCCAGTCATTGCTGACCAGTACCTCTTTATTTTTGTCAAGCTTGAGGAGGATAACATATGCTTGTTCTATAATTTTCCCTTCGGGCAAACCCATCGCTATGTTTTAACGAGCCTAACAACAGTGAAACTCGTTCTTTTCTGTTATGGACAAGTTTGTCGCTATTAGGTTTTAACGAGTTTAACGACAAAGATAACTCGGTCCTTTTCAATTTTAGAGAGTCTGAAAGGGACGTAAAGGAAACTCCAAAAATCTTTTTTCATCATCTAATCCCTTAAGTCTGAAAAATTATAAAATAATACAGAAGGGATGAATTTTCGGTACTTTTAACGAGCTAAACAAAACAAGTGCTCGATCTTTTTGTGTAATAATCCCTCAGGTCCAAAAAGATTAAAATCTAAAGGAGGGATAGCACTTCCGGTCACTTTAATGAGCTGGAGAGGCCAATGGCTCGGCAATCTTTTCATCTTTTACGAGTAGTTGAAAAGAGCTTAAAGGAGACTCGTCTTTGAGGAACGAGTGATAATTTCAGGTAGCAGCTGATTCCAGGGAAGGTTTGGAATTTTCCAAACACGAAAGTGTTACAAGGATGGCTAACAGGATCACTCTTCGCAGCTGTTCCTCAAAAGGGGTAAACAATCAAATGGAGGTGAATGATCGGCCAATACAGAGTGGAGGTGATGATGAGAACACGACCAAGGCTTCAAAGGCTGAAGTACTACATTCACGACGGTCATTTACCGGAAATTGGTTCATTTTTTATTTTAAAATGAGCTTAAACGCTGGGGGAAACACTTGCTCATTCCTTATGTTTATTTTTTAATGAGCTTGAAGTCCACATTAAAACTGCTCGATCTAGTCATATAATAAGAATGTCTCATCTAAAAAACGACATTATTTCAAAGCTTTGCCCCGCATCCTTTCTTTATGCAAGTTAGGAAACGACCAATCCTATGAGTTTAAAGGGTTAGAGGACCTACAAATTTAAAAAAATAAATGGTCACTCTTCGCTTGCATGCCAAAAGGTTTGCATGCCCCCAGGTATAGAGAAAAAGAGTTTCAAGGTTACCCCTCAATTTGCAGACAAAACATTTGTTTTTCCGGGAAAGGCCTACCTCTTTCAGGTTACCAAAGATTGTTCTATCTGTGTTACAGACAAAACACTTCTTCGGCGATGTCTACCGAAATAGACAAAGGCGAGTGGCGCAGACGCCTCCACTCACATAAATTTGACGAGGGAATCTTATTCCAGTCTAATCCCATTTTCCTAAACGGATGGGTGTGTCAGACTGGTCATATATCCCTCGTGGAAACCTACCCTATACCTGAAGTTTCCCTGCCGAAGCAGACCAGGGTGCATGCCCCCTGGGTTTCAGTCATATCCTCCGAATCACTCACGCTCATCAGGAGGACGGACTGGGGATTGATGAGACATTCCTTGCATGAAAAGACCATTCAGGGTTGGTATATGACTATTTGCTATGTGTGAACCGGGAAATGAAAGCTGGTCTACGAGCTTGACCACTCTTCCTTCGTGCGGAAAACACATTACTCTAAAGAGTGATGAGACAATGGCTCCCATGCAATAAATATAGTCTCGTCCAAGGAGTAGATTATAATCCAGGGGTCCTTGGACTACCATTACGTTCATGTGAATAGTTTTCCCTCTCAATGTTATGGGCACATTGGGAAGGACCCCTAACGGTCGACTGGTTCCTTTGTCAAAGCCCGTTAGATTTCTCATCTCAGGCAAAAGCGATGGCGAACCAAGCACTTTCCAAGCAGTTGAGTAAAGGATACTCACAGAAGCCCCTTCATTTATGATGGTACCGGCCATGACCATTCTATATATTTGAGCAATTATTCGAAATGGTACACTAGCCGGTAAACGGGGTCTGCCTAGTAGATTCCAGTCAAAGGAAACAACCAGGTTGCTTGGAGGTGGGACCGAATAGACGGCCGGGTACGACTCTGATGAACTTCCTTCCTGTGGTAAAGGAACGGGTAGACTGCCCCCATGTTCATTGGAGTCTGTGCTCATGAAAATAATTTGGACGGTGTCATCCTTGTTCTCTTCGGTGACTATATCATCTGAAGATGGAACCTCTGAAGGCAAGACCGGGTCAACTGCCGCCTCGACATTTTGACTTTTGTCTGGCGTGGATTCAGATGGTTTATCTTCAATGATAGACGCTCCGGCTGACCACAAGGGCGTGTCAGCCGGATTTTCAACTAGTGACGGACTCGGCAAGAGTTTCTTATATCCAGGAGGAAGCCGTAACGGTGAAACCGGACGGTCATCCAAAACTCTTTTAGCCTCATCTAAGAAGGGACAACGGTGGACGACGTGATTGCCTTCACACATTTTACAAGGAAATTTACATTTTCCTTTTTGTCCAGGGGCTTCACTTTCACTAGTTGACGGTGTACTTTCAACATGATCATCAGAGGTTGACGACACCGGATTGTGAAAACGAGGAGACTAGTCCCTTAAGATCTAAGGGATGCAAGGACAATCTCGATGATAGTGGTCTCCTTTGCAAATGACACATGGCGATTTAGGCCTGGTCAGTGCAGTGTGTGGATTTTCGCTAGACAATGCTTGGTTGCCCCTTTTCGCCTTTGGCTCCTTCTTCTTCTTCTCTTTCTTCTTCTTTTCCTTCTTCTTCTCAGGTACTTGATTTTTGGCTTTACCAGCTTCATCAAGCGAAGAGGAAGGAGGAGAGGAAGAATTTGATGAAGTAGAGGGTTGGGGGGTAACTCTGGTATCGTTTAGTTGCTGACTAGATTGTTCAGGAATCGCGGTGTTCTGAACGACAGAGGTTGAGAAGAGCCATACAGGCAAGCCAATTGTCAATCCTAGAAGCGACAATGTGGCCATATGGGGTGCACCAACATCTCCCCAAGAGGAGAAGGGACTAGGATTTCCTCCAAGGGGAACTCCTTGGTTGGTGGACTCCATTTTCCTCAACCTAAGACCAACGTAGGAAAGGTGATAATTATTCCGTTTAAAATAAATTTTAGACGCTTTGACACAACTTGTTTTTTCAATTTTTAAGAGTCGAGAAAAAACAAAAGATGACTCTAGTCGCCTTCGATTTTTAATGAGCCTGAAGTGACAAGTGCTCAGATGGACCTTTTCCGTTAAGGAGTCTGAAAAGGAACAAAAGGGACTGCTCTAGAAATCTAGACAGAGGGATTACCAAACCAATCGCAAAACTGCAGAATACTTTTTACGGTACGGCAGTCAATCTTCCTGAATGCTGTGTTCAGTGCATTGCAATCGATAGGGCGGTAGACACGACTTCCTATGGATAAAGGATTAATCCTATTGTGGTCTCCCAAAATATACTCGACGGTACGTGGGAGCACAAGTCCATACTGGCACTTATCGTCTCACAGTGGAGGAATCACCCAGCCAACAGTGAAAACAACAGTTACCAAGCTTTACGATGCCAGAATACCTCTCTAGCCTAGACTTCTAGATGTTGTGCGTTAGGTTCCAAAGCGTTTTTAGATTCATTAAATTTATTTTATAGCTGATCTTTCTTAAGAAATTTGCCTTTCAGGTTCACCGCATGACGTAGATGTACAATTCCTAAAATGCAATCTAAGATGATAAACAATCGTTTAATCTTCTTTTTGCAAATGAAAATCCTAGCTACTAAGGAAAGAGAGATGGCATTCTTTCAACAAAGAGCAAAGAGTACACACTATATGCACTGTCCTAAATCAAACCAACAAACAATCTAAATGAAAATGCACATGCATGTATTTGTTTTCAGCCTTCTTAATGTGTAAATGATAAAAAGAAAACTAATGCGCAAATCTGAATTATCTTTCAAAGCGACAATTACTAACAAGTTTATTTTCAAGACAAAATGAGGACAATGACAACACTTTGCGATTTGGAATTGAAAACTTGCTTTTGACACTAGAAAAACTACTAATTCAGATCAAATACAAGAGTAACAGGGTAATCGACTATCAAGAACAATCAGATTCTCTTCTATGACTGAAAACGACACTTGCGACACTTTCAAATCAAGAAACGACAGTACAATTATGCTACTTATTTGTAAAGGAGAACTGAAAATGACTCAAAAAATACATAAAAACATTTACAGTTCTTTGCACAATGGAGGCGGAATATCAGCAAGGAAGGGGGTTTCAATAGAGGTGTACTGACTACAGGCAGCAAAACTCCTGAATAGAGCTGAAAAGAATGAACACAGAAACTAAAATTTAGGAACAAGGCCTTGTCTGATCAGCGCACTTGTAACACAATGAAACTGAAATGCAGCGCACCTACTACACTCGGGAAGTGCGATGCATTTGAAGTTCACAGAACAGACAGTGCGCTGGACCAGGGACAAGACTTTGATTGGGTTCCGGGTCACAGTTTGCAGTTCAGTTTGAGGATTTAGGCCGAGCAAGTGGTAATCAGTAAATCAATCACAGGGGTAGATCTAAAGAGGTTACTAGAGCCACCATAAGGGCAATTAGAGAGTTTGTAAATCAATTGTTTAATTCATAAAAAAAACCCGGAGATAGACTAAAGCAGCATTTATCTACTTTGCATTTGCATAGCAAATGCAGTTCGAAGGCTACCTGGCTCAACTTCAGGCTCCGTCTGTAAGTTTATAAAGTAAACAAATGTAGATAAACAAACAATCTACTCGCTCCCCAGTGGAGTCGCCATTTTGTTATCGGGAAAACTAGTGTCTATACAGAACTGCTAGTCCCACTAAGGGTGATAGCTACCTTAGAAACAAACACAGTAAAACTACTTTCGTTTTCCTTTATGAGATGTAGATGAGAGAAGAAAGAAGGAGACCAACCTCTGTCTTGTGCTTGGTTCTTTCCTTGATTCCTCTCTCTTCTGGTAGATCTTTGCCACTCGCTTCCTCGTTTACCCAGCTTCAAGGAGTACCTGTAGAATCAAAGCAGCATAATACTATCCAAGAACAAAGAGCTACTATCATAAACAATATAGAATCAGATGTACATTGACCGCATAAAAGTATATATCATTAATCATACAAGAATGTGGAGGAAAACGTGAATCGCTTTATTAATAATCAAGAAAGAGCAAAGGAGATTACAACCAATTTTTCTGACCCAACATCATCCCCTCAGCAAGAAGCCCTTCTTCACCTCATGAAAAGCTTAGATCACCCAACACTATAATATTGCACCAAAACACCAGCAGCACTTCCTTACAAGATATAGAATTCCAGCCTCTGGATCTCTGGGATGAGGGATCCATATATAGATGTTTGCAAGGGGGGTGAGTCAGTTTTTGAGATTTGACTAGTGTCTTCTCTCTGATAGTTCTTGATTCCATTTGGAGATTGATGATCTCTTACTCATCCCTGGTCGAATTCAGAGAGGCAAGTGTCACACGAGAGGTTTCTGGAAGGTTCCATGCTCCTCCACCTTGCGGATTGACCCTGCCATTTGTCCACTCTCGCCCATCGCACCCCATAGAAGGGATTTTTGATATGCATCGCACCTACTGTGTGTATTCAGGTGGGATGCAACGCACTTTGCTTATGGAGCAAGTGAAATAGTCCAGTTTTGACCAGTTCTGAGTAGTTTTTCATGGAGAACTTCTGGGAGAAGATGTAATCAGTTGACCTTGTTCTTTTAGGGGTCGGAACAACACTTTTAGGGACTTAAGAGCCCTTGGTTTATTGACATTTATGATTGGGGTTTCAGTGCCCAAAAATGTCTATAACAATCTATTCTACTGTTGATGTGCCTGCTGCGACATAGGTGGCCAAGGTTCCTTCCTATGGGGGCTGCACCTGTAGTTCCTACAGTTGCGCCCTTAGGGCCCCCAACACAGTCTGTTGCTTCGTCATAACTTCTTGGAGCGCTTCCTTGGTGACATCATGAACCATCTAGCCGATGTCGTAGAGGTCACCTTTGGTTAATGTGATCAGGTCTATGGCCAGCTTCGAAGCCTTGACCTTTTTTCGTGGACCTGATCTTTCAGTGACGCGCGACCGTTTAAGTTGGGCCGAAGTGGTTCTTAGGTCTGCGCTTTCTTCTGCAAGGTATGTGTCCTCTGCCTCCTATCCTGTAGACACTTCTTGTCCCTCCTCTGCCTGCGCTGTTTTGACCTCTGTTATCTGCGCTACTGTTGCTACTTCGACGACCTTCTTTTTCTCTGAGGCTGCCTCAGTTGCCACATTTTCATTGCGCCTTTTCTTGGCGAGCTGTGTGACGCGTAGCTTGGCCTCATCCTTCCTTTTCTACGCTGCCGCCTTTTCCAATTCTGCCAAGTCTGGGGTGCGCCACTCAGATGGCCATGTCTCTAACACTACAAAGATCGCATCATCGGTGGCTATGAATGGGAGCTTTGTCCACTGGTGTGTCAGATCCTTTCGCGCCCTAATGTAAATATTGTGCATGTCTGCCTTGAAGTTTGCAAAGCTTTGTAGAATGTTGTGCACTGTGGGGGACAGGCGCGACCTCCTATTAATCCACATCTGGATGCTCGCCTCCATGAGCACCCATAAAACCTTAGTCTTGTGACTCCTTGTCGTGTCCTTGGTAGCCAAGAGCGAAGCGTACTTCGCAACCTCTAGCAAGTCACGTTCAATGCACGGGAACTGATTGTCCTCCGGCAATTCTCCCGCTACCAGCAAAATGGATAAGAGCAACCATGCATAGTGGAAGCTCTTACCCTGCTCCTGGGCCTCTTGACAATTAATCAAGAACTCTTCGCAGAGGATCTAAGTTTGGTTGAACTAGACCCCCTCCACACATTGTTTGGCCAATGCAATCATCAGCAGTGGTACTTCATCAACGCGACATTTTCTCATTAACTTACCGGGCAAGAGTTGGGTAGCTACGCGCACCCCTTTATCATTGATACTGGAGATGGAATAACCCCTCTTTTTCTTTTCAAGCTTGTATTTGGTCTTCATGGCTTCTGCAAGAGCCAAATCGCTATTTTTTTTTCTATCGTCGCGGGGTCCTTTCGCTTACACGGAAGTCGAGAAATTATATGGATGAGATCGGTCGTGATGGGAATAGGCTCCTCCAGCCATAAGTACCCATCATGCACCAGGCAAAGCAACTGTCTGATGACGAAATTAGTGATAGGCACACGGTGAAAATGTGGTATCCACCGCAGATGAAGCAACTTGGCCTTCTCCAC
The DNA here is from genome assembly GCA_031772625.1 of Pinus tabuliformis. NCBI lineage: Eukaryota > Viridiplantae > Streptophyta > Pinopsida > Pinales > Pinaceae > Pinus > Pinus tabuliformis. The sequence goes on from CM062806.1 coordinate 109,112,881, forward strand.
ACCGCGCAACCATTTTCGCGGTTCTAATGTAATTACTGGTCCCTCCATATTTTGTTTCATCAGGCTCGCCATCTCTAAGTGCAAGAACTTCTCACTGTATGCGAGGTCCCAATCTTCAAATTTTAGATTAGGCACATAGCCTAGGAGCATACCCTCAAAAGGTAATTCCATTGGGGAGGAGCGGGGTTTGGAGTGCACTCTTCATGGCATCCAGGTCCTTTGGTACCTTAGCTTTCCATTTTCGCGGAGGGACATACTCGAGTAATTTTGTTGCAGATTGCGTTGGTGGGACATCCTCCTCCACGTCTTCTCCTTCCTCTACTTCGACAATTAGATCTTATAAGTCCTCCTCCTCTTCCTTTGACTCGATGGTGACTGCCTTTCCCTTTTCCTCCATTGATAGCTTACCAAACTGCGGATTCCTCAGGGACATGTGAACTGGTCCCATTGTCTGCTTATCTTTTTTCGGTCTCGGTGTCCAAGGTGATTTCTGGATTTCTGGCGTAACCCCAGTACCTTCGGGAACATCATGTACCATATGGGTCTACGTGGCCTCATTGGCAGTTCCTTCTTTGAAGCCCAAACCTGCCCTGGTGTCCGTCATCTTGTCTGCATTGTATAAGATCTTTCACGAACTCAGGGGCTCTAATATTGCTCGGTGCTCAACACTTTGTGCTCTATTCAATCGCTCAAATCTCAAGTGAACAAGTGTTGTCTTATGGCTAGCCCTTGGAGTTTTATAGCGCCTTTTGAATTCAATTTCAACCATTCCCCCTAATTCCGGGACATCAATGCTTTCTTGGCAACAGATTTGCCAAAATATGGCCTAAAACTATTGTCTTAAATGCTCGCCACCCGCTCCATTTGGCCTCAAACTGAACATCGCATCATGAATAGTGACACCAATGATCACTTCCCAGCCTACCCACGCGGCAATGCATCCCCCCGTGCGCGGGCATGAACCTTGTGACATGCTGACTCTGCGCGCACCTCCCTTATCACGCAGTTCCCAAGAAGACTTTTTTATAGTCCCGCACTCCCTTGCAACTGCTTGGAGCACTGAGACTATTCTTCTGACAGCTAGTCAGGTGGTCACACCACCCATGCGGAGCTCCATTTCTCTCCTCAGGATAGTCTGCAAAAAATCCTCAGTTGTTCTCGCCGTGCACTCTACAGGTTGTAGTGCGCTTTCCTGATTACTGCATTGTGTGATATATGGTCCAAGCCATGGCAGCAGACTAATTAATTCTCAACAATAGTCCTCCCATTTATCACTATGGGTGTGCGCACCTTGTCGTACCACCCTTGGTTTTTCGATGAGAAAAGCTTCCTTTATTTTGTCTTCCAACTTCTTGACCTCTGCGTCCATCAACATGCTTTTCTTCCTTAGTCATACCCGGTCCTTTTCAAGTTTGCGAAGTCTACAGTTCCCTTGCCAAATGGCTTCCTGAAGTCTTATGTGTTCTACTTCGCGTAGCTGTGTGATTTCTTCGTTCTAGGCTTCGCGCACTGTCACACCTGCAGGTGCTATTCCGTGTGGGTTCATCTTTGTAGGCTCTTCAGAGATTACGGTCCCTTCTCCATTTCGTAACCTTGGGATTGATTTTGTGGTCAGGGTTTTGCACATTTTCCTATAGGCCCATTGGATCGTTGGAACATGCAGGTCCCAGTCGGTACGTCGCACCTAGTGAACCCTGTTCAGTACTTCGCACACCCTGTCGAATGCTTCTCTGTGGATAATTCGTAGTATGCTTCGCCTTTCCTGCTGCTACATCTTGTTTCGATTCTCTATTCTGGGACTGGTGTGTGCTGGGGCAAGCTGCATGTCATAGGTCTGCACCCATCGGGAAAGGTGGGCACACAAGTTATTTTGTCCCTCGCAACCAGCTCTCATCCCTAACTGGGGTTTTCCAAATCGTAGGCGCATCATCCTTTTGCATTCACACCAATCCTTGAAAACTTTTTGATGCGTACCCCACCATCTTGCGGGCGTAGCGCGCAGTGCCCATTTTAGTGCATCGAACCGCTGCTGTTCTAGTACTGTGCTTTCAAATCTATTCATAAATTCCTCCACCATTATCAACCCATTGTACATTGGCAGATCCCCTACCTTTGTTGTCACGCAGCACAGTGACCTCATCATTGTATTGCAGTTGTGCATTGTTACTTCGTGCAGCCGATTCTGCCATCGTTCTATTTCTTCATCTGAATCTGAAGTGCAGGAGCTTTTGTGCTCGCACGAAATCCTACCATCTACAGGTTGATTCACCCAATCTTGTTCTTGCACAGTTATCTTGTAGATGCAATCGAGATCATCATCATTATCATTGTTGCGCACCAGTTCAGTGTATCGCGCTCCTTCGATAGGGTCTAGTGGTACTATGACGCGTAGTGACTTTTTCTCAAAAATAATTTTGCGCTTCTTCAAATTTATGACTCCGTTCATATTAGTGGCCTAGCCTATACCCAGTAGCACAGGATAGGGATTGCTATCATCGACAATCTTTATCACTTCAAAATCTGCCAACGCTCTCGCACCCTCAATATCCACTATTATCCCTTGCAATCTCCCCATCGGTAGGATCTGCCCATGCATTCCCATGTCTATTTTGGTAATACATTTGCGTCCGATCCTAAATCTAGAATCACCTTATCCATTTCATATTCTCCAATTTGCATAGTCAATCTCATTTCCCTTCCTGTGCGCAGTGCATGCTTTCCAACTTTCTGGACCATGCATGATTCTCCTGACCCTGCATACCTAGTGATAAGCTCCTATAGTCCATTTACCGCCTTGCCATCGCACAACAATTTCATGCAAGTCTCTAGAAAGGTAGTGAGCATTGAAGGATCCATCCCTGATTCTGGTTGATGCTTACTACCTGAAGTGGAGGCCTCCGTGAAGCTTTTCTTAGCTTCCATGAATGTCTCCTTCACGCCCTCTAAATCAAATTTAGGTTCCTTTGTAGGAGCCTTGCAAACCCACACACTTTCTTCAGGCTGCTTACCCTTGTCATCTCTTGTCTTGATACCACTTCTAAGCACAATGTTTACATTTGGGTCCTCTTCGCGCAGTTCAGACCTCATCATTTGTAAATTCTGAGTTGGGGGAGGCTGGAGTACCCCTTTTTCGTGCAGCTTTGTCATCAATGTAGGGCAGTCTTCTGTCTCATGATCAAACTGAGTACAGTACAAACATGATGTTATGGTCAGATTTGTACAATCGCGGGCGTAATGTCCTAGCCCTCCGCAATTGTAACAAATTAGTTGTCCGCGATCCCATCCTGGTCTAATTCCTCATCGTGCTCGTCCTCGTCCGCGCCCCTGAAATCTAGCATGCGCCATCCCTACATTCGAATCGAGGGCTCGCGTTTCAGTCTGCATTGTATAAGCAGGACTCCAATCCATCATTAGTTCGTAGCTTCTATAGGTGTGCTCATCATGGCCTACCGACTTGCAAAAATTACAGAACAATTGTTGGGACGTCTATGTATACTTCTGCAATAGGTGACAATTATCTATATTGTGTTTCCCTCCTATCTGACAGATTACGCACCATAATGCAGGCACCACGTTGGGCCGGCCCTGCTTGCACCTTTGGTCTCAATGGCATTAGCCCTCCTTTCACTAAGTAGTTCGTGAAAACTAGACAATGGTCCTTATCATGCCCCTGACCTTTACATTTTATGCACCATACTTCCTTGCACGCCTCTAGTCGAGGTGTCTTGTCCTGTTTCAAGCTCTACATTTCCAGACACAAATTTTGTAGTTGCATGTGGATTTTCTGGAATCCCATACCAGGATCTTGTATAGGGGTCTCATGCAATCTCATTGCCATCTCCAAAGCTTCAGCCTGGGTAGAAAGCTTTTGTTGTGACAGCACCGTCCTTAAATGCGGTGATAGTGACACTACAAACCATGCGCGGTGCTGTGCATTCGTCAACGTCATGTTGGCTTCGCGAATCATACTCTTCAGTCTTTGATCCAGATCCTAGGGGGTCTCGCCCAGGAGCATCGCGATCTCCTTAAATCTAATAATTGATTGTGTCTCTGACTTTGGCCTGCTAAATTCCTTGTTCAGTGCTACCTAAATTTCTGCGATTCCTACGTTTGGATGATCATTAGAGTGTTTAATGTACCATGTTAGGGCGCGATCCTGCAATGCACTTACCAAAGTAGCCTTCTTTATATTGTCATCCACAACTCCTTGTGCTTCCCATACTGCCCTCACGACGAACCAAAATTGGTCTGGATCTTCATTTCCTACTCCTCTGAATACCGGGAGTTTGATCGCGCTCGCCATACTAAACTGCGAGGGTTGCGGAGGTGGGGTGGGTGGAGATGGAGGTGAAAATGTGAGATGGGTGGCGGTGTAGGTGGAGGTGGTAAATGCAGAATCCATTGTCTTATCAGACTAACCGCACTTCTTGGGGAAACTTCTACGAGCTCTTCCTTACTTTCTCGTTGCGACAAAATCAAGGGGCTATTTTCTATCCCTGCGCTACCTTCGTTTCTACAGATCTTCCCACTCCATGTCTTTTCAAACATTAATTTAGCCTCATAACCTTCTTTTCGCACAATAACATCTTAATCCAAGTGTTCAAAGATTTAATATACTTACCGTGTGGTCCTTTGAGGAAGTGTCATTCCACCTCACTGTAGCTAACGGTCGTATCTATTGCGAACTCAATGATAAATCCTCCTATAATTCTATCGAGCCAATGTTCCATAGTGTGTGTGATCTTATCTTCCGAGGCTTCTAATCTGCACACTAATTCCGGAGTCCACGCGATTGGTTTATCGAGCCTGCACCTTCCTTGACTCTCTACTAGCTTCGTGATCCACTAATATAGCTCAGAAGGAAAGGAAGAAAAGAAAATTTCGTGGATTTCTGTATATAAGTAGCGCTCCAACCACTACTCCTTAGACACTCATGGATTCCTGTTTTCTTGTGTCGCGAACTCGTGAATCTTCTTGTCCAACCACTCTTCAATTTCTTTCTTCATTGGATTCCAGTGCCATGACATCAGACATCCCTTATGCAAATCCCGGTCCCAGAAACAAAACCATTTGTTGGCTTGTATGGGCCTAACCCAAGTTGAGATATGATTCAACCAAACAAATCCCGGTACTATCGGCCCTTTCGGCAACAGTATGCAGAGCACGAACTGAGGTCTCACCCGAAGTAGTATGGGAGGGTGATAGAACCAGGTTTCCGCACCCTAGAGATGTCTGGTGGTTTTTGACAGTGCGCGGTTTGACCCTGTGCGAACGTCACTACGCATAGCTATCAGTCCCTTGCAGCCTGCGATGCTGCCTTTGCGAACCCTGCTCAAGGTGTGATCTATGCTATTACCCAAATTCCTTATCCTTAATCTAATATTAATCAATTACCTTAACTTATCTGTATGAGCCCAATTATACTTAATAGTGTTCAACATTCATATAAGTGCGCGCAATAAACAAAATAGTATAAAGGAATAGAAAGTAAGACGAAAGCAGATACACAATATTTGGAATCAAACTTATTTTATTATTCTTCTTTCTTGGTTACAAACCCAACTCCGCCCTACACACTCAGTTGCAGACTCTACTAGGCCTTTGCGCACTCAGCTGTAGAGCCTCTTCCTACTACTACAACCCAAGACTTTACACTTTACAGATCCGACTCAATTCCTCATCAAAACCATTGTTGTCTTACAAATTAGAGCCTCGCTCTTATTTATACAATCCCATGGTCCGCGAAATATGGGTAGGCTGACATTTCATTACATTACATTACAAAACTTAGGGTGGACAACCCTATGACTCAACATACACTTCACGCTCCGCACCCACAATTCGCGGAGTCTTACAATGACATTTGACCAAACCTTGGGCTTTGAGCCCCAACACATGCTGTGGGGGGATTCCCTGCCCAACATGTAGCTTTGTTAGATGCCTAAGGAGTGACAAATTTATTCTTATTGCTTGCATAAGTGTTCTTAGGAGGTAGAGTGTTGGGTTATGTTATATTCTTTCCACGACTAGCCCATTTAGTTAACCCGTGGGTTAGAGTGGGGGTGGATCCCCCCCCCCCCCCCCCCCCCCCCCCTTCGTTGTGCCGATTGTGTAGTGGGGGGGGGGGGTCACAGGGGGTTTGAGGGGTGCAGGTAACATAGGGCTTTGGACCCTATGTTAGGTTGGGCAGACCCACCTATGGTTTTGTGCATGATTTTCGCACATGGTTTTGGACGCAATGGTTTTCGGTCCATGGTATTGGATGCTTCGGCATGTATAAATATGTATTGTAACATTGAAAAGAACATAATGAAAAATCAACCTGGTAATCCCGATTTTGGGATCCAGGGGAAAATCTTTGTGTATATTTGTTTTATGTGTTAGCTCTCTTATGGTTTATTTTTTGTGTTTTAGAATTCGTATGTAGGTAATTTTTGTACGGGGTTAAAACCTACATTTGGTATTAGAGTTGTTTTGGCTTCAAGGGGATGCCTTTGTTCCTGAGGGGTTTTGGTCGGGCTTGTGGTAGACCTTGTTCAGTGGGTGATTTGCCGGATCGATTATGGTGGTGAAAGAAAATCGCGAGCAGTGGAAAGATAGAGATCGAGAAATTTAATGGTCAGAGTTTTGAGTTATGGAAACTCAAGATGGAGGATTTGTTGGTGGATAAAGATCAGTGGGTTGTGGTAGATCCAGGTACTAAACCAATGAGAGTGTCCGATGAAGAATGGAAGAAGTTGGATCGGAAGGCTAAGAGCACAATATGATTGTGTGTCTCAGATTTAGTATTATTGAATGTATCAGGGGAAGCTACGGCAAAGGCTTTGTGGGACAAGTGTCAGGCCAGGCAATAACTCCATAAGGAAAAAATGATTCGTGTGTTCTATTCCATCAGGTAGGTCTTCATTATATACATGAGGGAGAGACTGTTCAGTTCGTCTCCGGATGACTATTCATATTTCCTATTTATCTATTTACATAAATTCACCCAATCACAAGGATTAGGTGTCAACATTCCCCCCCCCCTTAATCTGAATGGATGTTGGTGAGTCCAAGCATCATTCTAAATCATTCAAGATTTCTCTTCCAAGCACTTTGGTGAAGATGTCTGTAATTTGCTCATTTGTGGAACAATGATGGAGATGGATTGTTTTGGCCTCAACATGATGTCGAATCAGATGATATTTAGTATTGATGTGCTTTGTTAAATCATGGAACTTTGGGTTCTTGGCCAACTTTATTGCAGAGGTATTGACAATCATGAGTGGAGTTGATTGTACTTGTTTTACCTGCAAATCTTCAAGAATTTTCCTGAGCCACACAATTTCTTTTGTTGCTTCAGCTGCTGCCACGTATTCTGCTTCTGTTGTGGAATCTGTTGGAACTGATTGTTTGCGTGATCTCCAGGAGACAGCTCCTAATCCAAGACTCATAGCATATCCTGAAGTTGATGCCCCAGTTTCTTTGTTTCCATCGAAGTCTGAATCAGAGTATCCAATCAAGCTGAAGTCGTCCACCTGTGTAGACTTGATTCCAAAGTCTTGAGTTCCCTTCAAGTACCTTAGAACTCTTTTTGCAGCAGACCAATGTCCCTCACAAGGCTTTTGCATAAAATTAGAGAGGATTCCAACAGCAAACGAAATGTCTGGTCTGGTAGTAGTTAGGTAGTTGAGACTTCCTACAAGCTGTCTATACTTTTTTGCATCCTCAAATTCTTTTCCTTCAATAGATGTGAGCTTTAAGTTTTGTTCCATTGGAGTACTAAAAGGATTGCACTCTGTCATGCCAAACCTGTTCAACAGATCTCCAATGTATTTCTTTTGAGAAAGAAATATGGACTTTGGATGTTGGGTTACTTCAATGCCAATATAGTAATGAACATAGCCCAAATCATTCATTTCAAAATTTTTCCCCAATTCCTTCTTTATGGATGCAATGTAGCTTTCATTGTTCCCTGTCATCAAAAGATCATCTACATATACCACATGGTATACAACTATTTTGCCAACTTTCTTAACAAATAAAGTTGCATCATCAAGATCAAAATGTTTGAAATTGAGTTTCAGAAGATGCTCAGTTAGTTTTTCATACCAGGCTCGCGGTGCTTGTTTGAGGCCATACAAGGACTTCACAAGTTTGCATACTTTATGTTCATGTCCTTTCACAGAAAATCCTTCAGGTTGGGACATAAAAACATTCTCTTTTAGATCTCCATTCAAGAAAGCAGTTTTTATATCCACTTGATGGACTTTCCAACTGTTCTGAGCTGCTAGTGCAAAGAGTGTCTGGATGGTAGCCCATTTTGTTGTGGGGGAAAAAGTCTCCTCATAATTGACCCCTTCCTTCTGTGCAAAACCTTTTGCCACAAGCCTAGCTTTGTGCTTGTCAAGTGAGACATCAGCTTTATACTTGTTCTTGTAGACCCACTTGCAGCCAATTGGTTTAGTTCCTAATGGAGGATCAACCAGCTGCCAAGTGCCGTTCTTTATGAGGGCATCATACTCCTTTTGCATCACTTCTTTCCATTCATCATGAGAAGCAGCTTCTTTGAAGGAAGTTGGTTCAAAATCTGTAGACAAGTTCAATTCACAATCATAAGAAACATCCATATCAACAGGTGAATTAGAGTCATCTACATCACCTCCATTTTTCCGGTTTGAATTTCTGGTTCCTGTCTTTCCAACCTCATCAGGATGTACAATTTCAAGTGTCTTTGTCAGCCACTTTGGGAGACCTTTCCTAGATGGTCCAGGCTGCTCCGTTGATTGAGTTAGGACTGAATCAAGATTGAGTATCCCAATTCTATCAATTACATCACTTAAAGCATCATTCGTTGTTGGAGTTTCATGTGGGGGGCGTGTTCTTCAGAAGAAGATTCCACATGTTGATCTAGTATGGGAATCCCCCCTTCAAGATGTGGAATTTGATTATCAAATTCTTGAAATGATTTTGCTTTTGCGAATCTATCCAAGTGATCAAGTTTCCGCTCAACAACATTGTTAGTTTTGGATGATTCAAGAAAAATTACATCTCTAGATAGAACAAACTTTTTATTTACTTCATCATAGAGACGGTATGCTTTGGAGGTGTTTGAATATCCCAGAAAGATACACTTACGACTTCTAGCACCAAGTTTGTTTCTATGTACTTTTGGTATCAAGGCATAACAGGTGGAACCAAAGACCCTAAGATGCTTTACCGAAGGAACCTGTCCATACCACATTTCATATGGAGTCTTGTTTCTTATAGCATTAGATGGACATCTATTCTTTATATATGCAGCACATAGAACAGCATCAGCCCAAAACATTATCTTTACATTTTTGAAGAAGAGCATGGATCATACCATATTTAAGATTGTCCTATTCATTCTTTCAGCTACACCATTCTGTTGGGGATTATAAGGCACAGTTGTTTGATGTTTGATACCATGTTGGCAAAGATAGTTTTCAAATAAATTTGATGTGTATTCTTTTCCATTATCAGTGTGAATAGACCCAATATGAGATTGTGCATCATTTTCAATCCATTTATGAAAATTCTTGAATGTTTGAAAAGCATCAGATTTGTTCTTCAATAAATAAACCCAACACATTCTGGTGTAGTCATCAATAAATGTCATGATATATTTATTTCCATTTGTAGAAGGAACAGGCATTGGACCACATAAATCTAAATGAATGAGTTCAAGTTTTCTATGTGCTCTTGAATGTGAATCATGAAAAGACTGTTTGCTATGCTTTCCTAGAATGCAAGCATCACATTGCTTAAGTTTCCTAGGAATTGTAGGCAAACCAGCAACACCATTTTTCTTCAATAAGCAGAGACTGTCATAGTTCAAATGTCCAAATCTAGCATGCCATAATAAACTTGATGGAAGTGTACCTTCTTCATGATGAGATTTGTATGAGAAATGTTGTGCATGAGCAGAGGTTCCTTGCAGCTTGAGAAGCATTTCTTCTTCTATTCCCCTCATGACAAGTGAGTGGTCAGATGTTTTTATTACCTCAAGCTTTCCATCAAACATATGAATGGAGTGACCTTGCTGGCGGATGTGGACCAAGGACGGCAAGTTTCTCTTGAGTTGTGGAAGATATAGAACATGATGCAGAAGAAAGTCTGGAAGAACAGGCAGTTTAAGCCTGATTTTGCCAAGCCCTGATGGCTTGATTTTTGATTGGTCTGCAAAGTATACTACTCCATAAACATTGTCAATGAAATCTTCAAAAAAATCTTTTCTATGAGTCGTGTCACAGGTTGCTCCTGAATCAAGCAACCAATCATTTTTCCAAGAAGCAAGTGAAGCATTAAACAAATATTCATTTACTCCAATGTTACATTGTGCCACAACATAGTGAGCGGATTCAGGTGCTTTACCTTTGTCTGTATCATCAGTTTTACCTTTCTGTTGGTTTCTTTTCTGCTCAATTTTGTCCCATGGTAGCTTGCATGTAGAGGCATCATGTGATCCATTTCTTTTGCAGCGTATGCAGTGCAAATCTGCCTTTTCTCCTTGAGAATGTCTACCCCCTTGCCTCTGAAATATCTTCGTCTTCCTCTTCGACCATCTCTTCCTCTTGTAGAATCTTGAGCAGGATGCTTTTCTTTATGAGCAAGGCACACAGCCTCTTCAGAAGATTCAGGGCCTGTCTTCTTTCCAAAAGCTTTCTCTCTTTCAGTAAACTTTTTCACAAGAGATTCAAAGGTTATATCTTTGAGATTTCCATTTGCTTGCAATGACTCAAGATAATTGGAGTAAGTAGGATAAAGTTCCTTGAGAAAAGCAATAAGAGGAATCTCCAATTCAACTTTAGTGGATTTGATATCATGCATTATAGACTTTACTTCAGATGCAAGAGCAAGAGGATCATTATTTTGTAGTTCAAGAGTGAAGAGTTTAATCATGAGTTGAACAACTTCAAGTGCAGAATGTGAGTCATAGAGTTCTTTCAGCTTTTGTAAGGCTTCAAAGGTAGTTGAATATGACGAAATATGGCGACTCACCTCTTCATTTACAGATGTTGTGATTAATGCATAAGCTTTGCTGTTCTTGTTTTCCCAAATGACGAGCTCTTTGTCTGAGGTAGGCTGTACTGGTTCATTGTCTCCATCTCCGACACACACTCCTTTCCACAACTCATTGAAAATGAGGGTGTGTTTTATCATCCGGGACCATTCAGGATAGTTCTCCTTGCCAGTGAGAACTATTCCCACCATGGATATGATTGAATGCATTCTGTAACAAAAAACTTCTGCTGCAAAATTTTACTCTTAATGGGAAAAAATATACATCTAATATGATGGGACAGCAAAGTCAACTTGTATACCATGCTTGGCCAAAAAAAAACTTCAATGTATGGCCAAAAAATTTCAGCGTTCAATACCAATGTTACCAACGTTTTATGTGAAGAAAACTTCAGCATTCAGTACCAACGTTACCAACGTTTTATGTCAAAAAACTTCAGCGTTCAATAAGACTATTGTTAATATAATGCCATGAACTTCAACACATACAATGACAACAGATTTAATATACCACAATACCAGCCTCTTAGAACTAAAAGCCTACCCAAAGTATGCTATAAATAATGACACCAATTTGCATTTGCAGTTTCAATCATGCTTAAAAAATTTAAGAAAAAAGAATGCTTCTTTCCTCAAAGAGTAGAAGTTGGGATGCAACTGCTTCCTGAAATATAACAATCAAAAATTAAATTGACCATTTTCACTGCGGTTAAGGCTTGTGTTCATTTCCATTCTAGTCAATACTTTGACTCCCCATCAACGAGGAGCATTGAAGATTGCATGGCTAATAATCTGAGTTGCCTCAATATATCACTCCACACACCTAGAAATGCAACTTCTTTCACTTCCGCTGAAACTGGTACCGGGCTTTATAACACACCTGGTAAAGCATTTAGTACGCACCGCCTCAAGAAATTCCTCGGCTTTGGAGCAGGCAGTGAGCAGCGATGTTCCCAATTTCAGAAAGGAACATCTACCTAATCTCACGGAAATTTACAACTACCTCGTCTTGAACAACAACAACATTGAGATGTGGGATGAATTTTTCAGTTCGGTTCTTGGCAAAGAGATAACCTTTCTTAAATATACGACGAAGTTTGCAGGAGAGGTGGCGAGAGGATTGGCGCCGACTGTGGGATAGAGATGGGCATGGGCGCAAAAGATAATTCTAGGGATCCCATCAATGACCGCACTGGAATAGTCGGACAGAGATGTTTATGATCCACATTAAAAATCCCACAGATCGATTAGGACTCACAAACCTTTGAGCACTGGAATAGTCGGACAGTCGACGTCCCACATTATGGCAGAAAACGTTATGTTGACAGTCCAGAGAGTGCAGGTAATGCAGCATTTAGACCTGGCAACGACTGTGGAGGGGGCAGGACTGTATATATGGAATATGGCAGACAGAGGGCACAGGCACTGTCAGGGAGTAGCATTCAGGTGACATCGTGGAGCAGGCTACCAACATTTATGAACAGGCAGCATTTTTGAATGGAGAGCAGAGGAGCAAAGGAGAAGAATAGGGAGTTACAAAGGGCATAAAAGCTAAAAAAAAGGAGTTGGCTCTGATACCATGTCAGGCTAGGCAGTAACTCCATAAGGCAAAAATGATTCGTGTGTTTTATTCCATCAGGTAGGTCTTCATTATATACATGAGGGAGAGACTGTTCAGTTTGTCTCTCGATGACTGTTCATATTCCCTATTTATCTATTTACATAAATTCACCCAATCACAAGGATTAGGTGTCAACAACAAGTTAGGGACTTTGTACCAATCTAAGTCTTTGGTGAATAAACTATTCCTACAGAAAAAGTTGTATAACCTGAGGATGAAAGATGGAGACTCGGTGATAGAACATCTGAATGAATTTATTACTGTGGTAAGTTAGTTATTATCTGTTGATATTAAAATTTCAGATGAAGATAAGTGCATCAGTTTGTTGTGTTCTCTACCAGATTCATAAGATAGTCTAGTTATTGCAATAGGTAGCAATGCAACTGCCTTGCAGTTTGATGAAATAGTCTCATCCTTTTTGACGAAGGAGATGAGACGAAAAAATATGGAGAGCCAGAATGGTGATGCCTTGTCTGTATGAGGATGGTCCTAGAACAGAAACAAAAATAAGTTATCGATTGGGAGATCTAAATCTCCAGGAAAACCTGTAAGGGTGGTGTGTTGGAAATGCGGAAAGGAAGGGCACTACAAAAGGGGCTGTAAATATAAAGCTCCTGATAAAGGAAAGGGATCTAATGATGCTCCTTTTGTAGAGGTGAAAACCACCTCAGATGATGGTGGGGATTTGTACTTGGCTTATTCAAGTACACATGTAGATCATGAGACATGGTTGATTGACTCAGGTGCATCCTTTCACTTCACTCCCCATAGAGAGTGGTTCTGCGAATATGAGAAATATGATGGTGGTGATGTCTTCTTGGGGGATGACAGGAAGGCTAGAATCATTGGTCACAGAAAAGTAAAGTTGAAGTTGCAAGGTGGAAGGGTTAGAACACTTCCAGGGGTTCTGCATATTCTTGCATTGGCCAAAAATATGATTTCTATAAGCCAGCTGGATGATGCAGGTGTAAAAACAGTGTTCAAGAAGGATACCTACAAAATGGTTCGAGGAGCACTGGTATTGATGTGGGGAGTTCAGATTGGAACTCTATACAAGCTGCAAGGTAGCACTATTATTAATGGGTGCAACAGTTCTGTGGTTCCTGAAAGTGGAGTAGAAAATCTAGTGGTCTCTGGAGAGAAGACCATGTTGTGGCATCAAAGGCTTGGACATATTGGAGAGAAGGTCCTTTGAATACTTCATGGTAAAGGTATGGTAGAAGTTATGAGTAATAGCTCTCTGGATTTTGATTTCTGTGAAAATTGTGTATGTGGGAAGCAGAATCAGGTGAGTTTCCCCTCTAGTGGTAAGAGGGTGAAACATATATTAGAACTTGTGCACAGTGACGTGTTTGTACCTGTGAAGGTTCCATCACTGGGTAAGTCTGTGTACTATGTATCATTTATAGATGACTTCTCAAAGAATACATGGATATATTTCCTTAAGAAGAAATCTAAAGTCTTTTATAGGTTTAAAGAATTTAAGGCTCTGGTGGAAAACCAGACAGAGAAGAAGATAAAGGTGTTGAGGATAGATAATGGTGGAGATTTTTGCAGCAAGGAATTTGAAGAATTATGTAAGAAGTGTGGTATATCACGTCAGAAGACTACTCCATACACACCTAAGAAAAATGGAGTTTTAGAAAGAATGAACAAGACGTTGATGGAAAGGGCAAGAAGCATGCTTAGTGGTGCCAGGTTAGGACAAGAATTCTGGGCAGAGGCAGTGGAGACAACATCTTACCTAGTCAATAGACCACCTTCATCAGCGTTAGAGGATAAGACTCCACAAATGGTATGGACTGGTAAGAAACCCTCTCTTTCACATCTAAGGGTATTTGGATGTGATGCATATGTACATGTTCTAAAGGAGAAAAGAACCAAGTTGGATAGTCAATTTGAAAAGTGCATCTTTATTGGGTATAAGGATGGTTTAAAGGGTTATAAGCTTTGGAACCCATTAACAAGGAAGGTTGTGTACAACCGAGATGTGGTGTTCAAAGAGGTGAAAGATGTTATTAAACAAGAAGTCCAACCAAAGGAACCTGAAAAGATAAGGTTTGAGCTTAAGGAGGAAGAATCAGACTCTACATCAGAAGAGGAATCAAAAGATGAAGAGCCACAAACTCTGGGTGTGAGAAGATCAGTTCGAGAAAGAAGGCAGCTAGAAAGGTATAGTCCTTCTGCTTTCTGTTCAAATTTTGCTTTATCTATTATTGATGATGATCCTAGAACTGTGAAGGAAGCAGTAGATTCAAAGGATAGAAAACTCTAGAAAGAGGCGATGGTTTATGAAATGGCATCTTTGCACAAAAATGAGGCTTGGGATCTAGTGGAGTTGCCGGCTAGAAGGAAACCCATTGGCAACAAATGGGTGTTCAAGAAGAAGACAAATGCAGAAGGAAAAGTCAAGAAATACAAAGCTAGGTTGGTAGCAAAAGGTTTTCCTAGGTGCTGAGAATTGATTTTGGTGATATTTTTCTCCAATTGCCAAGGTAGCTTCTATTAGATTACTGTTATTTGTTGATGCTGGTTTTGATTATGAGGTACAACAGATGGATGTGAAGACGACATTTCTTCACAGGGATCTGGAAGAGGAGATCTACATGAAGCAACCTGAAGGTTTTGCGGTGAAGGGTAAGAAAGAACTGGTATGCAAGTTAAAGAAGTCTCTATATGGGTTAAAACAGTCACCACGGATGTGGTATCAGAAATTTGATACATTTATACGGGGACTTGGCTTCACCAGAAGCAAAGAAGATCACTGCATGTATTTTAAATTAATTGGTGACCGTGTTATTTATCTGGTCTTGTATGTGGATGATATGTTGCTGGTTGGAAATGACAAAGAAATTATCTAGGATATGAAGACCCAATTATCCTCCAAATTCGACATGAAAGATATTGGTGTTGCAAACTATATTTTGGGCATGGAAATTAAAAGAGATCGGTCAAAGAGGAAGCTCTGGTTAAACCAAAGGAAGTATGTCGAAAAAATACTACAGAGGTTTAATATGCAGGATAGTAAATTGGTGAAGGTTCCTATTCTTGTAGGTGTGAAGTTATTTGCTGAACATTGTCCCAAGACACAAGAAGAGGAAGAGGGCATGTCCCATGTTCCATATACAAGTGATGTTGGTAGCCTGGTATGCAATGTTCTGTACTAGACCAGACATTGCACGTGCAGTGGGAGTATTGAGCAGGTTTATGTTAAAACCAAGAAAGGAACATTGGACAACAGTGAAGCAGGTTTTCAGTTATTTGCATGGCACTAGTGATTATGGTTTGTGCTACGAAGGAAGACCAGGATTGGACAGAGTGTTGGATATTCGTGGCTTTGTTGATGCAGACTGGGCTAGAGATCTTGATCAGAGAAGATCTACAAGTGGGTATGTGTTTAACCTATTTGGAGGTGCAGTGAGTTGGAGGAGTAAGAAACAATCTATAGTGGCACTATCAACTACAAAGGCAGAATACATGGCAAGCACTCATGCAAGCAAGGAAGCATTTGGTTGCAAAGATTGTGTTCCAGTATGGGGTTAGTGCAGGGAGCTATAAAGATAGACTGTGATACCCAAAGTGCAATTTTCTTGGCAAAGAACCCTGAATATGATTCAAAGACAAAGCACATTGATGTTCAATATCACTTTGTGAGGGATATGATAGAAGACAAAAAGGTGTTGCTAGTAAAGGTGGACACTTTGAAGAATATTGCAAATGCATTGACAAAATCTGTGAGCTCTGAGAAGTTCTCTTGGTGTAGAGAAACAATGGGCATTGCAGGACTGGATAAATGACTAAGCACTCTTGTGGCCCCCTGTGGAAAGAAAACAACAAGTGGGAGAATGTTGGGTTGTGTTATTCTCTTTCCATGACTAGCCCATGTAGTTAACCCCCCCTTCGTTGCGTAGATTGCGTAGTGGAGGAGGTCACAGGGCGTTTGAGGGGTGCAGGTAACCCCACTCTATGGGGTCTGGGGCAGCGCCCCAAAAAATTTTGGTTTTGGACCCTATGTTAGGTTGGGCAGACCCACCTATGGTTTTGTGCATGATTTTCGCACATGGTTTTGGATGCGATGGTTTTTGGTCCATGGTATTGGATGCTTCCGCATGTATACATATGTATTGTAACATTGAAAGGAACATAATGAAAAATCAAGCTGGTAGTCCCGGTTTTGGGATCCAAGGGAAAATCTCTGTGTATATTTGTTTTATGTGTTATGCTCTCGCATTGTTTATTTTCTGTGTTTTAGAATTCGTATGCAGGTAATTTCTGTACGGGGTTAAAACCTACATGGAGCACTTCCAAACTTATTTTGTGAACTCTTTCTCAACAATTTTCTTTTACCACCTAAGGAAGACTTAGGTGGTAAAATCTTTCTCAAAAAATTCCTTTTGAGATCTTGCTTATAAATCGGTCCCTTGCTCGTCAAGTTGTACCTTTCAAATGCTTGATGCAAAGGAGGCTCACTCATTGGAGGTACATCAACACTTTGTCTTTCACTATTGTATAAAACATCGAATGCACTAACTAAGTCACCACCATCTAATATTTCCTCTATCATGGTTGGTTCATTTTCTTCTTCAGTTTTCTTAGATTTCTCCTTTGCTAATAAAGTGTCTACGAAATTGACCATCATAGCATTCATATTGTGATTCCATTCTGGACATGTTTTCTTCGAATTCCTATCCTAATGGAAAGTACAAAATTTGTCCATGCCAAAACTTTCATCATTGAGCACAACATTGGAGTTTTGTGCAAACTTCTGGTTAATTATTCTTCTTCTTAATGAAAGGTGGTTTGAAAGACTTATTGTTGATAGTTGCCTCACTTGACCTTCTCTTTCGATCAAGTACTTCATTAGTGAGAAACTTCATAGATTTAACCAAGCTTTCCACATCTAAGCAATATTTATCCTTAGTTTTAGTGGGAGAGGTGTGAGATTTCTTACTAGTGTCCTTGGAGTCTTTAGAATCTTCCTAATCATCAATAGATCCAATAGAACAAAAGCATTTCTCAACAACAATTGCTTCTACAAAGTTCAAAGATAAAATTTCCTTTGCATCTCTTTCAACAAACATGGAAATTTTAGTAGGAAAGGCAGCATAATAATAATATCTGGTAATGGAATCATGCGGTTGAACATCAATGGGTAACTTATTCAACAAATGCGTAAATATTTGACTAAAATCCTTGAATTTTTCTTTTACCCCATCTTAATATTTCTGAGTTCCTTACATAACATGGTGGGAGTTTTATAATCACCAAATTTATCTACGAATAACTTTTTGAAATCCCTCCAACTATGGATTGAATTAGGCAGAAGGCTATGATACTAAACTGGTGCTCTATCCTCTAGAGTGTACAGGAAAAGTCTACAAGCAACATCATCATAATGTACCTCTAACATTTGCAGATGAATGTAGAATTCATTAATGTGGTCCTCATCTTTCGTCTTCTTGTCATGATAAAACTTTGGGAGCATATTTTTTGGGTGCTTAGGCATGCCGTGAAGATTTATTGGAAGAGAAAGTGTGGAGCGATAAAAAGGTGTCTTTTTAACTCCTAATTACCTTCACATTAATTATCAACCCAGGGACGACTTTTTATTTCAAGAGTGTACTCAGTCTGAGGCGGCTATTTACTCAAGAGTAGTGTTTTGCAGTATAGTGCTTAAAATCCAAAAGTAAATGAATGTTTGAAAAAGAAATCTAACAATAACATAAACTCAAATGCTCTGAAATCCAACTATTCACTCCGCAAACATCAATTGAGGATACAGTAGCAATAACTCATTCCTCTAGAGATTGATGCAATTGAAATCAAACTAGAACAAGACAATCAATCTGGGAATGAGGAAGCAATAACCAATGTTCTCTACAGTGGACAGTCCTGCTTTAAAGCAATTAAAAGGAAATAGAAATTGAACTAAATCTGCCATTGAAAGTAAACTAGGAAAACTCTTTAAAAGCAAACTATTGCAATTAATCAACAGAAATGAACAACAAAGTAAATGGGCAGCAAACTGTAATTAAAGGAATCTGAACAACAAACTCTAATTAATGGAAATCAACAGCAAAGCCAAATTAATAGCAATCTTTACTCTAAGAATAAACCGGACAGCACACGGAAATGGAATAGCAGATTAAACCTGAATGTACAACAACCCAAATCAAGCATGCAACACACCTATCATCAAAAGGAATAGTAATATGAGCTTTGATACAATATGCATGAATCACAGCTATAAAGTAACAGCAATTGTAATGGAACAACAATATCGAATAAACAACAGTCACAATTTAAGAATACATCATACAGTTGTACCGATGTAGGAACATACAACGTGGTTAATCTGTAATCAAATGACAATCTGTAAGGAACAACAATGTTATATCAACTATCAAAAGGAACAACAATGCGACACAAAGTTAAAATGATAACATAGCATTCCTATTGCAGATAACTATAGTATCCAATCAAGTATATATAACAACGCTGATATGTAAAACAATAAAGGGCGTCAGATTACTAAACAGATTAAATGACAGAAATCAAACCACACATGAATCGTAAAGATATAATACAGTAGCAACGTACTCCACCAGAGGCTAGGCCCTTAGCCGCCAGCGGATGCTGCTGGGCTACTTCAGATGAGAAGAATGAACAACAACTCCCAAATCATGTATTAATCATCAAATGGTGAAATCATTACAACAGCTGAAGCTTTGAGACTTACATCATGAAACAATCATTTCTTCCTCCTATCCTATCATGAATTCTTAATTGTAAATCTCTAATTCTAAATCCTCAATTCTCCATTCTCTTAGCCATCGTTTTTCCCAAATCATCCCCATCTCTGATCTCTGTTTTCATTTAAATAGAGAGAGATCAGAGAGAAGTTACAATAAAGATAAGTACAACATAATTTTTATTACAAAATTAGATTTTTTCCAACCAATTTATCAACAAGAAGATATATTTCCATCCATATTTCAACAAGAGCAAGATGAATTTGGCTTTGCAGCTGAAATTTGGAGGACGGCCGCAACAACAAATCTGAGAAAATCGTGCTCAAAGAACCCTGCGTTTCTCTCAGTACAAGCCGAATTTGGGCAAGCCATTCTTTGTTAAAGTTAATTGGGTCCGTTCCGGACAAAACCCATGTTCTGGATTTTCCATATTCTGCTTCATTGGCTCAGAATCTCAACCGCAAAACTGTCACTTCTTATTCCAGTGCATTTCTGAGTTGGCACTTTTAATGATCAAATCTTCAATCTGGAAATTATCTTGAAGGCTAAAAATGGTGAATAATGTTACAACTAATTTATTAAAACTATCATTGATAAAATTATGCATAATCATCAATTTATTAGAAATAAAGGAGAATAAATAATATTTTTACATAAGAGCATAAATCATTGTAAAATAGAATTATATGATAAATTATGATAAATGACGTGATGAAGAATGGTAGAAATGGGTGGAATAAGCGTTCAAAAGTGACACTAATAATGGTATATTAACGGCCCAACATAACCCCACACTCAATATGTTGCATGTTCTCATGCAACAAAAATTGAATATATTGCATGTCCTCATGCAACCCAAAGACAAAACCCACGTGTTAACCAAGCAATAAAAAATTTGTTCATTCCAGCTCATGAAATGGATAGAACAAATGAATTCTTCCTTAGTTAAGGAATATTCAATTTTGGCAATCTTGATGAAGGCATAAAAATGAAGTTGCAGCAAAATATGATATAAGTAACAACAACCTTCATTAACCATTTTCCCAAAAACTACAAACCAGCTTTTGTTGAAATGTTGCAAGTAAATTTGTAATATATGAATGGCTCTATGATCCAAAATCAGATCGTTTTAATGCATGGATCATGAGATATAAACAAAATGGTTGTAGGTGAGAGTGCATGATTTCCGAAATTTTTGAGTTCATAGTTTTAAAAATATTATGGAAATCAATTTCTACACTGAAATTATATGCCTTAAATGAGAAAGAAAATAGACAACATTCATCATGTGTAGCAATTCCTCCCCCTCTCTGAAAAATTAGCATGCCGTCATGCGATGCGAGAAAACAAATTAAGATGGTTGCTACCATTTGTTGAATGCTATGCTTGGTGTAAAACAACACGGAATAAGGGAGGTGTTGAGAATGAATAAGAATAGCAATGGATGATAAAGAATATGAATGACATGGTTATAAGAAAGAAATAAATGAAAGCAACACTCCCCCAAACTGAAAGATGATATGCCATTGAAAAATGGGAAGTGGTATAGATGTGGACTGAAGAATGATAAATAATGCTCAAAATGGATTTTTATGAAGTTCTCCTAAATTTGTAATAAATCAGAAAATTATGCTATTTTACCTCAAGTTTTACCTCCAAAAAGAAAAATGTGGAATGACATATATGTACTGGCAGTTGTTGAAGCTGATGTAGACAAAGTTGGTGCTGAAAGTGATGCAAAAGGTGGAATCCAGGTAAGCACAACATGTCTGAAGAATTGTTCACGTTCACGAATTGCTCGAGCCTCTTCTGTTAGTTGCAATAGCGTGGTCATGCTGCAAATAGAATTCTGCCCATACTTGTTGTTTTCCTGTAAACAAATCACTATGTTGCATACAATGTTCTTGAATCCATAGTGTTAATTTTGAATAAAAATAGATAAGATGCATGCAAAACTTTCAATCAGAAAAACTTTTGTCAAATCAACAAGTTATGGCAGAGTGCAGTAATCATATCGCATGCTATCCCATAATGCATACATTCCCCCCTCCAATTGAAAAAGGGATTCCATGACCATAAAGCCTATGAAAGGTGTTATGCTGACAACAAGGCAAAGGAATGAACAATACAACAGTAAATGAAGCAGAGTACACATATCAATGATAGGACAGCGGGAGTTATGGTTATAATGAGAGCAGAGTGTGTAAAGATAGTTATGAATAAAAGATAGGATGCTTTGGATTGATGATAAGTTATGAAAAAGAGAAAAAGGACAGCAATATGCAAAAAAGATGCTTTACTGACGGTATTCTAGCTGAAAATGATGTGATTGATCATAAAACAATTTCTCATGCATAAAGGTTCAAAACAGTGAAAAAAATTAAGGAAATAACTTCTCTGATAAAAAGAAAGAATAAGAAAAGGGTATTATAGTAATAATTGACGATAAGATATAATTTCAATACCATAAGCAGAGCCGCTGCTGCCAACAGGCATCCATAGCCTTGGCAGGGTTGCTTTTTAACCCATATGAGCTAGGATCCTCAATTTATAAATAGAGAGTTACAGTGCTGTTCCACAGAAGAGATCAGTGTGCTGGCGTGGTAACCAAATAACCACACTGCCATTCACTGGGATGTAGCAAAAGTGATCAGGCCGGCTCGTGATGAGACCTCCTGTTCCAAGGATAATTTGGCTATCCAATGGATCATAACCCTGGTGTGGTGGCCATAATGGGAATGTCACTTTGTTACAGCCTTATGAACATGGTAGGCTGGCTCGTAATGAGACCCCCTATCCTCCATCTGCGAACAAAAATTTGTTGTTATTACACATTTTTATGATAAAAAGAGGGAGGCTCAGTACTCCTTAAGAGCAGGGATGGTGGAAGAAGTTGAACATGTCAATAGAAAAAATATACCCATAATCTCATTTATTACAGACAGAGAAGATTATAACCAGGAAGGGTGGAACCAACATGGTATTAAGATGATCAATCAATATCATGTTCAACAGAAAACAATGCAGTAAAGTAGTATATAAATAATTGTGTCCCTTTTGAAAATAATTTATCATCAAGGAGCTGCCTTGTTAAAGATCATAACGTGAATGATATTAACTCGCTTCAATAGAATCCATAATGCTTGTCCTCATAAAAATAGTGCACTTCATGCCATGAAGGGGAATCAACAAAATGTGGTTGAGATGAACTAGGAATAATCCCACAAGAGGAAGAAAAGGTTGCTCTCAAAAATACTCCCAAAGGGTCGCTCTTTTGAAGGAACAGCAAAAACACTCAAAAAGTGGTGTTCCGTGTAGAGAACAGCAAAGGAAATGCACACCAAAAAGCAAAAATACACATAAAAAAGTGTGAAAATGCAAATGTCGTTCCTTTGGAAAAAGGAACAGCAAAAACTAAAAGTGTCGTTCCTTTAGAAAAGGAACAACAAAAACGCAAGTGTCATTCCTTTGGAGAAGGAACAACAAAAATGAAAGAGTGTCATTCCTTTGGAAAAGGAACAACAAAAACAAAAAGTGTCGTTCCTTTGGAAAAGGAACAACAAAAATGAAAAGTGCAGAAGTGCTGTTCCATTCAAAAAGGAACAGCAAAACGTGAAAGTGCAGAAGTGTTGTTCCATTTCGAAAAGGAACATCAAAACGTGCTGCTCTATTTCGAAAATGAACAACAAAACATGAAAAAGGAATAGCAAAATGGACAATCATAAAATGCAAACATGCAAAAAAACAAATTAGTTGTTCACGGCATTGATGCTGAAGATATGTTACAATTTGAATGAAGCAACACCTGAAACAAAAAATATAAGAGAAATCAGAAAGGAAACAACATTTTATTTAAAAAAACAGTATGTAATAAGTAAATTAAGTTACAACAGCTATGATGTTATGTAAAAAAAAAAAAATGATCTCTTTTGAAAAATGTTTTGGCAATAGTGACAAGACATGAATCTTCAAATGGAAATCAATTCTTCATTTCTTCTATTATGAATCCGTTGGGTAATGAATTGGATGAAATTCCTTTGTTTCATTTAAAATGTTGAGCGATAAAAAGGTGTCTTTTTAACTCCTAATTACCTTCACATTAATTATCAACCCAGGGACGACTTTTTATTTCAAGAGTGTACTCAGTCTGAGGCGGCTATTTACTCAAGAGTAGTGTTTTGCAGTATAGTGCTTAAAATCCAAAAGTAAATGAATGTTTGAAAAAGAAATCTAACAATAACATAAACTCAAATGCTCTGAAATCCAACTATTCACTCAGCAAACATCAATTGAGGATACAGTAGCAATAACTCATTCCTCTAGAGATTGATGCAATTGAAATCAAACTAGAACAAGACAATCAATCTGGGAATGAGGAAGCAATAACCAATGTTCTCTACAGTTGACAGTCCTTCTTTAAAGCAATTAAAAGGAAATATAAATTGAACTAAAGCTGCCATTGAAAGTAAACTAGGAAAACTCTTTAAAAGCAAACTATTGCAATTAATCAACAGAAATGAACAACAAAGTAAATGGGCAGCAAACTGTAATTAAAGGAATTTGAACAACAAACTCTAATTAATGGAAATCAACAGCAAAGCCAAATTAATAGCAATCTTTACTCTAAGAATAAACCGGACAGCACACGGAAATGGAATAGCAGATTAAACCTGAATGTACAACAACCCAAATCAAGCACGCAACACACTTATCATTAAAAGGAATAGTAATCTGAGCTTTGATACAATATGCATGAATCACAGCTATAAAGTAACAGCAATTGTAACGGAACAACAATCCCGAATAAACAACAGTCACAATTTAAGAATACATCATACAGTTGTACCGATGTAGGAACATACAGCGCGGTTAATCTGTAATCGAATGACAATCTGTAAGGAACAACAATGTTATATCAACTATCAAAAGGAACAGCAATGCGATACAAAGTTAAAATGATAACATAGCATTCCTGTTGCAGATAACGATAGTATCCAATCAAGTATATATAACAGCGCTGATATGTAAAACAGTAAAGGGCGTCAGATTACTAAACAGATTAAATGAAAGAAATCAAACCACACATGAATCGTAAAGATATAATACAACAGCAGCGTACTCCACCAGAGGCTGGGCCCTTAGCCGCCAGCGGATGCTGCTGGGCTACTTCAGATGAGAAGAATGAACAACAACTCCCAAATCATGTATTAATCATCAAATGGTGAAATCATTACAACAGCTGAAGCTTTGAGACTTACAGCATGAAACAATCCTTTCTTCCTCCTATCCTATCATGAATTCTTAATTCTAAATCTCTAATTCTAAATCCTCAATTCTCTTAGCCATCCTTTTTCCCAAATCATCCCCATCTCTGATCTCTGTTTTCATTTAAATAGAGAAAGATCAGAGAGAAGTTACAATAAAGATAAGTACAACATAATTTTTATTACAAAATTAGATTGTTTCCAACCAATTGATCAACAAGAATATATATTCTCATCCATATTTCAACAAGAGCAAGACGAATTTGGCTTTGCAGCTGAGATTTGGAGGATGGGCGCAACAACAAATCTGAGAAAATCGTGCTCAAAGAACCTTGCGTTTCTCTCAGTACAAGACGAATTTGGGCAAGCTGTTCTTCAATAAAGTTAATTGGGTCCGTTCTGGACAAAACCCATGTTCCGGATTTTCCATATTCTGCTTCATTTGCTCAGAATCTCAACCGCAAAACTGTCACTTCTTATTCTAGCGCATTTCTGAGTTGACACTTTTAATGATCAAATCTTCAATCTGGAAATTTTCTTGAAGGCTAAAAATGGTGAATAATGTTACAAATGATTTATTAAAACTATCATTGATAAAATTATGCATAATCATCAATTTATTAGAAATAAAGGAGAATAAATAATATTTTTACATAAGAGCATAAATCATTGTAAATTAGAATTATATGATAAATTATGATAAATGACGTGATGAAGAATGGTAGAAATGGGTGGAATAAGCGTTCAAAAGTGACAATAATAATGGTATATTAACAGCCAAATAGAAAGCAGCCCTTGGGCCATCCAATCAAATTTTTCATGAGCCATGTATTCTTCTTCTTCCACCTCCTCACTTTTTGATTCGAAATAATCTTCTCCTTCACCATTCAAATCGTTTTTATAGCTAGTATGTTCTTCTTATCTCGATTACTGTTCATCAAAAAGTGAAAAATCCTTCCCGTCGCTGGAAATAATACTAAGAGCGGGGGGGGGGGTGAATCAGTATTTGTAAGCGCTACTTCAGCTACGTGAACCAGCATGTACATGCAATTGTTCTTAAAGAAACTAGCGTATATGCAGAGAACTTTTGATTTACCCAATTTATCATGCATTGAACTTTAACCAGTATGTCAAAGGTTAATTAGATAGTGCAGTAAAAGAAGAATAAAGCATTACACATAAGCATCACACATGAACACCAAGATATAAGGTGGAAACCCAAGGTGGGTAAAAACCACCTGCTGCTATTGTCTCTGTCTTCTTTTAATAATAAGAAAAATATGTTTACAATCTTGTACTAGTGCAGACTTATACCAGTATGTATGCTTCTACCTGTAGAACGTTGCAACCTTCTCTTGTTTTCCAACTTCTACTGGAAGGGAGCTATAACCCCCCTAGCTCTTGTACTAGCCAATATGTTTACTAGTACGCAGGTGCCACCCTACAGAGAACTCCACTCTTCTACCAAGGACCACGTTTCATAAATTTTCAGACTGGATACTCCTGGAATACAACACCTTAATCTAAAGGCCACATTTCATCCAATTTTCATACTGGACCCATTAACAACATCATAGCTGCAATACAATCATCAAGTACATAAACCAATCACTGAATCTCCTGAATCTGATTATTCAAAATACTGTCACTAGAATATAGTCACTAGAATAGAACTCGGAACTCTGTAACAGTAAACAAAAACAAGTGAAACATTCTTCATAAGGTATACGCTACTTCCCTGTGTCAAACCAGCGTGTGTACGCGCTTTTATCAAAGCCAACCATCGTATATGTCTATAAATTTTAATTCATAATTTTACAGCTATTCTAGACTTCAGTTATACCCATATCATAACATTTACAGAACAATAAATGCATCAGTATTCAGATCTAGAATATACATGAGCAAAACCACATAATGATAATTCATTTTAAGTCTTAAGATCCCGATCCATCATCAGGTCTAATCCCTCATCAACCGCTAAGGTTCATCCAGTAATGCACCATAAGACAATAACTTGCATACCAGATCTCACACTTCATCAGATATTCGATACTTGTACACTTTGGCCTAATGATCTTCTCCTCATAGAGTTTTAGGCCTTTCTCAATACCATGGACCAAAACCAGTTAGGACCAATACCTTGGACCAAATACCTAGGGTCAATACCTCAGACCAAATACCTTGGACCAATACCTTGGGTCAAAATACCTTGGACCAAATACCACAGACCAAAAGCTTAGTTTTCCAACATATACGCATTTTTCTTTCTGTGAAAGTGCATGTGTACATATACGTGACTTGTATACAGTGAACCTGCGTGTATACATAGCTTGGTCAAGGTGAACCTGCATATATCTCTTTTTCTTCATTATTTATAGTCTGATATGTAATTCTTTGTTGTTAACCTATTGTACTGTGATCTTTCATCTGAGTGAGTTTCCCTTTGTACATTCCTTCTGAACTGCCCTGCATTTTGTCACATCTAAAAACACAACTGTCATGCATTCTATCACATCTGATATCTCTACATCTGATATCTGTCATCTAGTTCCCATATACAACTGATTTGTTTTGTTACAAGTGGGTTGCCATCATGTACAACACATTCATCATAATGCCAACACCCGTCTCTATTTACATTTTCCTCAATAGGTGGAAGGTCCCTTGTTGATGTATTCTTTTAGTAGAATCAACTAAATCTACAATGGTTGTGATAACCAAATCTTCCATTGAAGAAACCAATACACCACAACAAGTTGTTTCTTTCTTTATTTACTTATGAAGAAGGATGGTAGTGACAAGAAGTAATCCAAGAGCTTTTGAAAAATGATGAGTAATAGGTTGATTTTTCCAAATTCAATCATTAGTGAATTCAAAAGCATGTTCTGAACTTAGATGATAGGACTCTCCTCTCTCAGGAATTTGAGTTGGAGTTGAACTCAAATCATTATTTCCTTACACAAAAGGCTCTTTTTTAGAATGTGGTGACTTGTCAGTCATAAAAGGGCTTCCCTCCTTCTAGCGTTAGAATGTTGACGGTATTGGAAACAACCAAAATACAGGGGTTCTCCCCTATATGAAGTCCTAATTAGATCTCACATTGTTCGATATTGGAGCCCCATCCTAAATATGGCTTGACTACCATTATATTAAAGATTTTCCTTAGATGCAATGGTTAGCATAAGAGAGAAACATGCATGTAATTTCTAATGTGTAAGTAAGCAAGCCTTGTGAAATTTTCAATTGCAATATGTATCTTCATTAGAAGGGAAGAAAAGTTGAGTCTTTAGAAGAAAAGTAATAGTACTATTCTATTAAAGATACATGCACATACATATAAAAGAATAATTAAACATCTAGAAAAAAGTTTACATAGACATAATGATCGTTAAAGAAAATACAACACACATTCAATAAGATGAGCACCAAAGCCAATTAAGTAGTTCAATTTCTATAGTATATAAGAACATAAACGCTTACCACAAATATCTAAATAATAGTCTTACAACATTCATGATATATGCATGAAATTGTGTTTGCTAAATGAGCTTCTATTATTAAGAAAAATTTCCAAGATACATCGTTATAATGAGACACCACTAGCTCTAATATTGGAGCATTAGGCCACTACTTGCTCCCCAAAAGAACAATCTTCTCTCTAATGCCTAGTTTGAGAAGCGAAGGTGAAAATTATTTTTCTTGAGTAATTAGGCTTAAGTTTATAACAAGATGGATGACCTTTCATATCTCTCATGACTCTTGAACTAACCTCATGACCCTTGCACTTATAATATGACCTTAGGACTTTTACAAGAGTTTTAGACTTTTCCTAGTGGCTCTTTTTTCCATATGAGACTCTTATAATTCCACATATTTACATTTACAATATTTTTCAAAATTACATCTTATTTTTCCACATCATCATGCAGCGACAACAAGACAAGCCAATGACATTGCTAACTTGGAACCTGGTGACTTGTAACATGCAGTTATTTGAGATATGATGACACTGCCACTATTTCTTGAATACTTGTAACAAATATTACATTGTAGATTCCTTATACCCTCCAAAAGTTTTAGAAAGGTTATGAAGTCTTCATGGGTAACTTTGATCGTCACAATCCATCATTCCCTCAATTTTCACAAAATAGTGCCTTTGTTCCTTTTTCTTCAGAATGCTTACTTGGACGACTTCTCTTGATAGATCTCCTCAACATTTTTTTCCACATTTACTGAGAACGCCTATAGGTAAGGATCACTCATGGAAAGTAAATGTTAGCCCAGAAATATCCTACTCTACTATGATTCATGCAAAGTATTAATTGTGGACCAAAACTGTGCAAGGGAGAGTGAGAGGGGCCTTTTGGGAGAGTGAGAGGGGCCTTTTGGGCATAAGTAAAAATTGCAGGAGATAGGGAGGTAGGGACTTACCACTAAGACTGTGCCATGCACAAATTTGGAAGAGGGGGAGGCAAGGTGAGCACATGACGCAGTACCAAGAAGTAAGGTTGTAGGGATTGTTAACTAGGATGACACCATGCATTAGGGAGGAAGTCTAGGGCTACAAGGAGGGCACAAGGTGTAGTTTCAAGACAAAAGGAGGGAGATCACTTCCAACTAGAAGAGTACAGTGCACAACACTGGGAAACAAGGGAAGGGTTGGTATAAGGAGGAAGAGTAAGCAGGAAGGATAGGGATCATGCTGATTAGAATTGCGTAATGCGAGGGAGAGAGGGGCAAGGCTTAGGGTGGAACAAGGCACATTTATAATTGATAATTAGGGTCACTTATACGATTTAGAAGTGTGAAATGCACTCTTCCTAGCCCAAAGGAGGAGTTTTAAGGCCAGGAAAATGAATAAGTATGGAAAGGTAAAACATGGAAAAACACAATGCGTTAGGAGCATGATCAAGAATTATACATCTCAACTCATCAATACAACTCAAGGGGGACTCAAGACTAATAAATATAGTACAAAACTCTAGTTCAAAAACAATCTCCAAGTGCAACAAGCAAAGAATGTGCAGTTGCAACACAAAAGTGTCGTTTTGTGACTAGAAAATGTGTTATGAATCAAAAGTATGATATAGTTACTCTTAGTGATCATATGCCACTCAAGAATGGGCATGGACACTTGAAACATGTATAAAAAAATAAAATGACACTTGACGACCAAAAGAGACACTTCACACGATGGGGGGTAGGCTCCAAAATCTAAATACATAAAATATTTTGGAGGGTGTTGTAGTAGGGACAATAAATATATTTTTAAATATTTACAATTAGTGTTTTTCATATTAAATAATTAAATATGCTTATGTTTTCTAAATTTAACATTATTATTGATTTGGTAGATTGTAGGGGGATGGAACGCAGAGCGTCGAACAAGGAAGGTAGGGCAAGGGTTTGACATCTTAGGGTTTACAGAAGCTGAAGAGAAAGGGAGATAGCGGCGAGGAAAAGCAGAAGGGTAATCCTTTTGCAAGCAAGTACGAGCTGCGAATCTATAACACGAGGTAGGGGATAAACAATACCAGGCAGAGCTGAAGGAAACCATGGAAAGCAGGCAGGGGAGGGGAGAGATCCCCTCCTACAAAAATATAACGGCAGGTGAAGCAAGCGGGAGTGGAATGCAGATAAACCCAAAGGAGATCAGCAAAGATGCGCCAGTACTAGGGAACCATTGACAAACCAAGACAAGAGGTCGATGCCTACCGAGGGTACAAAAGAAACCAAGGTATGTAATACCCAATAACAAACTTGAAGATTATAGATGCTATATGAGAGATCATGCCTTGATATGCAAGTTTGTAGGGTTTTGGCCATCAGAAAAGGACCTAGTAAAATGGATACAGCAAAGATGGAAGCCAAAAGGGCATATAGATCTAAAACTAGGAGCGAAAGGATTTTTCACAGTGATATTTGCAAACCTGGAAGATAAGGAAAGAACATTTGAAGAAGGACCATACTTTATGAATAATGCTGGCTTGTTCATGAGACATTGGGAAGAAAGATATAACCCGGACAATGAGAAAATGCTAGCAGCACCCATTTGGGTCAGATTATTTGGCCTACCAGTGGAGTTCTGGGACCCTGACATTCTGGAAGGGATCGGTAATACAATTGGGACCTTCGTCAAAGTAGCTGAGTCAACAAAAAGAGGGAAGTACACATCTTATGCAAGGATATGCGTCTATATGAATATAGCAGAGCCACTGCCTGAATATATAGAGCTAGAATACCATGATGAGATATGGCAGCAACCAATGGATTATGAACACATACCTTTCAGGTGTAGAAGGTGCCATGAATACGGGCATCTTTACAAGCAGTGCCCTTTAAACAAAGAAGAGGAAATATCAAGAAAACAAGAAGAAGAACAAAGGAGGGAAGAGAGAGCAGATGCTGGGGAAATGGGCTTCCAGGAGGTCCATAGGAGGAAAAAATCAGGCAAGGAAGGAATAAGGATACAACAACAAGCGAAACCTGTAATAGTTGAAAGTCAAAATAAATTCCAGGCCCTACAGGAGGATGAAGAAGAGAACGTAGGAAAAACGATTGAAGAAGATGACAATGAGAATGAGCCAATGGAAATTATTAAAGAGACAAAGGATAATGACATAGCTCACATCAGGGAGGCCGAAGAAGGGGTAGGGGAAAGCCAGGAGATAACAATAGAGCAAGCCTAGATAGGGATAGAATCACAAAAGGACAGTGGGAATGAGGAGGAAAGAATCATGAGGAAATTGCTATAGGAATGGAAAAATCTTGATGAGAGATTTATCCCGGAAACTCAGAAACAATTATATAAAGAAACATTCCAAAAATACAAGGAGAAGAAAGGCAGCACCTCGGAAAACCAAATAGACCAAACAGGGGCACAAGCAAACCACAGCTTGGGAATGGACAGTACTGGCAAGGGGGGCAGAAAGAGAGGCAGAAGAACACTGAATGAGACTATACAAGCGGTAGGAGAAATCCTGGTCAACTCAGGTAGGGTTATACCCCTATCAGAGGTATTCCAACAACCACCAAAGAAGTTTTAAATGATAGTCACAAGTTGGAATATTAGGGGCCTCAACAACAAAGGAAAGCAGAGGTATTTAAAAGAGAGGTTGAAGAAAGACAAACCTGGTATCATGATAATCCAAGAGACGAAAATTAGCTCGCAACAATTGGAAGGAATAATTAAAAAACTAAGAATGCAATATGAGGTAATGGGCCAAGATGCGAGTGGTACAGCAGGGGGCCTAGCAATCATATGGAACCCTGAGGAGATAATATTTGAAAACTGGATAAGCCTTCCCAGAATCCTCACTGGTTTGTTTAGAATAGTAGGATCAACGGAGAGGATCCTCATTTCAGGAGTCTATGGACCGCACATACCAAGAGAACGAGAAAATTTTCTTAAGAACGTGCAAGCTGCTAGAAGGATTTCCCCTGGAACACCCTGGATAGTAGGAGGAGACTTTAATATGATTAGAACTGCAGATGAAAAGAAAGGTGGCATAAGAAGACCAGATCAGAATATGGAGACATTTAATGAGATGATTACAGAACAGAGGCTGGTGGATATACCAACAATTAATGGTATTTATACATGGAACAATCGAAGAGGGGGAAGAAATCAAATAGCTTCTAGATTAGACAGATTCCTTTTATCAGAACAAATTATGAACCGGGATGTTTTTGTGGAAGCAAAAATAATGCCTGCAATAGGCTCAGATCATTGGCCGATCAGGCTGGAAATAGATATCAAGAAAAATTCAGGTAAAAAACCATTCAGGTTTGAGGCCTTTTGGCTCAGGAACCCTCAATTCTTACTAAAAACAGAGGAATGGTGGACTCAAAGTACACTAAAAGGAAAAGGGAAGATGC
Organism: Pinus tabuliformis; assembly: GCA_031772625.1. NCBI lineage: Eukaryota > Viridiplantae > Streptophyta > Pinopsida > Pinales > Pinaceae > Pinus > Pinus tabuliformis. The sequence continues at coordinate 109,145,424 of CM062806.1, forward strand.
ACACCTTCCAGCTAAAACTCAAAGAATTGAAAGGGAAAATAAAGAAATGGAATAAAGAAGAGTTTGGGAATATAATGGAGGAGAAACATAAACTAGAAAAAGAAATGGAAGAAATACAACAAAGAATAATTACAGAAGGACGAACGGAGGAAAGATGTAAAGAAGAAGGAGTCATAATAAGTCAACTAGAAGAGCGGAGGAAACAGGAGGAGATCTTGTGGAAACAAAAATCCAGGGTCAACTGGTTACGGGAAGGAGAAAGAAACACCAAGTTCTTTCACCAAGCTATGATATAGCACAAAAAAAGGAATAGGATTTTCTCCATTAAAAATAAAGAAGGGGAAAGGATAATAGAACAAGAAGGAATTGAGAAAGTATTGGTTGAACACCACAAAGAAATTCTGACAGAACCACAAAATGATCGTACAACAGCTATAGAGCGCATATGTAATGAAATCCATAAAATAGTAACAGAAGAGTAGAACAAGGCCTTGATGAGAGCAGCTACTCTTGAGGAAGTGGAAGAAATTGTGAAGAGTATGAATAAAGGCAAAGCACCAGGACCTGATGGATACACGGTGGAGTTTTATCAAGCAGGATGGCATTTTCTGGGTAAGGAGATCCTGGAGGTAGTAGAAGAATCCCGCATGAAACAAAAGGTATGGCCAGCTATAAACTCGACTTTTTTTACTCTGATCCCTAAAAATGCTAACTCTGAAAATGCCCAGGGTTTTCGCCCAATTGCCTTGTGTAATGTAATATACAAAATAATAGCCACTCTGATAGCAAAAAGATTAAAACCCCTTCTCTCTAGCTTAATTTCTCCAGAACAAACAGGATTTGTAGAGGGAAGACAAATTCTTGATGGTTTAGTAGTAACACAAGAAGTGATACACTCTCTAAAAAAGAAGAAGCAGAAAGGAATGATGATAAAGCTTGATTTGTCAAAAGCCTATGATCGTTTGAGTTGGAAATATCTCAAGAAAGTCCTGGAGACCTTTGGTTTCAGTAACAGATGGATAGAATGGGTGTACAACACGATATCAACTCCTAATTTTTCAATTCTAATAAATGGGGTACCTACGACAAATTTCAATGCAACTAGAGGAATAAGGCAAGGGGACCCTTTATCTCCTTTCTTATTCATAATGGCAGCAGAGGGTCTAGGAAGATACTTTAAAAAGGAGCTGAGGGAAAGGAGAATTAAGGGCTTAAGGTTATGGGGAAACAATCTGCCCATAACCCATCAACAGTTTGTAGACGACATTATGCTATTCTGTGAGGTCTCAATAAAAGAAGTAAGGAATATTAAAAGAATCCTGGACCTGTTTATGGAGGCATCGGGTATGGAAGTTAATAAGGAGAAATCATGTACTTTCGTATTTAACACTATGGATTCAATCAAGACTCATCTAACCAGAACGCTAGGGTTCAGGCAGGGAGAACTTCCAACAAAATACTTGGGGAATCAGTTAGATACAAATCCCACAAGAATGGTAAACTGGCAGAAGATTATAGAAAAACTCAAGAACAAATTAGCAAGCTGGTCTTTTAGATCTCTAAATATAGCAGGCAGAATAGTTCTTCTGAAGTCAGTCCTCCAAGCAATACCTATTTACCCCTTATCTATCATGGCTGCTCCCAAAGGGGCGTGTACAAAAATAAAAGAAATTTTTGGAAAATTCATTTGGGGTGGACCAAATCAACAAAGGAAATGGGCTTTGGTCTCATGGAAAAGTTTAATGAAAAGAAAAGAGGAAGGGGGCCTTGGATTGAGAGACCTGGAGGTGCTAAACAAGGTGCTAGGAGCAAAACTGTGGTGGCGGTGGATGAGGGGAGGAAATGACCTATGGAAGAAAATATGGACCCAGAAGTATAATATGCCTGCAACAACGGATGAAATCCTTAGAATGGAAGAGACCCCGAAAGGCTCTACAATTTGGGAACTTGCAAGCCAGAATAGGAATATTATAAACAACCATGCCTTCTGGGAAATAAGAGGAGGAAGGAATGCCAGATTTTGGGAAGAGGGGTGGCAACAAAGAAACAAATTGATCAATATTCAAGCTCTGCAAAGTATACAACAAAAAGCGCTCAGGGAGGAGAGAAAATATGTAAGGGACTATTGGATAGAAGGAGAGACAGATGGAATATGGAGAATATGGAGAAAGCCAGAAGAATGGGATGAAAACATCAATCAAGAACAGCAAGGAATATATTTAAAAGAATTAGAATCAAGAAAAATAAAAGCCAGAACAGGGGAAGATATTCTCAGATGGGGAAAATCAACGAAAGGAACCTTTACAGTTAAGGAGGCCTACTATCTGACAAGACATCAAGAGAGGGTGGAGGAAATCACAGAATGGAAAGTTATTTGGGACAGCAAATGGTGGCCAAAGATAGCCATATTTGCATGGCTAGTTGGAAGAGAAAGAATCTTAACATGGGATAAAATCCAAAAGAGAGGCTTCCTTGGGCCATCGAGGTGTAGTCTCTGCAATATAGAAACTGAAACCCAGGAACACATTTTGAACAACTGCCTGTTTGCTCGGCATATATGGGAAGAGGTTAGAAATCTTTTTGGTAAATTAAATAGAGACCCCAGTGACATAAAAAAGACCATTTTTCAATGGAGTAAAGAACAATTCCTCTGTAAAGTGGTCAAGAGAGCTTGGAATTTGACAGTGGGTTTTGTGATATGGCTCCTATGGAAGGAACGAAATCGAAGGATTTTCTTAGACAAAAATAATAAACCAGAAGGAATATGGAAAAGAATTCTAAACTCTATTATAGAAACGGTTCTGGCCGAAGATTGGGATGAGGAAGATTGGAAAGCAAACCAGGAAGAAGGACAAATCCTAACAAAATTAAATCTGAAATTTGATATGCTATACCCCAAGAAAGAAAGATGGCAAAGTACTTAGGTTCATAGCCCAGAGCGGTTCAGATACCCTAGAGAAAAATTCATCAAGTTGAATTTTGACGGGGCCTCCAAAGGGAACCCAGGGAATGCAGGCTTTGGGGGCATCTTTAGAGACAGTGAGAAACACACCAGATGGGTGTATGCGGAATGGGGAGGTGAAATGACTAACAATGAAGCAAAACTTTGGGCGGTGCATCAAGGGTTAAGGATAGCTGTAAGGAATAGCTATGTGAACTTGGAGATAGAAGGGGATTCATAGGTGGTAGTAGAGATGCTCCGGAAACTCAATAATGGGAGAAACTGGGAGCAAATAGCTAGAAGCTGGAGGACAATCGGGATTGTTCAAGATTTGGCGGAATTATTAAAGAGAATAGACTATAAATTATTAATCATGTCAGAAGGAAGGGCAATAAGGCTGTAGACTTCCTTGCCAACTGGGGGAGTAACGAACAGGAAAGGAAAATTGATAACAGATGGCCTATAATAATGAATAATCTGAGATGGGAGGAACTTGCAACCATAATCAATCAAGACCATGATGAATCCACAAACCAATAAAAATGATTGCAAGAGATCCCCGATCGGGGTGATTTCGACAGTGTACAGAACAATTAATTCAAATCAGGTGAGAAGGAAGGACAGGACAGAGGAGGGTCAGGTAATTATGAATAGGGATAGAGGGATCATCAGAAGAGATTGCATCTCAAGGAGGAACGCTGATGGAGTGGTGACGGAGGGAGGTGGGAATGACAGAATGTCAGAAATCAAACATGAGTATGACAGTACGAAGGAAGAACGAAAGGACGCAGGCGGTGAAGGAGGTAACAAGTGGCAAGTAGAACGGGCAAAGGAAGCAACGAGAAATCGGAAGAGACGAAGACATAAAAAAGGAAAGCGGGATAAAGGAAGGCAAACGTGAAAGGAAACAATAGAGAATTGGCGAAGAGGTAGGGTGGCGAGGGCTCGGACCAAGATAACAGGAGGACAGAGGAGCTGGAAAATTCAAACAGACAGTGCAGAAGGTAAGGGTCGAATGGCGACAAGAAGGAGGTCGAGAAACGATGGGAGTGAAGCCAATAGAGAATGAAGCAGCCAGGAAAAGAGAGGAAAAGGAATAGCGGAAGAAGAAACGGCTGAGGAAATCTTAATTGTCGAGGAAGATTCAGAGGATGACATAGAGATGTTTGATTCAGACCAGGACAGAGGGGAGCAGGCACGAGAGAAGGTTAGGAGGGTAGTAAAGCCTGGGACGAATGACAAGCAGGAGACCAGGGAAGATGACGAATGGAGAGGTCAAGGGCGAGAAGGAGGTCATGACGTCGGCAGTGCCTCGGGCACGAAGAGTCAGGGAGGCAGAGGAAATTACAGGAATAGAGGAGGCACAGGAGGGAGACGGGGACAACGCGTAAGGGGAAGGGGAAGAGCAGGAGGCTGCCGGGAAGAACATGCAATTCCATCTACTAGAAAATCTAGAAGATCTATAGGAAAAAAGATTCAGTTCGTGGAGAGAGCCTATTGTGAGAACACCAACAAGGACATTAGAAGGATAATACAGAAACTGGAAGAGGAAGAAACTCAGGGACAATCAGACTCTGAAATGGAAGACTGGGAATATCTCCTCTCGGATCCAGGAAACATGAGAGGCCGTATGACTCTGTATAAGCAGACTCTACACGTATACTGGGTAATGAAAAGACTGCTAGCTAAGGCAATGGAGCAAGTAGCTATGGAAATGGCAGAGCTTTCTCAAGGAATTCCAAATCTAAGGAAAGAACTGAAGAACATCCAGGTCACTCTGTTAATGCAGGACAAAAAAATGGATGAAATACAGCAACAAATAAAGGACTGCTACCCAGACATCAGGAAACAAGTGGAGCAGCAGACAGGCATGGCGGCGCAATAATGGAAGATATGTATATATTCTGTTTTCAAGAAGTTGTTAGATAGTAGATTGGCATCTTTAGTTCCTTTTTGAAGTTTAGAATGCAGACACGAAACAATAGAAGTCTTTATGATTGTTTAGTATATTTAGCTTGGACAAGAAGAATTAGGACTTTCTATTTTTGGATGGCTGTTAATGATTTAAGGTGGCCAATAAACCCGGTTTCCCTTGGGGCGGGTTGAGGCCACCACGAACATGTAGTGGTTTTGATTCACAGTAATAAAAAGAAGAAAGGTCCCTCCGCAGTTTACAAAAAAAATAAATTAACATTATTATTTTTTAGTATTTATTATGTATACATTTTTTCAAGATTCATAGTTTCAAGAATCATGTTTATTTTACGTAGTTGGAAAACTCTAAGAAGCATGGAGGCAATGAAGACAAAATTGAATAAAGTATAAAAACTCAAATTAAATTGAGGCAAGCTAAAGATAAAATTAACAAAAGTTAATGGAGGGTCCCCATAGATTTTGCAAAAAATATGTGGGGGTTTGTGGCCACAACAATTACCCACTCATGGGGAAGAAACAATTATCTTTGGTTTACAAGGTAATGGGTTTAAGTTTATGAAAAGGAAGAAGTGATGAATTTCGTGAGGTTTTCAAACATCAAAACATTTCCCATGGGCCCCACATTAATAAATCAAGTGATATAGGCTCCGAAAAGATAAGTACTTGACACAAATCGAGTCTAAAACCATGAATCCAAATTATTAGGGAAATATTTAGTTTTAAATTTACCTTATGTGAGTGACATAAGAGGTACATATAGGAAGTTTAAAGAAACTATACATCCACCAATACAAATAATCTCCCTTACTTGACATCATTTCATTTCCAGCAAGCTTGTTCACTACCCAGATGAAGTTGTTTTGGTACTACACAAGCACAGTCCCATTGGCGATAGCCTTGTTCATCACCCCAATAGGTTTGCTTGAACTTCCCATGTTTTCTTCCCTTTTATGTCACCCTTTTGATAAATTTCATGCAATCTATGTTTATGTAGTAGGGTGAAGGGGTGGGAAGGTACAAGAAAATTTTGAATGAAATAGATGTAATACTTATAAAATTTTGACTTCCTCATCATTCCCTAGAACTATTAGTTCAGAGGTTGTGATATAAAGTGGTGGGATGGGGGGGATTCATTGAGTTATACTCAAGCTAGTTTCCCTATCACCATGAAAAGATAAATGTTTTGCTATAGGAAAATAGTTAATGTGAAAGGACTAAGAATTCAAGGAATATATCCCTTTAAGGTAAATGAAAACCCATAAAAATATCGAGTTAAAACTCCCTTCAATCACCCATTGATGTCTGACCAATAAGATATCCCCAAAATGAAATCAAATCATTAAAATTAAGTACACACAATCAAACAATAATAAAAACCTTATATAAATTCAAAGGAAAACTAAGCATTAAAATCAAATCCATTAAGACTTGAGAAGATAAACAAGATAAGGAAAAGTTGAAAACTCAACCTAATATTAATATATATGATGTAATGGATTGAGACACTGATAAGTAGTGTCTTTTAAGATACTAATTGATAAGGCTTTTCAAAACCATAGCTATGATGCAATCATGTTTAAACTAGTTTATGATGCTATACTAAGATATTTGAATCCTTTCATGTGATAAAAATATGTCTTTTAAAAGAAAGTATACCTTGATAATGATTAAAAATATATTTTTATCATGATTTCTTTATTCATCACACAAATCAAACTATTCTAAAACTAAGTCTAATCCTACACATACACTATAATACAACATTAATTTATAGAAATAAAATCTACTAAGTATATGCACTCGATCCATTCCATCAACTCTATTCCCACAATCAAGGATATAACATGTGTCATTAAAGGTGATAGATTAAAGCTGCATGAAATAAGAACACAATTATGTACATCTATATTTACCAAATTAAAAGAAAACAACTTATGTACAAGAGTATTCTCTTGGAATGATTTCTCCAAGTATATTTCAAAAGGATGAATACTTGAAATTACTTGAAGAGTATCCCAAGGGGAGGAATATGACTAGCTTGGTAGGGATGTTGTACCTTCAGATGTCAAAGCCTATGGATAATGAGTATTAGTGATAGAATGATCTATTATATGTTCACCAAAGTTAGTAGGATAACTATAATACCTAGACTCCTTCACATGATTAGATTTGACATTGAGAAGAGGATATGAAAGCTTTACAAAATCTAGTTCCATAAGATTATAAAATTGGAGATCCAATTCATTAGTGCATGCAAAATTGTATTTATCTATAGGAGGAAAGGGAAAAATACATGAAGAATCCATTGATAGGTCCAAATCAAAGTAATTTTGTGATGAAGGTGGCTCTATGAAATTATTATCAAATTTTTTATCATAGATAACTTCCTTTTCTTGAGAATTATGTGATTGATTTAAGTCAAGAGAATCAACAAAAGGAGGGATGGGTAAAGAGTCCTTCTCACAAAAAGTATGATCCTCAAAGAAATTTGAACTAGTTGAAGGCAAGTTTTTAAGAGAAAGATCTATAGGATCACTATTGGTTGTACTCTGATCTACGAAGAGGTCTGGGTACAAGAAGTAGTGAACACCAAAGTATATCATATTAAATACATCCATATGATTTTCTTCATCATGGATGTAGCAAGTAGTCTGATTTGATGGTAGATCTTTTGTTAAAGGAATAGGAATTAGTATTGAGTTTGCCTTTGAAGAAGGACTAACACAATGTTCATTAATCAAATCCTAAGGTATAGTTATTCTTACTGGACTTACCTGAGGATGATAAAAAACAAAAAATATATTTCAGATATATCCTCCAGTTCCAGAGGTGGACTTGAGTTATGATTTTTTGATATTTGAGGGTTTACAATAGAAATCCCTAGTGTTTGAGAGTTTGAACAATTCTCCAATTCATTTAGGATTGATAAAAGCATCAATACTATCTTGTTCATTCTTCTTAGAGTTCTTATGTCTATAATAATATGAAACAAGAAATTGGAAACATTGTAACAAATCCTCTTCTGAAGGGATATATTCAAGGTGAAATCTAAAACACAAAGATTTAAATCTATCATAAAATTCTTCAATTGACTCGTCTTCATGCATTGAAAGAGTTCCTATTTTTAAACATAGTTTTTCATAATCATAACACTGATGTGCTGAAAGAAATATATCAATGAAATGTTCCCCAAAATGTACAAATTTATCTAGAAATGTTTTATACCATCATTGAATTCGTCCTTTAAATGTGAGAGAAAATAACTTGCAGATCTCATTATCATTAGTAACATTAAAATAATTACATTTAATCATAAATTGTACAATATGATCTATAGTAGAAACTTAATTCTTCCTATCATATGTTGGTGTAATCAAGGACAAGTTTGGTTTCTTGAGAAAACCTCTAACAGATTCAGGTGAACTAAAATCATGACCCAAAGCATGAGCCATAATTAGTAAAAATAAAATTCTACATAGATAGTAATATATTGCCATCCTTCTAGCACATGTTATGTTGAAGCCTGGAAATGTCCTTGGCTCAACATGAGGGAAATTGAATGTCATGGCTCAACATGAGGGGAATTTATTTTCGAGAGTCCCAATTAGACTCCTTTCCATTGAAATGACAATCTTGACTAGTTCAATGGGTCTTGAGTTACCTGTGTCCTAAGAATGTCCTAGGTCTAATCTAACTTAAGTTAAATAAATATGTACAATATGCATAGTGATGTCCTTCATTTTTCTTGTAAGATATGATGAATATGATTAACAAAATTATGGGAATGGAATCATCTGTATGATGTTGATTTAGATGAGATGATCATATTGTATTTTATCCTATGTAAGAAGGCTTAAAGAATAAAATAACTTGATGTAAATGCAAACTAATACTAAGCAAAAAAAAGCAAAACCTATCTTGACCAAAAGCAGGAAAGCCTCACTTTTAATCAAGAGAAAAATATGTAAGGAGGAAGAGATATGACTATTATTGAAATTGAGATTAAATGTACTTATAAACCATCAAAGTAGTTTGATTATTAATAAGTTGTTCCAACAAATATACAATGAAATGATTTTAATAAAAAGTTATCAAAATATTTCATGCATATACTCAACTTCAATCTTGCAAAGTCAATTCAATATGATATTTACATTGAACAAAGAAATAGTTCATTTCGATCCAATATAAAGGAAGAAAAGACAAGTTTCAAAGCCATTAATAAATAGTTATTTTCCACTACAAACATGCCTCCATGAATTCATTATAATTTTTTATTACAACCCTGTCCAGTTTTGCAAAAGTTAGCTTTAAACAAAACAAAGACTAGCATTAAACAAATATGACTAACAATAGTGTTAGTGGCACTTGTTACAATACTCTAGCAGAAGTAAAACCAGGATAATAGAAACATCAAAGAAATAATAATAAGTTTGCAATTTGATTACAATAGTGCAAAGAAAAGAAAACTCATTATTATTAATTTCAAACACTCATATATACAATGCCTTGAAGACTTGAGCTCCTTCTTGGAATACTTGACAACATTACCGCACACCGCCATGACGTTTCAAACTCCAAACAGTCACCGCTGCCTAATCACACCGCCTCAGCTCATCAAATTTGAAAGGCCAAAACCGATTCGAATGCGAAGGGGCAACACCGCCTAGAAAATTATTTGTTTAATTGATGTAACCGACTTCAGTTTTTGGTATAAATAGAAGGGATCAACGAGAGGTGGACATCATCCACTCTCTACTTTCTTGCTGGTTTGTGTAATTCAGTGGTTGTAGCTATGATTTACTGAGTTCTTGGTTTGTTTTGTTTCTTTCATCTGGTATTAGAGAAATATTGAATCCATTCCTTTGTGAGGTTGACATTTCTACCATTTCAAAGGTACCGTTATTTGAAGAAAGTCGTTGTGTTGTTTTGCGTGGAGATTCCCGTCCCCTTGGAGTTTCCTGTTATATGTCTACTCACCTTCAATTAATATCGACTTGGAAGATGGAGGAGTTTGGTGGAAGAGTTCAGACTAGATGCAAAGGTGTTCGAGCAGGTTTGTGGTGTGGCAAACCACACGAATGAACCGGGACAGGTTTGTATGAAATTTGGTGAACTAGAGTTATAGGTTGGAATCTGGTGACATGTCCAAGCAAACCGAATTTTGTTGACATTCAATGTGTGGAAGTTTTTAATCTTGAAGGTGAGAGTTCACTCACATTAAGAGATTTTCCATACATCCTTTCGATCCATTACATCATAAGGAATCAAGATGTGGCCGTGACAAGTCTCATTTCAAAAGGGACCAGGGCAATTCGTTGAAGGTCAAACATGCAAAGGTGACGTGGGTAATTTTTTCTCAAATCCCTTTGTAAGTTTGAGAGGGAATATTGTTTGAAGTCATATTGAAAACATGGTTTATCCTTATGAAGTTTGTTTTTGAAAAATGATTCATATGTTGTATAAATAAAAGGTTTATTAAGGGAGTATAAATGTTTTAAAGACATAAAAGGGTGTTTTAAAGTACTTTTTTTAAAAGAGGTCGCCAAATGTTATTGGAAGGGTATTTGGAAGTCATCTTCATCATTTTGTAGTTTTCCTTTAAAAGGAACTGAAAGTAATATAGTGTAAAAGTTCTTTTAAATTTTATTTGAAGATTTCAATTATTTGTGAGAGATGGTGTCAAATACCAATACTACTCAGTCAATTTCTATTTTAACTGAGAAAAGTTATGATTATTGGTTTATTTGAATGAGAACATTGTTAAGTTCTCATTATCTTTGGAGACTTTTTATTGATACTGCCAATGAGGAAACAAAGATGACTCTTAGAAATGTTGAACAAATGTTATTGAGAGAGAACATAAAGAAGGATAATAAATCTCTTGGCCTTATTCAACAAGGCTTAGATGACATGATACTTTCAAAAGTATCAAATGCAGAATCTTCGAAGAAGGCATGGGACACTTTTGAATCAGGGTGTAGCGAAAGTAAAGAATGTCAAGTTGTAGAATTTGAGAAGAGATTTCGAGAATCTGAAAATGAAAGATAGTGAAACTGTAGATGATTTTATGACTCAAGTCATGAGTATGTTTAATAAATTGAGACAATATGGAGAATTCCTATCAAACAAGAGAGTGATTGAGAAATTCCTTGGAAGTTTGCCAAAGAAATTTGAAGCTATTATTGTATCCAAAGAAGAGTTCAAGGACACATGTCAAATGAAAATTGAAGAGTTGACTGGCTCATTGATTGCACATGAATCTAGGATGTTAAGATACAATGATAGAATGTTGGAGAATACTTTAAAAACTCAACATAAATTTAATAAAGGAAGAGGCAGAGGAAGATCGAGTAATAGAGGAAGAGACCGCAAAGTAGTTGATCAAAGACGTGAGATAATTATGAAGAATTTGAAGATAATCAGAAGCCAGCATTTATGACTTGTAATGTAACTCAAGAGTTTTCAAACTATATTTGGTTTTTAGATAGCGACTGCAGTAATCACACGACTAGAAACAAAGATTTGTTTTCCAATCTAGACACCAATATTCAGTCTGAAGTCAAGTTGGGTAGCGGTATTAAAGTATGTGTTAAAGGTAAAGGAGTGGTTGTTGTTTATACTAGAAATGGTGATAGAAGAACAATGTGTATTATGTACCTAGCTTAAAATGCAATTTGTTGAACATTGCACAATTGATAGAGAAAAGGTATAGAGTGTTCTTCAAGAATAATGTGTGTACTATCATTGACAAATATCCAAGAAATATGCTGATAGAAAGAGTAGAAATGACAAAGAATAGGATGTTTCCGCTTATAATGAGAAATGAATTGTCTCCCTCCTTGAATGCTTATAGAAGTAATAAGTTCAATGAATCTTGGTTATGGCATTTAAGATATGTTCATTTATATTTTGGTGGTCTAGAAACAAATGGTGAAAGGGTTACCCAGTGTTCAACAACCAATGAGCTCATGTAAACGTTGTATACTTGCAAAGCATAATAGACATAAATTTGTATCTCAAGTTTTGTATAGGGTAGGGCGAAAGCTCCATTGGAGATTGTTCACACACATTTATGTGGACCAATGCAAACACCTTCTTTGGCTAGTAATGTTTATTTTTTAACTTTTATTCATGACTACAATAGAAAAAATGGGTTTATCTTCCGAAACATAAATCCTAAGCATTTTGAAAAGGAAAGTGGAAAGCATATTAAAATTTTGATTGTGGCTGTATGTTGATGATCAGATTTTCAATATTGATCTGTCAATAGATGATTTTAAGACAAACATGAAAATAAAATTTGATATGACTGATTTAGGCCTAATGAAATATTTTCTTGGTATTGAAGTAACTCAATGTGAAGATGGTATTTTCATTGGTCAATCTAAGTATGCAAAAGAAATATTGAAAAGGTTCAAGATGGAAAACTTTAAGCTAGATGTAACCCCAATTGCAATTGGTACAAAACTGAGTGAGATGATCAATGTTCAAATATTGATGCAACCTTGTTTAAACAATTGGTTGGAAGCCTTATGTATTTGATTGCAACAAGGCCCCATATAATGTTTGTTGTAAGTTTAATTTCCAGATTCATGGAGTCTCCTAAAAATACCCATTTTCTAGTTGGAAAAAGGATTTTAAGATATGTTGATGGAACAAGAAATTATGGTATCATGTATACTTCTGATTCAAATTTTAAACTAAAAGGATATAGAGATGGTGATTTTGCAGGCAATATTGATGGCAATGAGAGCACATTTGTGTATATGTTCAGTTTTGGTTAAGGTGCAGTTTCATGGGCATCATTGAAGCAATCCATCCTAACTCTATCATTAGATGAAGCAGAGTATGTTGCAGCAACAACAACAACATGTTAAATTGTGTGGATGAAAATGATTTTGAAATAGTTGCATGTCAGATTTTTTGTGACAACAAATCTGGTATTTCTCCCTCAGAAATAATTAAGGGAGAGAATGTAACAATAATTATTTCTAAGTAGTCTTTCTCCCTCATCTCGTCAACTTAAAGGCCAACACCGATTCGAATGCGAAGGGGCAGCTCTACCTAGAAAATTATTTCTTTAATTGAGGTAATGGCCTTCGGTTTTTGGTATCCACTGTCGGTTTTCTTGCTTGTTTGTGTAATTCAACAGTTATACCTGTGATTTATTGAGTTCTTGGTATGTTCTGTTTCTTTCGAGTGTAAGAAAGTTCCCTTATAACTTCAAATATTCTACAGTGAATTACAATAATGCAGATGAATGATTACAAAGCATATTATTATTCCATTTCCTTTAGGAATTAGATAGATAAAATTTGTTGAATGATGGACAGCCCAGAAAACCAACTAAAGTGGGCACCTGCAGACTGCAGGTTCATTCGGCTGTCCGTATTATCCACAACTTCAATTTTGCTTATCCGTAGTTCGTATGTTAAAGCGCTATGGGGCCCCACTATATAATTCGGAGCTCTACAGTTATCACAGAACGCTGATATGAATTGGATATGGTTGCAAAACCCATGTTATTTTGTTGAGATACGACTTGGAAATATTTATGCGAATGAAATTAAAAGCTTCCTTCTACGTATATTCACAACACTATTCAAAATAACTAATAATATCTGAAATTCCAAGGAGAGCCATTAATGATGTAAAAGTCGATCAAACCTGTAACGTTACTTCATATGCTTAACAATGTTAATATCGTAATTAGGTTAGTTTATTATTTACATAAGTCATAATATAATATTTGCAATAATTTATATACAATAGAGTTTATAAACGTTTGTTTTTGTTTTATGTTTTGTTATATAATAATATTATATACATATATTATGGGTCTTGTTTCTTCTTTGTACATTTGACTTACAATACATGGTATATTTTACAAGATGGATATATGTTACATATTAACAATCTATATAATTATATTGTAAAATATATATCATTTAATTACAATATATTTTTAAATATTTACAATTGGTGTTTTGCATATTAAATAATTAAATATGTTTATGTTTTCTAAAGTTAACATTATTAATTATTAGTATTGATTTTGTATATTTTTTTAAGAATTATGTTTATTTCACGTCGTTGAAAAACTATGAAAATATGGAGGCAATGAAGATTTTAGGAATAAAGTGGAAACAAATTGAAAATACTCAAAGAAAAATGAAGCAAATTAAGCATAACATTAACCATATTTAATGGAGGCTCCCCATAGTTTTTGGGGAAAATGTTTAGGGTTGTGGCCATAACTGGGCATCATGGTTTTGCTTATGGCTTTCTATCTGAAATAAATCATATTTTCCATCTAGACATCATCAAATTTAAAGATACGTAAATCAAACAAAGAAGAGGATAACAAATTAGCCAAGCATTCTTCATTGTCATAAGTACCTTTTCAAAACTTTGCCACATTGTTCTCTTGAGCCAAACAAGAACAATTTCCATGCATCATCTTATTGAACAAAACCCCAAAAGAAAAGACATGACAAAACAAGAAAGATAAAAACAAAAGAATAAAGTGAACACAAGAGTTAAAAGAACAACAACATGCAAGATGGGAAGCAAGAGACAAAACAAATGCACAAACTAGCCGTAGGGCATAATAAAAGGTGAATGCAAAGCAAAAAAAAACTAAAATGCAACTAGACTTACTCCTAATGTAACGGCTAGAATGTCAGGGTTAAGTATAGTGAAATTTCCAATGTAGCCATAGAAGCTACTCCTGATCTGCAAGCAAAAAATACGAGTAATAAAAAAAATGTAAAACAATGTGCAAAAGTAAAGATACGATTGTGAATAATTTTCACAAAAGATAGAAGGTATTTCCTAAAGGTATAAATATGTGCCATACCGACTAACCTTAACAAACCTGCAACCTTACCTTTTAGATTAGAACAACAGTCATACAAACCTCAAAATCTTCTGGTGAATGTACCTTTGTTTGTATTCTCATTCTTAGCAAACATAATGAAAGATCGAAACTTATTATTAGAGACAGAGCTTGCTAAGTAATATGTTTCCATCCAATCATAGATTCAATCATGGAATTCAAAACAATCCTTTTGAGAGATTTGAAATTCTTGGGAAAAAAAACTTTCAATTAACTCAATTGAATTATAAAGAGAATCTTGTGAAAGAAAATTGATCTAATCTTGTTTAGGAGCCTTGTCAAGATCATGAGAACTTAACATAACCATCAGCAAAGGTTGAAGTGCCTCAACTACTTGAAAAGTATCTGAATAGTGAGATGATAAACCATAAAGATCAATTGGTTCATTAGCGTCAATTGATGTAAAAAAACTATCATTAGATATACTAGTGGGAAAATGATTAGTTGCATGACATCTAATAGACCTAATTCTATGATCAGATGGACCAGTTAGGGCATAAGATCCTTTGTTATATGAAAATAGATATGATCAATTTGAGCAGTTTCATAAATGCTTTGAATGATAAAGTCACCCCCTTTGCATGTTTGGTACAAAATATCACTATCTTGTATCCGATTTCAATCTAAACCAACATAATGAAAATTAGAAGAATGCTAGTATAGAAAATACAAGAAACCAATCAAGATACAATGGGTCACAATATGTTGAACAAATTCAACTTTTGTATCAACTTGGGAAATTAATATACCACAATGAAGAATTTGATTCACCAGATAACTCAAGCATTCACCCACATTCTAGAAGATAACTTCTTCGAGAACAAAAATGATTAGCATCATAATATTCACAAGAAAGACAAGGAGTTGATTATTCACATAAGTATCTGATAAATATGAAGCTTTCGACCAATGATAAAAATTTTCATGACAATAAGAAAGATAGGCTTCATAGTTTTGTGCATCCATGCTTCATAGTTCCATGCATCCATGATAGACATATGTTCCAATTTCGAGTTCGATGCACGAGGTTTACATGAAGATGAATTAACTAGAAAAAAATCCTCTATTTGATCAGAAATTAGATCTTGAACGTTAAGAAAATTAACTTAGGACTGATAAAAAATTTTCAAGAAGGAGTTTACATCGATTGAAACAATGCAGAAAAAATAATTATGCGTGAAAATATAGATTTGATCGAGTTCAAGATACTCACCAGTATCGAGAGAACACATCATAACCATCAACTAGAGTTGAATTGCCTCTACTCCTTGACAAGTATCAGAACTTTTATATGTTGAGTAATCACAATGTGAGAGTTGGGTGAGATCATAAAGTGCACATGGATAACTACTATCGGATATAGAAAGATCATCATTATCTGAATGACAACCATTTGCATCACTGACTTGATCCGATTTTAAAACTACAACAAACAAATTACTCGGCATAAGATTCTTTTGATTGTGTATCTAAGGATGTATAGATCTGAGGAATTTCATGAGTTACCTAAACTAAAGAATCATCCTAATGTAAGACTAAAATTTGTAAAGCATGGGATGGATGTTTGATGATTTGATTACTTTCTTCTTTATCATGGATGACGTCATTGTCCTTTGTCAATTCAAAATTAAACTCACCAGATTGTGAATTCAAAGCATGGCATATTTTCATCACAGGTTAATTCATTACAAGAAGTAGGATACAAGGGACAATGAGTTGAAGAAGAAATTTCCATAAGAGAATCTTCTTTGACCAGATGAAGTTCTAGATTTAAACCTTTGAGATTGAGGTTTTCCTGAGGAATCAAGAAATCAGTTAATTTAGTTGGGAATTCATCACCATATACATTAGCGAGACAATTTTTATCAAGATGATGGTTCCCAAAGGCTTTAGATTGATTAGACATCTTGCTTTCATTTGATTGACTATTAAGATCATCAGATTCTAAATCAGCCAAGAATGAAGGAACATCATCTTGACTTGAAGGATTTTGAAAGAGAAAAGAGAGATTAAGATCATCTTCACACTCCTATTCCCATACTTGTGGAATGTGACCACCTTGTAACTGATCACAATTTTGACTAGCAAATTGAAAATCAAAAGTATCTGAAGAACTAGCTGGTGGAGTAGATTGATCAAGAGGATCAAGGTATAAAGGGTCATAAGATGTAGATGATAGAGGATGACATGTATCCCTTAAATAAATACTAATTTCCATGGTATCAAATTCAAAATTTCGGTGATATTGAGGAATCAAGGGATCAATCTTCACCTTAGGCTCCATGGATTTATTAGAACATTCAAAGTTTTCTCATGCAAAGAGATACAATGAGGATGGGATGAATGGACCAGAAATTTGATTTGAGGGCTTCTCAACTTGAACAGTAGCACTAGAGAAAACCTTTTTAGGAAATGAAAATGGAGGAGGACAAGGGACAAAAGGAACATTAGGTTCCTTCTATGAGATTGGAGGTGTCTCATGATTAATAAATGTAGGGAGAGCACTATTAACCAAGGATTCATATTGAGATTGTTTAAAGGAGATTTGAAACAAGTGTTGAGACTTTTTTTTAAAGAAATCCCAATCCATATATTCTTCAAGAAACTCAACACAGATTAAGAAATCTATTGAAAAAATCCTCTATTGATTCATCCAACTTCATTCTATGTGGATTAATTATTTTGTAAACATCTCGATAATCATACTTCAAACTATTATCTTAACTTTAGACCATGATAATGGATGAAGAACTAATGGAGATATATTGACCATTATCATAATAGTCAATAATTATCCATGATAATCGATTTAGACTATAATGGATAATTAATGAACTAATGAGTTAAATTATGGATCATAATTGACCACTATTCATATGAACCTAGCTACCAGCTTAGTTCACTTGGTGTTATTTCATTACTTAACTTAGAAATTTATCTTACCTAAGAAGAATCAAGAACCACCACTATTATGATAATGGATAATTATTAACTAACAACAAAATAATAAGAGCCATCTAGTAACCAATATATAAATGTGTGGACTCCATTTTCATGACCTTGTTCACAAAAAATTAACCTTTAGAGTTTAGGATACTTACCATCTCTTGAGGTAATTTATAATAACTAGTTCCTCCTACAATGGGGTCCTTACCAAGGATCACTTCTTTTTCATCCCCAACTTTCTAGGATAACCAATTGAAGAGGAAAGTAAAGGAGTCCATAATGGCCTTCCAAACAATAGAGCCCTTGGAGATCAGCTTAACAATAACTTTTCTAAGAAAATCAACTACAAAAGTTAGAGGAGGAACCTAATCTAGAGAAGGAACCTGATTTTCTAATTAAAATATAATTCTCTTTTAGGTCTAGAAAAAAACAACCTTTATAGTTTAGGATACTTACCAACTCTTGAGATAATTTATATCATCTAGCTTGTCTTACAATGGGGTCCTTACGAAGAATCACTTGTTTTCCATCCCCAACTTTCCAGGCTAACTAATTGAAGAGGAAAGTAAAGGAGTACATAAGGGGCTTCCAGAAAATAAAGCCTGCAGAGATCTACTTAACAACAAATTTTCTAAGCCAATGTTAGTCATTTCGACTATAATCTCATAGGAGGAACCTAATTTTCCTTTTGGTGGCCCTTGAACCAACTCTGCATATTGGGAGAATTATGAATAGTGGTCCATTATGAATTCTCGTTCCACTAATAATTATGATAATGGATAGTGCATAGACCACATGCTCATCACTTTATAGTCTCTTTGTCTCTTCAGCTTCATAAGTGTGTTCTTGCATGATCTCCTTGGCATCCTCCTTGAGCATCATATTGTCATGTCAAGATACAATACTTATAGATGAAATTCACTCATGACATGATGACATTAGTCAGGAAATCTCCTAGTCTAACTTCTTCATGCAAATCAATGGGGCAAAGGTGGGGAAATATTAGGGAAAATGTAATTATTACATTTTATCTAACATTTTTGCCTACTTCCATCCACTTTAATATTAGGAAAAATGTAATTATTACATTTTATTTAATATTTTTTCCTTCTTCCATCCACTTTTTACTAATTTATATTGGATAAAATATAATACTATAATATTACATTTTACTCAATATTTCCCCTCAACGTGTCCACTTCTTATTGTGATTTTTGTTTATATTTGTAATTTAAAAGTAAAAAAACTCAACTATAAAATTAGGAGTGATGGGAAATATTGAGTAGAATGTAATATTTAGGGTGGGGTGTGATTAGGTAAATTTAATAATATTACATTTTAATTATAGGTGGGGGTGGTTATAAATATCACGTAACATATAATATTGTAATATTATATTTATGTAATATTTCCTCTCACCCGATTCACTTTTTGAGCGAGATAGCCCAGTATAGGGCACATGTGGCTCAATTGTAATCAATATATTTGTAATAATTAAAATAGATGTGTTCCATCTTTAAATTTAGTTAATAAATGGATAAAAGCTTAATATTTACAATATGACAATAATTTTAATCATGAATATTTACCATGGATATTATTAACTTCTAAGTAGGTTTTTTTACAATACCATGGGCCAATACCAATGCATGCCCAAAAACCATAACTTATTTCAAAATAAAAATATTTTACAAATACTTTATTTTAATTTAATTTTATAACATTTTTTAATTAAATCTAAGAGAAAAAAGGTTATAATTAATTTTGAGGTATATCTAAACCCTCCATCCTCACGACTACTAACAATATTCCCATAGAGATTAAATGGAGGTTTTAATAAATTAAAAAATGAGAATATTTTTATATATACACATGTGAAATTT
This sequence comes from Pinus tabuliformis, assembly GCA_031772625.1. Taxonomy (NCBI): domain Eukaryota; kingdom Viridiplantae; phylum Streptophyta; class Pinopsida; order Pinales; family Pinaceae; genus Pinus; species Pinus tabuliformis. The sequence goes on from CM062806.1 coordinate 109,165,030, forward strand.
ATATATTATAAATAATATTATAAAGAACTAGGATAGATGCATCTTAACCAAGGATCCAAGTGAAGTGGGAAAGAAAAGTGATTAACAATGATAAAGGAAAGATAGGGCATGATTCTTTTAAGTATTTTATTATTGTATTTTCTTTAACATTATTGATCCAAAATATATTTTTACTATTTTTTTTGTAAGCTTGGTAGGACTCTCTGATTAGTGCATGATTCTTTTAAGTATTTTATTATTTTATTTTCTTTAACATTATTGATCCAAAATATAGGTTTAATATTTTTTTTTTTGTAAGCTTGGTAGGACTCTTTGATTTTCATGTCCATTAATCCCCTCGGGGGAAGGGTAGCCCAAGATTTGAACCCAAGGATTTCGGTTCAGTGAGAATTCATTTCCTCGGCCACTGCCACTTGAGCTACCCCATGCGAATATTTTTTATTTATTTTTAGATACTTTCTTAAGTACAATACAATGGGGTCATATTTAAGAAATAGAGTGAGATGGAAGGGGGAATAGAGTGGGGGAGATAGATATAGAGGTGGGAGAGACACTGAGAGAGAGAAAGGAAGAGAGAGAAGGGGGAGAGAGATGGATTTGGAGGGGGAAAGAGAGGGAGTGAAGAACAAAGACATTGAGAGGTAGAAGTGGAGAGAGAGAGAGCGAGTAACAAGGGAGAGATGAAGACGGAATGATGGAGAGAGGAGATGAGGGAAGAGAGAGAAAAATAAAGGATAACGATAGGGAAAGAAGGGGAAGAGAGAGACAGGGAGACATAGATATGGAGGGGGGAGAGAGGGGGAGAGAGAGAAGGAGAGACTGAGGGAGATAATGACAGAGTTGGAGGGTGGAGACAGAGAGTGTGTATAATGGGGGGAGAGATGGAGGGAGGTGGGAGAGAAGGGGAGAGAGAGGAAAGAAAAAGATAGAGGACTTGCAAGAGAGGAGAGAGGGGGAGAGAGATGGAGTTGGAAGGGGAAGAAAGACATATAGAGAGAAAGGTGGGGAGGGAGTGACAAGGGAGAGATGGAGAGTCTGTGTGAGAGAGAGAGAGAGAGAGAGAGAGAAGGCGAAGAGAGACGGGGAGAGGAAGAGGGAGGGAGAGAGAGAGATAGATATGGAGAGAGAGTGTGTATGTTTTGGGGGTGAGAAGGAGAGGCAAGGGGAGATAGAGATATAGATGGGGTGGGAGAGAGGGCAGAATAGAGAGGCAAAGAGAGGGAGGGAGGAAGAGAGATAGATGGGAGATAGAGATATAGATGGAGAGGGAGAGAGAGAGAGAGAGAGAGAGAGAGAGAGAGAGAGAAGGGGAAGAGATAGAGAGGGAGAGATAGATAGATGGATAGATAGATGTGGGGAGAGAGAGAGTGTGTGTGACATGTGTTTAGGGGGCTGAGATAGAGAGACAAATAAGGAGAGATGGAGGGAGGTATAGATATAGATGGCAAGGGGAGAGAGGGAAGAAGAGAAAGATAAAGAAAGGGAGGGAGAGGCAAATAGAGAGAGACGAGGGAGAGAGGGAGGGGAAGAGAGAGAAGGAGATGGGGAGGGAGATAGACACAAAATATAAGGTGGAGAGAGAGGGAAGAAGAAAGAGACACATAGAGACAAATACAAGAATAGAATTTAGATCTAAAAGGTCATGAATATTTTGGATTTTCACTCAAATAGATGTATTGATTTCAATGTAGTTGTTGATTTCTAATCCTATTTGATCACATGCACTATATGCATTAATTTAAGTGTAGATGTCGATTTATAATCCTATTTAATACCTTACACTAGATGGATTGCTTTCAATGTTGATGTTGATTTCTTCTCCTATTTGATTTCTTGCACATGATGCATTAGTTTCAGTGTAGATATTGATTTATAATCCTATTTGATCACTTGCACTAGATGCATTGATTTCAACATAGATGTTGATTTCTACTCATATTTGATTGCTTGCATTAGATGCATTGGTTTCAGTGTAGATATTGATTTCTAATCCTATTTGATTGCTTTCACTAGATGCTTTGATTTCAGTATAGATGTTGATTTCTAATCCTATTTGATTGTTTGCACTAGATGCATTAATTTTAGTGTAGATGTTGATTTCTGATTTGATGCAACTAGATGTATGATGTATATTAATTTCAAAGCAATTAGATTAATAATGTCCATTGATTTCAGTGTAAGCATATCTCTGCCTCCTCCATCTATATCTCTATCTCACCCCCTAAACATACATACTCTCTCTCCATATCTATCTATCTCTCTTTGCCTCCCTCCATTTCCCCTCCTTCTCTCTCTCTCTTCCCCTTTTCTCTCTCTAACATTTCTCTTTCCATATCTATATATCTTCCTCCCTCCCTGTCTTTGCCTCTCTCTTCTTATCTCTCGCCCCCATCCCCCCATCTATATCTCTATCTCCCCTTATCTCTCCTTCTCACCCCCAAAACATACACACTCTCTCCCAATGTAAGCACATAAAAATTATTCATGATGTGCATTTACTTATGTATTACAATAATTCAACCATAAATACAATACTTGAATTTTCATCCTAAATAAAATGTTTGCTTCTTGAAACTATAAAATATTTATAATTGGCTACATTCTTCTTTTTCCCATTTTCCATCATTTGAAATTTTTAATTGCTTTGCATTCAAAGACGGTAATAGAAAATAACTACCATTGAAAATTATTTGGGATTTAACACTCCATAAGTCACAATGATTGATTTTGGAGAAAAATACTATTAATATTGGAGAGACATAGAGACAAGGTATGTTGTTTACTACAGTAGCTCGAGTTAAATACTTGAATGGTATATGATTCCAACTACTCTTTTCATATGATTGATATGAGAAAATGGAAAAACTAATAGTTGTGACAATAGGAACAATAGAAGAAAACAATTTCAGATTGATCACAATGAAGATTGTTTGTAATTGACTATATTCTTATTATTCACATTTTCTATCAATCAAAATTGTTACATTGACACTTTACACTCAAAATTTTTATTTCATCATTTTTCATCATTCAAGTTATCTTATCTCAACAAACTAAGGTAACTAAGCAAATTTTAAATCAAATTGACCAAATTAATCTTAAACATCCTTAGCATATTTAAAATGATCAAAATAATTAGATTTTCAACAAATTTTTTGTATGACCACACACGACTCAAACCAGCCTAGGTCCATCTTAACACTGGATCTATCAAGTGTTAAGAGGGATCAAATCTCTTGAGGTGCAGACCTTTCCTCAAATTTTGCAATCAAAAAATAGGTTTGCACCTCGAGAGATTTGATCCCTCTCGGCGCTTGATAGATCAAGTGTTAAGATGGATCTAGGATGGCTATATTAAATTTAAATTATACAGAATTATAATTTAAATATAAAATAAAGTTAATAAATTATTTTTAAATGTAAGGAAGTAAGTTTTAAAATAAGAAATATTAGAAAGTAAGGAAAATTTACCCCATATAAATTAATAATTAATTATTAATATTTTTTTCTCAATATTATTTAACAACTAAATTAAGGTAATTTTTCCAAAAACACATTACATTATTTATTATATGATTAATCTTTTATACATGCAAGCAAATATTAAAAATTAAAATAATGTATCAATTAATTATAGCAGTTGTCTATAATGCGACTTTTTGGAAGTTTTTCCGGTCAAAATCCGGCAGCAATTTATTGGAATCGCAATTTTGATAGCTAGTTTCTGCACAATCAAAGCGTCCCAGGGGTTTTCCAGGGTGCTGAATCCAAATATGCAGTTAAAAAACCATTTTAACTGCAACAAATCAAGATTTAAACTCAATTTCTTCCGCTGGATTCCGTCACTGGAATCTCCAAAAAGTCGCATTATAGACAACTCCTTAATTATATAGAGAAATGATAAACTAAATTTAATGTTAATAACTGAATAGAGCTTCCATGGTAGGTATTTAACCTCCATGAATATTCTTAATAGTATACACAAGTCAGCGGTTGATATTTATCTCCAAAGTATTATGTTCCTTTTTTTTTTCATTTTAAAAAAACCTTATATGAATAAGTGTCATTTAAAGTGAGTTATAGTTTTTTGGGCATTTGTTTTTGTAACAAAACATATTTATATATTAAGAATATCCATAGTACACTGGGGTAAATAGCCATGGGAAGAATACTTTCTATGTTTTTTGAAATGTATATATATTTAATTTATATATTAATTCTTTTTATAATTAATAATAATAATAATAATTTAAAATATCCCATAGGGAAAATTTGTTCTATTAAGACACTGTGTAGTGAAAATGTCACCATTCAACTCCATGGGAAAAAATCTAGGGATGTTAAGGGTTGTTGTCGCATAGGTTGGGTGTTATCCTCAGGTCATTTTGATGGCTTAGATACTGATAAGCACTAGTATTGCAGCAAGAATGCTACAACTACTAGGGCTACCAACTTTACTTCATCAACTTGAGGTTCATACAAACTTGGAGGTGACAGTTTTGTATACACAGTAGATGCAATGGTCTATTCTTATCACTTTTCAGCTCGGGTTATAGACCACTAGGGTTTTTCAAAGCAAACTTCTATTGACTAGAAGGAGTCTAAATACCAAAGGGAAAGGGGAAAATTACTCTTCATGCAGAAAGGGAATGTTGCCTAATCTAAGAAATGAAAGTTCTAAATTGGAAGGTGCTATAAAGTGGCATGAAATCATCTAGTTAAGCATCTACACATATTGCTTACAAAAGAGAGCTAACTTAACCTTGCAGACAACATCTAGTTATCTGGACTAAATGAGTATGGAATTTTATCTAAGAACTACTGTGATTGCTGCATGCATGTGCTAACTAGAAATTGTAGAAAAAGCCTTTTTTATTTTCAGTTTTATGAATGTAAATTCTAACTTAGCCAATTTTTTCTTTGGCAGGGAAGATATGTAGGGGGAAACATGTCTGGAATGGTGTCGAGGGTAGGAAAGCCAAGTGGAGACCTAACCTAAGCTCGGATTTCAATTTCTGCTCAATTCAGGCTTAAAATAGGCTGCTACAAGGTTTCCTATAGTACTACAGGATGCCCTGTTTTACTACAGGAAACAGGCCGAAATCTTATAGGGAGGTAGGAAAGGTAGAATGAAGTGTGGGAAAGGTGTATGATGGGGAAATAAGGCACAAAGGGGGTGCACACTACCCAAGGATCAATCCAAGGCTTCAATATGGTTGCTCAAGGAAAATGTCCACTTTGCTACAAAACAGGAATTCAAATTAGGGTTTGGTGGACTTTGGGAGCATAGGTGGAGAAGACTTGGATGAGGTTGGTGAGATGAGTTATCCCTGTAGATTAGATCATCCTGCAACAACATACATGATTTTCTTCATTTATGCACAACTTTCATTTATATATGGGAAATACGAGTTGAATTTAGGAAAAACATACTTATTAATAGCTAATGGCTAAGTTTATGAAGGAAAGTGATTTTAAACCATAGAAAACTCGCAAAGACCAAAATGACAATTGCAGGTACTTATAAGAAGTTTGGAAACAATGATCTATGCAACAATAAATCCTAAGTTATGCAATGATCAAACAATAAAATTATTTCTGGGCTGTGTAAATGGAACCCTCAATCCATGATCCCATAAGGGAGATGAGACAGAGGCCACTACCACAAGATTTCCTGAAGTGTTTATTGTCACTATTGTACCACAGATCTTTATATCCACAAATGGAAGAAAACTAAGTAATCATCGGTATACATGTAGTTTAAACAAAACCGAAATCACTTCAACAGCTAACTATGAATGTAATCTAAGCATACATGTACAAAAAGAGGAACCTTTGTTGCTAGGGTTGGGCCCTAACCCAAGAGCTTTAGCCCTCTAAGTCAACTCAGTGCTGGATCAAGGGAATGCTTTTCATTTTCATTAAAATATAAAAAATACATAAGAGTTATCAGTCACAATGTCTTAGCTTGAAAATGCCTCTTGGCTACAACAAAAAAAGTTGAATCCTAATGAGGCTCTAAGCCTTCTTATTTATACAACTGAAGCTACGAACATATTCATTAAATTTAGGGAGGCTTGGCTCCCAACTTGAGATCAAATTGGCTTGAACTATCACTGGCTTGGCTGTCAATGACCTCGGTGGGCTTGGCTTCTTGTAACTTCAAGATGATGAGATATGGTGGAGGAATCTTCGAGTGAGTGAGGAGTTAAGGAGGGAGATCCAATCTCCTAAAACCCCTCTTGCTTGTCTACTTTGAGTTCCTGCACTTAAATGATCCAAAATTGCTCCAAATCTTGCAATTAATGCACATTATGCCACATGACATAACATCTCATCTTTACCCTTCTCACTAAGAAAAATATAATAAAACATGTAAAGAAATTTGAGAAACGTTGATTTTAATAAGTCGTAGAGTGGAATTAAGGTTCATATAATTTACCTATTGATGAGCCTTATCATCACCCCTACAAAAAGTGTTTCTCATAATTTGAGCAACTTAATCTCTGTCCATGTCTTTTATTGCTCTTGCGGCCTCTCTATCATTCCAGGCTTCTGTTGATGTATTCTCCTCTTGTGGATAAAATCCTTCTTGCTTCTCTACTCCCACTACCTTCTTTCCTCTTATTCCTCTTCTTCCTTATAACATACCCAAGAGCAATGATGGATTGAGTTTCAATCCAGTTGATTTTGAGTCTCTACAGTGACTTCTTATACAGTGGGTTCCTCTCTAGTGCATCCCTCATTCTTTCAAGGGAATGATACTCCCTGATATTTAGTTTGTATGGTAGGATGCCCCATCTCCTTTGGCATGCATGTTGGCTTTCATCCCATAACAATCCCAAAGTGTCCTCAAAATGAGTGACTGCTTGCTCTTGTGTAGCTAGGTATCTTGGTGCAAGTTGGGGATCACTGGTGATGAGGTTGTGGGTGCTAATGACAACCATGAAATTGATTTGTTTTGCTCTAATGTAAAGGGCTCTTTTTCTTCTCTTTCCAACACTCTCTTTACTTCATTAGCCCTAACCTCCTCATGACTCATCCATGATGCCAAGGCCATTAGTTGTAAGTCCCCCAACTTTGGATTAGGGTCCCACACATTCAAGTATGTTAAGGAAAAGTTATGTAAGTAGAATTCAGATATATTGGCCCTCTCCTCTAGGGTGCTTTGGTCACAAAGCTCAATGAATTGTCTATAGCCTTGGAAAGGCATAGTCCCACATTGTGCTAGGGTCTTTATCTGAAATTGCAGCCATTTATATTTTAGGTACATGACATATGATTTTACTAGCATCCTGCACTGGAGTGCCTCCATAGAGAGGCTTGACATAGTGGCCAATTAGCTCTCTTTTTCCTATACCTGCCTCCTCAGCCATGTGTTTCCAGCCTCTAGTTGAGATTTCATAATTCTTCCCCCATCTCTTATCTCACTCAACTCTCTTCCCATCTCTAGTAGCTTCTCTTCCATGTGGACCGCATCCTCTAAATTCCTTGATTTAACAATTTGCATCCAGTGATGTGTCCTTGCTCTCTCCTTCTCAAGCTCAAAGATGAGAGGGATGGAAAATTTATGTGGTAATACTCTACCTCCCTTAAGGAATTTGTAATAGGAGCTAAGATCGGGCTATGGACTAGGTTCCTATAACTCTTGGGGTTCTCCCTTTACTATCTTTGGAGCATATATTTCCCCTTTTACTTGTGTTGCTGCTTCCATGCCTTTCCTTTGTCCTTTTGTCCTTGCTATTGCTTTTTTTGTGTTTCCTATAGTACTGATAGAGTTTCCTGTAGTATTGTATGTGTTTCCTGTAGGAGGATTTTCCCTTTATGAAATGGGATCAAAGGTTCTTTGATTTGCTTTACTAAGGTTGACTTGGTGACAAGCCTCCTAACATAGGCGATTGTCGACTTTAGGGAAGCTTGTTTTGATGTGCCCTCTTCACCTTTCATTTCTAGGGAGACTATTTTTTCTTGTCCTTTTGGTGAGTCTTTAATTATGATAGGAGTCTTGGTAGGTGTTTGTGGTCTCCCCTGTTTTATCCTAGTGCTCCTCCTTGTTTCGTAATATAGGGGAGTCTTCCTCTAGCTTTTCCTGTTGACTTTATGGGTGTGCTTAGGGTAGTCAAGGCAGCATCTGCCTCCTTCTCTATGGGTTCAAGAGACACTCTTGGAGATTCCTCCTCTTCCTTAGTATGTGTTTTAGGTCTTACGTCATCCTTCTATGCTTCTTCCCCACTATTCTTTTCTCCCTCTGTCTTATTTGTCTCTGCCTCCTCTTCTTCCTTTGGTTCTTCCTCTTCTTCTTCAGGTTCCTCCTCTTCTTCTTTAGGTTCTTCTTCCTACTCTTCAAGTTCCTCTTCTTCTTCTTCAGGTTCCTCTTCTTATTTAGGTTCGTCTTCCTTCTCTTCAGGTTCCTCTTCTTCTTCTTCTTTAGGTTCCTCTTCTTCCTCCTCGCCACTAGAGGTTGGGTCTATTTCATACTCAATTTCTTCAGTTAAAGCCTCCTTGTCCATGTCTGTAAATTTGGAACATAGAATATGGACTCTTAATTGGCTTAAGGCATCCTCTAGTATGAGCTTGATTAGTCCATGATGTGGCAGCTGCTAATGTTTTCCTTCATGTACCTTGATGCTCATGTATATTATAGATTGAAACAAGAAGTAGGGCACACTAAGTCTTCTATTAAGGGGTAACTCTTCCCCAAATATTAGCTCATGGAGGAGTCTACACTGGTAACCATGGAGTATACTGAGCCTTCCCTCACAATAAATATACTTGAGAATGTGATAGATTACTTCATCCCAAGGATAGGGAATGCTCTCCCTTCTAATCCCATTTTTGTACTCAATTGGCTACTCATCTCCCAAGAAAAAGTTATTCTTGGCATAAGTTCTACTAGCATTATCCTCTTTTCTCCATTGTAAACCTAGAGGAAGTGTAGTGATTCTGCTAATAATTTCAGGGGTAATTGTTAATAATGTAAACTTTGAAATGGAAACTATAAACTCAAAACGGGAACTCTGGCCAAAAAACTCCGTAAAAACATCAAAAACAATGCTAAAAATGAAAAGTGTTGATGTTGGAATAACACCTTTTTTTTCTAAAGTAAATTTTCAACATGTTTTAAAAATGGCAATGAAAACCAATTTTTTGTACAAAAATTGTCCAAAAAACACCCTCAAAACGAAGTGTTGATGTTAGAATAACACTATTTTTTTTCAATGGTAAATTTTGGGCAAAAAACACTCTCAAAACGAAAAGTGTTGACGCTCGGATAACACCTTTTTTTTCAAGGGTAAAATTTCAACATTTCGAAATAATGGCATAAAATATTTTATCATGATTGAAGAACATTAAAATTTCAAAAAAATAATGAAAACATAAAATAAAATAAAAAATAAAACAATTAAAACAATGAAAAAACACAAAACAAAAAAAAAAAAAGTAAAAAAAATAAAAATTAACAAAGCATAAATTAAAATATATACTAAAAACAAAACATAAAATAAAAATAAAAACCAAAAAAAAAAATCAAATATATAAAAAAAGGGACAAAAAAAAATCAAATATTAAATAATAATAATAATAATAATAATAATTAACCTATAAAATATAAGAGTTAAAAATCTAAAAAAAAATTATATATTATAAACAAATAAATAGTAAAAGAAAAATATTTAAAAAAAATTGAAAAAAATAAATTCTTGTAAAACATAAAAAAATTGGCAAAAAAAAAAAAAAAAAAAAAAACATTAAAAAAAAACTATAAAATTAAGTAGATAAAAATAGAAAAATTTAAAGAATATTAACAAAAAACTAAAAAAAAATTAGATTTAAAAAAAAAAAAATAGAAAATTAACCAAAAAAAATAAATTAAAAACTACTAAAACTAAGATAAAAATGTTGATTACTTAAAAAAACAAATACAAAAATATATATATAAAAAGAGACAAAATTAAAAAATGTTAAAAAAAAAATATCTCATAAACCATAAAAGAATTTGGAAAAAAAAAAACAAAATTATATTTCCATCTATATCTAAAAAAAAAAAACTAGGAGAGGAAAAAAAAAAAAAAAAACAAAAACAAACTAGATTAAAAAAAAGAATAAAAAAAATTAACCCAAAAAAAATAAACTTAATATTAAAAACATTTAAAAAAAACTCAAAAAAGAAGAAGAAGAAGAAGAAGAAGAAGAAGAAGAAGAAAAAAGAAAGAAGAAGAAGAAGAAGAAAAGGAAAAGGAAGAAAATTTTAAAAATATATGTCTTTTCAAATGAAAAAAATAAAAATTATAGAACATTTAAAGTTTATAAAAAATATGTATTTTTGATTTTAAAAAAAATAATTATTTTATATTAAACTTACATTTTTTATTTAAAAAAAAAAAATAAAATTTAAAATTATTATTTTTTTTAAACAACTTTTTTTTATTTAAAAAAAAAAATTATTAAAAGATGTTAATTTTTTTAAACAATATATATATTTTTTTATTTAAAACAAAAAATTATTAAAAAAAAATTAATTTTTTTATTTAAAAAAAATTAAAATTATTTGGAACATTTTCTTTTATTAAAAAAAAACGAAATTATTAAGAAATTTTGAATTATTTTAATGATTTTTTTATTATTTAAAAATAGAAAAAAAAAAATCGCCTGCTCGGCCACCAGTGGTGGCGTAGCGCAAGCCATCCGCTCAGGTTTGCGCCGCCACGGACGGTGGTCGAACGATAATTTTCTAATTTTAAAATTTTTAAATTTTTTATTTTAATAAAAAAAAAATTGTTTAAATTTTCTAGTATATATTTTTTTAATTAAAAAAAATTGTTTAAAAAAACGTGTTTAATTTTTTTAAATAAAAAGAAAAATTTAAAATTTTTTAATTTTTAACTTTTGTGTTTTTAAATAAAAAATGCAAGCTTAAGAAAAAATAATATTTCTTTTTTAAATTAAAAATACATATTTCTCTATAAACTTTAAATTATTATTATTATTATTATTATTATTATTATTATTATTTAATTTGAAAAGAAATACATATTTTTAACATTTTCATATCTTTTTGGTCTTTTTTTTTTTTTATAATTTGAGTTTATTTTTGTTTTTTAGTTTTTTAAATATGTTTTTAATATTAACTTTACTGGTTTTTCTTTTTTGTTAATTTTCTATTTTTTTTAATCTAGTTTGTTTTTAATTTTTAATTTTTTTCTTCTTTTTGTTAATGTTTTTTTTAATTTTATATTTTTACTTACTTAATGTTATATATATATATATATATAGTTTTAAATTATGTTTTTTTTGTTTTTTTTCCAAATTCTTTATGGTTTGTGAGATAATTTTTTTTTTTAACATTTTTTTTTTCTTTTTGTCATATATATATATATATATATATATATATATATATATATATATATATATATATATATATATATATATATATATATAGATTTGTTTTTCTTAAGTAATCAACATTTAAAAAAGAAAAATAAAACAACTTTAAAATTCGTTAAGTAATCATAATTAAAGAAAAAAAAATTTGGACATAATAAATTTTAAAGTGTGAAAAATAACTCATCTAAAAAAAAGGCTTGCTGCATCAACACGTTTCAAAATCAGCATGAGAATCACTAACATTTAAAAACGGATATTTATATTTGATACATAAAAAAATTTAAAGTGTCAAAAATATGCTCCCGAAAAAAAGAAGTGTATTCTGCATCACCGCTTTTCAAAATCGGGTCACGTTTTTACTACCCCTACGAAACAGGTAATCGTATCAGTTATTTAAAGTGCCAAAAACTATGCTCTAAAAAAAATATGTGTGTTTTGCATTGCCCCTATCAAAATCAGGTCAATTTTTTCCTATCTCTACGAAACAGGTAACATTATCAGTTCTCGTTTCAAAGTTTACGTTATTTGTTACTAACAATCCTCTCACCATAGAAGTGGCACTGACTCTAGCTTGAGGTGTGAGTGACATTGAAAATTATCGAGAAACATCATCATCATATCCTATAAGTAGCTTGAGGAATCCCAACCATTGATACCTTCTAAATATCTCTACCACAGGGGGATGGAGATGTATTCTAGATGTCCCTAAGGGCTCCCTTCTATTGAAACCTCCTGTCATTTTCTCTCTCTGTCAATCTGACTATATGTAGTTTCATGGCTTTAGATTTAGATATTTCCTAGGTGATTGAGGCTTTAGATTTTAGGAGGGTGATGACTACAATTCTTCCTTTATCCACACAATTTCTCCACATAATTCTATCTATCCCTATGCACACTATAATTACTAGGAAAAAAATGAAAATTTCTTTTCCTTTTCTCTTTTCTAGATATCAAGTCAAAACACGGAGGATATGGGCCACATTCCTTTCACTGTAATCCCCTAGTTGAGGAGAATTCTTGAGTAGCTAGGCCCTAGGAACCCCCTCGTAGAGTTTTTGACAATTCCCACCTTCCTGTAGTTTTCCTGCGTTTCTTGTAGGTGTTCACTGTAGGATGGACGAGACTAGATTTCTTCTTCGATGGCTCTTCCAGGTGGTCCTAGTTCTTTAAATCTCGAAATGAATGATGTATGCATGAAAGTTAGGTATTTTTGCTATTTATGGTCAATTCCTTGGAGCGTTGTGTTGACCAGCAGGGTACGTGATTTCTCCTTTTGGACCGTCGCCCCACTATTAGTTATCATGCAACCCTTTCTCGTAATCATCACTCACTCTTGTACAAGTTAACTCGACCATCTTTCTAACTTATTTTCTTTGATATGACCTTGCCATGTGGCCTACTGACTAGAACTTCACTTTTTGTTTTCCGACTGAGGGTGGCCATGTTAACTGGCCACCTTCAACTTATAAAACCAACTTTTTCATATTATTATACTTTTATCATATTCGTACTTAGGAAAAAGTGTGGATGAGGTTCCATACCCATGGTTTCCTTTTCTCTTTCGATGCATGCAGGAGGGTGGCTCCACTACACTTCTTCTGGTTCGGGTACATTTTCTCTTTTTGCCCTTGTTTTGTTGATTTCACCCGGCTAATATGTTTGTCTTCTTTGTTGTGATGTGCAGGTGTTGGCCTCTTTTGCTACTTCTTAGCTCTAGATATGTGCCATAGTACTTGCAAGGGTGTTGATACTCTTCCTCTGCATGGATGCTAAAGGAGGAGCATGGAGATTGCTACTGTTATAATATAGGCTGCTACAGGGTTTCTTGTAGTTCTAAAGGAAATCCTATAGCTATCTCTTTCTTAATATATATATTTTTTTTCTTGGAGGAGGAATAGGTGTTGAAGTGGGAGTGGAAGGGGTTGCAATGGGGAAAATGGAGTGGTAGGTGAGGTAAGTCATTGATGGTATGGCCCTTGGACTTTTCTTTGTTTTCCTTGTTTGTTTTTTTTTTTTTTTTTTTGAGTGGATTTCTTGATGGACATAGAGGGTGACATGGTCATGAATTGGTGTTGGTTGAGATGTGGTGAGGTCAATGGCCTCCTCTTTCAACCCAAAACAAGCCTGCATCATTATTTCTCAACTAGGATTCCATTCTTGTATATTTTCAAGACATCCTATAGTATTACAGGAAACTCCTGTAGTAACTACAGGAAATCCTGTAGAAGTCAGAAAATTGCCTACAAATTGTTTTTTTTTTATGGTTGGAGATGAGAATGGATGTTGGAGACATGGTGGGCATGGAAGATATGAAATGAATGAAGGAAGAATGGGGTTTTTCTTGGCTTGCTGCCCTCTGAACTTGGTGTCCTTTATTGCCTTGAAAACTTGCAAAAACCACAAACTTTTATTAGTGGGCAGGTTTGAGGTCCCTGCCATAACATTTTTGTGTTTTTTTTTTGAAAGACACAAAGGTTGCCTCAAATGAGGTTTTCAACCTGTTTTCTTGCCTTAAGCACCTCAAGGGAGGTTTTCACCCATAGATCTTTTATTTTTCCTTTTTTTCACTCTTGGGCTGCCTCAAGGAGGTTTTCAACCCAAAAGTTGGCCTTAGGTGCCTCATGGAGGTTTTCACCTAGGTCTCTTATTGCCTTTTTTTTTCATTTTTTTCAAAAATAGAACTGCCTTCAAGAATTAGGTGATTTGGAATCTGAGACACCTCCAATCACCATCACTTCTTTACTGATACTACTAACAAACTCTTGCTTTGACAAAGGTTTTTTGTAGGCTTTCAATCTATACCCATTAACAAGCAAGGGGATACCTTCTTCATCAATGGTTCTTATCTGAATAACCCCATTGTCATGGAATGTTTCTATCACATAAGGGCCTAGCCATCTAGTTATCAACTTGCCTTTGAAATCTTTGAACCTAGAGTCATATAGTAGAGCCCAATCACCTTCTTGAAAAATTTTGTCTTTGATATTTTTGTCATGCCAAACTTTTCTCTGTACTTGAGTCACCTCTGTGTGTAGGAGGACTTGCACCTTGAATTTATCTAACTCATTTAGCTGGAGAAACCTCTCTTATTGTGCCCTTGTAACATCCAAATACAACTGTGCTTCCATTCTTAAATTGTTGTACTCAACCTCAATGGAGAGTAGAACCTTCTTCCCATATACCAAATCATAAGGGGTGAAGCTAGTGGTTGTCTTCCAAGTTGTATTATAGGCTGAAGTGGCCTCCACTAGTATGTCATCCCAATATCTCCTGCTACTACTCACCACCTTTGTGAGATGCTTTCCAATTCTCTATTGGTAACCTCTACTTGTCCATTGGCCTGAGGGTGGTAAGGAGTTGATTTCTTGTGCTTGATCTGATGTTGGATTAACAGATTCTCAATCAGGTGTGAGGTGAATTGAGTGCCCTGATCAGTGACTAGCTCTCTAGTCTACCCAAACTTGTAAAACACATTCTCCCTCAAGAACTCAGTGAATTTATCTTCTGTGGCTACCTTGAAAGCCTTGGTTTTAGCTGACTTTGTTAAGTAATCAGTGCACACAATTATGTACCTTTTTTTATCCTGATGGTGGATCAATGGGCCTAATGAAATCCATTCCCCACTTGTCAAATGGATCAAAAGTCACTTGAGGTTGCAAAGGTATTTCATCTTTGGGAGTATGCTTCCCCATTCTTTGGCACCGGTCACATTGGCTGGTATATATTCTTGCATCTTGGTGGAGAGTGGGCCAATAATAGCCAACTTGTAGTACCTTGAAGGTTGTCCTCTTGGCTACAAAATGACCTCTATAAGGCCCATCATGACAGGTGAGAAGGATGTCAAAAAATTCCTCCTCCCTGACACATCTTCTCAGAATTTGATCTTACCCCAGCTTGAAGAGATTGCCCCAAATCCAAGTGAATGGTGTGACACTACAAGAAAAAAGGACATTGGTGAGGGTCAAAAAATGTCACCATAAGCTCATTGGTGATGGTCAAAAGAGCCTCTATCACCAAAAATTGAACGTCACCAAAGGTGGCGTCACCAAAAGTATAAGTTTTATGGTGACATTCAAGGTTCGTCACCAATAATGATTTATATTGATGGATAGTGACCATCACCATGTCATATTAGCAATGCTGACGTACTTTAGCCTCCGTCGTCAAAAAATTGAACTTCACTAATGGTGGCGTCACCAAAAATATAGATGTGGTGACATTCAAGGTCTGTCATGAATATTGATTATAATGACGGGCAGTGACCATCACCATTTCATATGAACAACAATGATTTATTGTGATGGACCTTTCATGACCGTCACTATTAATGCATATATATGGTGATGTTCATTGACTATCGCCATTTCATATGAGCATCAGTAATTTACAGTGATGGACCTTTCATAGCCGTCACTATTGATGGTGGCGTTCATTGACCATCACCATTTCATATTTTGGTGAGGGTCGAAAAATGTCACCATAAGCTCATTGGTGATAGTCAAAAGAACCTCTGTCACTGAAACTAATCATCGTCATTCCATCTGAATATCAAGGCACGATAGAATTAAACCACCAACCTCCTGCTTGTAAAGCAGGTGCTCTTCCATTGAGCTAGCACCCTTTAAAGAATTAGACTTGCAAGAATAGATCTAGGGGAATAACAAAAAGATCCATAGATAATAGGATTAGAGTGGGAAAAATAAAGATGATAAGAAAAATAATAACCAACAATGAAATCTACTAATTTGAACATGTTTAAAGTACATTAAATAGAGATGGCATCCATAGTACATTAAAGTGGCATTGGTCAATGTTGGGCTTGGTCAATTGCCAACTATTCATAGTGCCACCAATCTAATGAAATGTGACATAGGATGTTTCCATTAAGGTAGAAGCATGTTTAAAGCTCGTTGTTTCTTGATAACCATTGTCTCTAACTAACAACCATGCATAGTTCTAGCCACTGCAAAACATGGACACAAAAGTGAGCATAAAGACCAAAATCATAGTA
The DNA here is from genome assembly GCA_031772625.1 of Pinus tabuliformis. NCBI lineage: Eukaryota > Viridiplantae > Streptophyta > Pinopsida > Pinales > Pinaceae > Pinus > Pinus tabuliformis. Next base: position 109,181,426 of record CM062806.1, read on the forward strand.
CCACCAATCTAATGAACTGTGACTTGAGATGTGCCCATTAATGAAGTAGCATGTTTAAAGCTCACACTATTTCTTGATAACCATTGGCTCCAACTAACAACCATGCATAGTTCTAGCGCATCACTGCAAAACATGGACACAAAGTGAGCATAAAGACTAAAAGCTCAATCTACCTTAATGGAAAAAACAAGAAATCAAAACTTACTTACAATTTACCAACCATTGAAAATATAAAAACATGAAAGCAAACGTCTTGATACTCCTCATCAAGGAAATCATATCGCCTTTCAATGAATTTAGAAACCTTTTGAGTTCAGAAAATGGTGTTAATACACTTTAATTGGTTGGAAAAAAATAAGTCAAGGAGGCATTTTAAAATCAACCAGAATTATTTATTCATGGCATAAAACAAGTTCAATAGTAGAGCATTGAAGATAATTGGACTAGCAAATGAAAGACAATATTCAACCAGAAGATATTATCAGAAGAATTAAAAAGGACAAGAAGAAGAAGATGGGCACATTTTACTTTAGCTAATAGCAAGATCCACATGAGGAACTTAAAATGAGCTTCTCCAAACCTTTCAAATCAAGGAACCCACGACCTATTCACATAAATGGTCACAAAGAATGAAATCTTTGATTGCCAATACTTGTTGCTTGGTCCTATCATAAAATTGAAATATCAAGAGCATATGCCTCTGGTAAAGAATGCTTAGTTTGTCAAGTGTAATAATGTCACAATAATTAGGCTATTATCATTATGCAACTTTGTTGCATTGAAAACATCACAACAAGAACCGTTGGCTTTATCACCAATATAAACTAAACTTCATGTATTTAAATTTAAAACGAAGAAAAAAAAGTTAGTGTATTCATCTTTGAAACATTGATAGATACATGCTTTGACCCACGTAGCTGAAATTATTGATAATGTTACCTAAAACGGAAAATCTAATATGATAAAATATATTTCAAAGAAAATGTATGAGTCTATTATTACCTAAAACCATCTCACAATGCTCTTCAACTCCAACAAGTAATGAATAATTCATGACATCAATTGACTACAAACACACATTGCACACAATCATGATAATTGGCTAGCTCAACAAAAATTTGAAACTAAGATTACAATTATGGTTGATTAAGAAAAATATATTTACCACGAGAAATGAAGTATCATTCCAAACTGCTCTCTTCAAAAGACACTTGCCTTAATTCCCAAGAAATATTGGAGCAGTTGGCATGGTCTCTAAGCGATTCTAGTCCAAAAGAGCTTTGTTGTTGCCTGATTAGAGGTCCTATCAATTCACCCTTATCTCTTTGCCGTCTTTTGCATTCTTTATAGTGACCTGAAAGATGAGCACATTATGTAGCATGCACACACACAATGAAGGAAACAAATCCTGGTAAACTCTCTAGGAGTCCGCAAAAGGTAATTGTCAAATATAGAATAAACAATAATATGAGTATCCAACCTGATAAATACCAAGGATGTTTACCAAACATGTGGGGCTTCTAGAACATAATGAGTCATAGATATTTAAATATTCTGACGAAAACTTCATAAAAGATTCCAATTCTATCATGGTGAGTCTCTTAATAATAAATCTTTCATCCAAGGATTTTGCAAAAAACACATTACTCTTTCTTCCTTGAGGTTCCCATTTCTTGTAGCGATTTAGTGACAATCTAAAGTCCATCTCTGTTGGACAACACTTTTTCCCAAGGGCATCAATTGTTTTGCATAATAACGGGTTACCAAGTACTTAACTTTTCTAGGAGGACCCTCATCACGAAAGGATATTTTTGCATGTGTCTTTTATATATAGTGATGAATCTGAACCCCCTTTCCCTTTGGAGCCATATTTGTAAATATCCTCATATCTTAATCTTCTCTCTTTGGAAAGAGATTTACTCGATTCTAAGGAACCACCTGACAGATAAAGTAGATTTGAAACAACTGCACCCATACCAAATAAATCTGCACATTCCTTTTCTTTATCCTTGTCTATTTCCTTTTTCTTCTCACTATCAGGTACCTTGTCATATAGGCAAGCCTGATATTCTTGCGAGCTTAGTGCATATGTTATTATGCTTGTTTTCTCATCATCATAAACAACAATAACCATATCATGGACACTGGTTGGTAAAAGCAGGTTACTCACTCCATTACCACCCAGATGATTGACTGATGAGACAAACATAAGACTATATCTTCTCTGAGAATCAACTCTAATAGACCTCCATAAATTTTCCTGTAAACTCTTGTTGTAACTTTTTGGTAAGTTTGACATAGTTGCCCCAATGCAGCTTCCAAACTCTTCTGATAGATTTAATGATTTTACTGGTGAGGGAGGGATGATTTTCTCAGGCACCTCTATTCCACCTTTATTTTGCATGTTTTAGGCAGATTCGGGCATCATCTTATCTCCTATTGCAATTTGTTGAACTGTATTAAAATATTTTCATTTAGTAGATTCACTACCACTGGCAACAATAGCCAAAGTGGCAGAACCAACCTTCCTACCCTTGTGATGTCACAAATATAGCCTGAGATTTTACTAATTGGCCTTCACCTATCCATATTACATTTAATGTATTTGATAGATCAATGAGGATAAGAGAATCCTGCTCTGATAGTTTCTAACAGGGTGCCATATCTTCATCCAAACCGTTTGTATTGTCCCTACTATCAACTGCTTCAAAAGGCATTGTCTCATAAACATGGATGTTGGTATCCCATTCACCATTCTCCATATCAAAAGTATGAAACATGGTACCATTAGTTATATTGGATGAATCTCTAATGTTTGGATCTCCTTCCATGTCATCCAGATATTCTGGGTTGTTTTACCTTTTGCTAGTTTAATAATTTCCATGCCTAGTTTAAGAGAAATTCTTCGGCATAAATCACAGGATAAATAATTTGTCGACGCGTTTCGAACCAACTAGTGTGGTTCATAGTCAGGACAAGTTGAAGAGACAGATCCAGCTTAGCATGTTAAATAGTTTGAGCAGAACCTCCAACGGCTATCTCGAATAACGGCTACTTTTGACTTTAGGACCAAAGTCAAAATTATTACAAATTAATGGAAATTAGTTATATTAGGTGACCAATAAAAATATATAAAATAATTTAAATGGTGTTTAAGTTTAGTTAAAAAGGGTATTGTTTGTTAATAAAAATTATCAATTAGCTAGTATTAAAAAGGAATACATTATATACAGGAACTTTTCTTATAATAAATATATATATATATATATATATATATATATATATATATATATATAGATATAGATATATATAGATATATATATATATATATATATATATATATATATATATATATATATATATATATATATATATATATATATATATAAGTTAGTTAGAGCTAATAAAAATAATGGAATGAGAAAATTAAGTTAACCTTAAAAAAATAATAATAAATAAATAAATAATAATAATAATAATAATAAAATAAAAATAAATAAAAATAAATTAATTAATTAATTAATTAATTAAATTAATTAAAAATAAAATAAATAAATAAATGAATGAATAAATAAATAAATTAGAAATAAAAATAAAAACAAAAATAAAAATAAAAATAATAGTAATAATAAAAAATATATAGTTTAATTAAGAAAGTTCTAAAACGTATTAATATTGAAAAAAATAAAAAATAAATAAATAAATAAATAAATAATAATAATAATAATAATAGAATAGGAAAAACTATCAAAAAATAAATAAATAAATTTTACCAAGCCAAAAGGAGAAACCCTAGGAAGAAGACAAAGGTCCGCGAGAAAAAAAAAAAAAAAAGGGAAACATCGAAAGCTAGAAAAAGCAAGACTAGGAAGAAAGGGCAGGGATCCAGTAGCTACTGATCTTCCAGTCATCATCTCTATTGAGATTGCTCGGCCTTCTTTCAATTTCAATAGCTTCCCTGAATTTACGGTGATGGAACTGCGCAACCTTGGCAATAACTTTGGCCTCCTCAATACACACCTGATGCTTGGTCTTTTCCACATGCTCTGCTAATGCTGAAGACTTGGTTCTCCTATGTCTTAGGTCAGCTGCATGTTCACTGATCCTTTGCTGGATGGAGCGCCCTGTTTCCCCGATATAGGGGGTCCCACAAGAACACGGGATCAAGTAGACACCCTTCATATCTTTAGGATCAATGGGATCTTTCACCGATCGGAGGGATTTGCGAATAGTGTTGAGGGGCCTGAAGGTTGAGGGAATATCATACTTCTTAAGGATTCGAGCAATCTTGTCCGTGGTTCCCTAGACATAGGGAAGATGGACACCTAGCTGGCGCTCTTTAGGTTCTTTATTGATTAACGAGTTTTTAGAGGCTTTAAGGAAAGCCTTCTGACCTAGGCGCCTACTATAGCCATTCTCCACAAAGACATTAAGGAGATGGGATTTCTCCTTATCGAAGCTCTCCCTATCAGAAATCCTAAGGGCACGAGTGGCGAGGGTGTTAAGAACACCCAACTTTTGAGCAGGGAAATGATGGGAATCGGCATGAAGATACTGCTCAGTATGCGTTTTCTTCCGGAATACTGAGTGGGAGAGAGAACCGTCCTTATTCTTCGATATAAGAATATCCAAGAAAGGGAGGCAACCATTGACCTCTTTTTCCATGGTGAACTTAATGGCCGAGTTCCATTCACAGTCCCAATTCCCTCTAAATGGTCATACAAGTAGGGATTTCCCACATTTCTAATCATGTAAAGCTGCCCACATCCATTATTTAAAACATGCTTGTCTCCAGCTTGGGAAGATTCCCAAAACAGATAGCTCTATCCAAACAATTCCATCAACCATGGAGCATGTGTCCTCTGTCATCAAAATGCCAAAACCACCATTAGCATTGTTACTATCTTTGACTGTACCTTGACAGTCTCCAACTTTTTCATTTATGCTAGAATCATGTTCCTCATGTGGAGTCTTAAAATCCTCCAATGGACTAGATTCCAATTTGGCAAGAGAGTTTTTCACTCTAAGAGATGAATCTAAATGGAAAAGATGACGATCCTATTCATAGGCTTCATAAAGAAGAAGAAACCTTATACTGTTTAACTTTGAAATGTCAGGTCTTCCAAGTTCCAACATGCCCAACACTAATTATGGCCTATTGCAACAAACCCTGATTGAATTTGATAGATTGCATCAAAAGAATGAACCCTATGAAGAAATGATTTCCAACTAAGCAATTTCTAATAACAAATATGGAAATATTCATTAGGTGGAAAGATTATTGTAGCATACTATCATGTTATACAACCTAAAGTACACTAAACAAGCTTTATATACATCTCTAAAATCACCTCAAATTCAACTCTCTCTTTATGCAACATTCCTTCAAGCTCTGCAATTTGCCTCCTTGATTCAAGAACCTTAATACCAGAATAAAAGGATCCAGATGTGCCGATTTTCTGTCCGATCAAATTAAAAACTTTCTAAACAACATTTCCACTTTATCTGCAACCTGTTCATTTGCATTAAAATGCACATTAGTTTGGATTTTGGGGGGTCCTACACCATAGGTATGATAGGAATTTATTAATTAGCAAACATCTATCCATATGTAAAATTTGTATCATAAAGTACCTATGTAGCTTCCTTTCTGAGTCAATATTGTTGATGTGGATAACGGAACCCTAATTTTGAAGGTGGCAAATGCACAGGTAGAACATTGATGGAGGAATATCGGAAACATGCAATCATACTACCAAACCTATCACATTGAATTTGGGAACAATGTAGGTCCAATAGATTAGTATGGAATAACCATTAATTATCATACAAAATTATGGTTACTTTGGAAAAATCAAGAGCTACATAAATTATGTAAGATATCACAAGGTCAAAATAAAAAAATAATATGAAAACTTTGTGATATAGATAATGCAGATTAAGAGTCAAGATAGATTGGTTCATATGTACGTTTATTTTGGATACGAGAGAATGAGCTACAAGAATAGCAGGGATTGAATTGTCAAAACAACTACGATAGAGTTCAATCCTATGACCTAATCAATACAATATTGTGTAGCTACAATGTAACATTGTATGATGAACACTACAATTTCATAATGATTTACAGATGAAGTGTAAATATTCTTGGATGTCAAACCTCCATGTCAAGCTATGTATCTGTTTAGTTCTTGGACAAATTGGTTGGGCATGCAATAATATCAAACCTAAGAATGAATGCTGGTGTAAGTATTTGGATATAGGCTACTAAGTGAATAGATCCATGTGAAATTCTTTCCATTGTCCTTTCAAATTCACTGTCATAGAACAACATATATTAAATGGAACAACATTAGCCAGTCTATAACAAATTGCTAAAAAGAGCATCACACCACTGAGCCTAAAAACATCTTTATTATCAGGAATTCCAACATGATTTTAAAAGTTAGCACATGAGCAGCTAGGTCATATTTTAGCCTTTCCTATCTTTTCCAGTCATAATGATGACCACGGAGCTTCCAGACTAAGTCCATTTGTTGTCCCTTTACTGCTGCCATTAATCTCAGCATGTGTGCAAGTGCTAAGTCATCTTTCCTTTGGGATCGTGGACAAGTTTCAAAACATTGAGACAGATTTTGCGAGCACATCATCCTCATAATATCACACATACTCATTCATGTGCCCAGGATCATGCTACTATAATCCATAAAACCATGAGTGGAAAGAAAATATGCATCAAGACAAACTATCTACATCAAAATGAAAGGTACATGAATCACCATGATCAACCCAGAACAAGAAGCATGAGATCACCAAGAAACAAACCATCAAAGAAAAGATGGAAACAATGTAGTAGGGGGTTTTTTACCATCATCAACAAACTACTGTACATCCACTTGAATAGTATCATCTCAAAGTTGGGCATCACTACATTCCGGAAGGAGAAGCATTGCTAGGTTGTACACCTCAAGATGAAGTACCAACAATGATGAACTCATCTAGCATGGGAAGCCTGGAAGAAACATCCAAATGAGACTAATCTCTTTAGTCTCGACTCTCCATAGACTATTCAATAACTACAAAGAATGATCTCGGAGGAGTTTGTATAGGTGGACCAACAGAAGATGGAGATGTGGAAAGGTTCACTACAACCAACTGGGAGTCATCAACAAGCAACCCAACAAGAGAGGAAGAGGCATGTTCCATGGATACATGCTGAGATTCATCATCAGAAAGGAGCTATAGAGGAGATCTTAGCAGTCATCATGAAAAGGCTCATCAAAGATAGCACCATGATGCTTAGTCACTTGGTGAGAGGTAGGGTCATAGAGATGATACCCCTGAAAAGTTTCATAGTAGCCAACCAATGTCCTATGAGGAGTCTAATGGACAGTAGATATTACATGTCTTTCATGATACAAGTGGGTCCATGCACTTGATCCAAAGAACCTAAAATGTGAGATAGATGACTTCCAGCTATGCAACCAATAAGTTTCTAACCTTGCATCAAGGAAGAATTTGGGTTGGTCATGGAGACAGTGGTATCTACAAAATATTTAATGTTTGTACATAATCACACCATTTTAAGTACCATGGGGAGAACAATGTTATTTCCGATTGTAGTGAGCCTTGAATGTAGTGAACTAAGAATTTTCCAATTAGAGATTTCATGTCTCAAATGATTATAGGAACTAGTGATTTTAGTTTTTGGTTTAATATGGTTGTTGGTAATCCATTTACTTTAATGAGATATTAAACTTAGGTGTTAAAGTTCAAGTGAATGAACAGTGCACACCCACTAGGATCCCGTGAACAAAAGCACTGAAGTAACCTAAATGGGTTCCATTACCAACTTCAAAATTCCCAGGGCTAAGTGTAACCATCACCAAAAGCATACAGTGCATAGAAATCACAAGATAGGTGTCCATAGTCCCACCAATATCATGGCTCCTAGGGGAAAGTCACCATCATCCATCCAAGCAACAAGTATAATCATGAGTGAGTAGAAAATATGCACCAAATTTTACAACAATGATGACCTCATCTAGCAAGGGAAGGCTGGAAGAAACATCCAAAGGAGAGGATGGACTAGATGATGAAGTAATCCCTTCAGTCTCGACTCCCCATAGACTATTCAATAACTACAAAGAATGAACTCAGAGGATTTTATATTGGTGGACCAACAGAAGATGGAGATGTGGAAAGGTTCACTACAACCAGTTGGGATTCATCAACAAGCAACACAACAAGAGAAGAAGAGGTACAGTCCATTGAAACATGCTAAGAATCATCACCAGAAAGGAGTTATAGAAGAGATCTTAGAAGTCATCATGATGCTTTGTCACTGGGAGAGAGGTAGGGTCATAGAGATGATACCCCTGAAAATTTTCATAGTAGCCAACCAAAGTCCTATGAGGAGTCTAATGGACAAGGGATATATCATGTCTTTCATAATACAAGTGGGTCCATGCACTTGATTCGAAAAACCTAAAATGTGAGATAGAGCACTTCCAGCCATGCAACCAATAAGTTTCTGACCTTGCATCAAGGAAGAATTTGGGCTGGTCATGGAGATAGTGGTATCTACAATAGATTTAATGTTTGTAGATCATCACACCATTTTAATTACCATGGGGAGAACAATGTTATTTCCGATTGTAGTGAGCTAAGAATTTACCAGTCAGAGATTTTATGTCTCAAATGATTATAAGAACTAGTGATTTTACTTTTTGGTTTAATATGGCTGTTGGTAATCCATTTACTTTAATGAGATATAGAATTTAGGTGAAAAAATTTAAGTGAATGCATAGTGCACACCCACTAGGACCCCATGAACAAAAGCACTGAAATAACCTGAATGGGTTCCATTACCAACTTCAAAATGCACAGAGCTAAGAGTAACCATCACCAAAAGCATGCAATGCATAGAAATCACAAGATAGGTGTCCACAATCCCGCCAATATCATGGCTCCTAGGGGAAAGTAATCATCATCCATCCAAGCAACAAGTACTATCATGAGTGAGTAGAAAATGTGCACCAAATTTTACAATGGTGATGGCCTTGTTGGGTTGTGTTATATTCTTTCCACGTAGTTAATAGGAATTTTGAAGGGCACCTGTAACCCCACTTTATGGGGTTTGGGGCAGCGCCCTTGAAAATTTTGGTTTTGGACCCTATGTTAGGTTGGGCGGACCCACCTATGGTTTTGTGCATGATTTTAGCACATGTTTTTTGGACACGATGGTTTTTAGTCCATGGTTTTGGATGCGATGATTTTTTGGTCCATGGTATTGGATGCGATTGTTTTCGGTCCATGTTATTGAATGCTTCGGCATGTATAAATATGTATTGTAACATTGAAAAGAACACAATGAAAAATCAAGCTGGTAGTCTCCATTTTGGGATCCAGGGAAAAATCTCTGTGTATATGTGTTTTATGTGTTATGATCTGGCACTGTTTATTTTCTGTGTTTTAGAATTTGTATGCAGGTAATTTCTGTACGGGGTTAGAACCTACATTTGCTATCAAAGTTGTTTTGGCTTCAAGGGGACACCTTTGTTGCTAAGGGGTTTCGCTCGGGCCTGTGGTAGACCCTGTTCAGTGGGAGATCTGCGAGATCAATTCTGGTGGTGAAAGAAGATGGTGAGTAGTGGAAAGATAGAGATCGAGAAATTTAATGGTCAGAGTTTTGAGTCGTGAAAACTCAAGATGGAGGATCTGTTGGTGGATAAAGACCAGTGGATTGCGGTAGATCCGAGTACTAAACCAATGGGAGAGTTTGATGAAGAATGGAAGAAGTTGGATCGGAAGGCAAAGAGCACAATATGATTGTGTGTCTCAAATTCAGTATTGCTGAATGTATCAGGGGAAGCTACAGTGAAGGCTTTGTGGGACAAGTTAGGGACTTTGTACTAATCTAAGTCCCTAATGAATATACTGTTCCCATAGAAAAAGTTGTATAACTTGAGGAGGAAAGATGGAGACTTGGTGATAGAGAATATAAATGCATTTAATACTATGGGAAGTTAGTTAGCATTTGTTGATATTAAAATTTCAGATGAAGATAAGTGCATCAGTTTGTTGTGTTCTCTACCAGATTCGTGGGATAGTCTGGTTATTGCAATAGGTAGCAATGCAATTGCCTTGCGTTTTGATGAAATAGTCTCATCCTTGCTGATGGAGGAGATGAGATAGAGAAATATGGAGAGCCAAAATGGTGATGCCTTGTCTATACTAGGGCAGACCCAGAACAGAAACAAAAATAAGTCATCGAGTGGGAGATATAAATCTAAAAGGAGATCTAAATCTCCAGGAAAACCTGTAAAGTTGGTGTGCTAGAAATGTGGAAAGGAAGGGCACTACAAAAGGAACTGTAAATCTAAAGCTCCTGACAAAGGAAAGGGATCTGATGAGGCTCCTTATGTAGAGGTGAAAACCACCTCAGATGAAGGTGGGGATCTATACTTGGCTTCTTCAAGTACACATGTAGATCATGAGGCATGGTTGATTGACTCAGGTGCATCCTTTCACTTCACTCCCCATAGAGAGTAGTTATGCAAGTATGAGAAATATGATGGTGGTGATGTCTTCTTGGGGGATGACAGGAAGGCTAGAATCGTTGGTCATGGAAAAGTAAAGTTGAAGTTACAAAGCGGAAGGGTTAGAACACTTCCAGGTGTTCTACATATTCATGCATTAGCCAGAAATCTAATTTCTGTTAGCAAGCTGGATGATGCAGGTGTAAAAATAGTGTTCGAGAAGGATACCTGCAAGATGGTTTAGGGAGTACTGGTATTGATGCGGGGAGTTTAGATTGGATCTCTGTACAAGCTGCAAGGTAGCATTGTTATTGATGAGTGCAATAGTTCTGTGGTTCCTGAAAGTGGAGTAGAAAATCTAGTGGTCTCTAGAGAGAAGACCATGCTGTGGCATCAAAGGCTTGGACATATTTGAGAAAAGGGCCTTCAGATACTTCATGGTAAAGGTATGGTAGAAGGAATGATAATAGCTCTCTGGATTTTGATTTCTATGAAAATTGTGTATATGGGAAGCAGAAACGAGTGAGTTTCCCCTCTGGTAGTAAGAGGGAAAAACAGATATTAGAACTTGTGCACAATGATGTGTTTGGACCTATGAAGGTTCCATCACTTGGTAAGTCTATGTACTATGTGTCATTTATAGATGACTTCTCAAGGAATACATGCATATATTTCCTTAAGAAGAAAATCTGAAGTCTTTGACAGGTTTAAAGAATTTAAGGCTCTGGTGGAAAACCAGACAGAGAAGAAGATAAAGGTGCTGAGGACAGATAATGGTGGAGAGTTTTGCAGTAAGGAATTTGAAGAATTCTATAAGAAGTGTGGTATAGCACGGCAAAAGACTACTCCATATAGACCTCAACAAAATGGAGTTGCAGAAAGAATGAATAAAACGCTGATGGAAAGGGCAAGAAGCATGCTCAGTGGTGCCGGGTTAGGACAGGAATTCTGGGTAGAGGCGGTGGATACTGCATGTTACCTGGTCAACAGGTCACCTTCATCAGCATTGGAGGATAAGACTCCACAAGAGGTATGGATTGGTAAGAAACCCTCTCTTTCACATCTGAGGGTATTTGGGTGTGATGCATATGTACATGTTCCAAAGGAGAAATGAACCAAGTTGGATAGTAAATATGAAAAGTGCATCTTTGTTGGGTATAATGATGGTTTAAAGGGTTATACGCTTTGGAACCTAGTCACATGGAAGGTTGTGTACAGACGAGATGTGATGTTTAGAGAGGTGACAGATGTTATTAAACATGAAGTCCAACGAAAGGAACCTGAGAAGATAGAGTTTGAGCTAAAGGAGGAAGAATCAGACTCTACAGCAGAGGAGAAATCAGAAGATGAAGAGCCACAAACTCCGACTGTGAGAAGATCAGTTTGAGAAAGAAGGTAGCCTGAAAGGTATAGTTCATCTGCTTTTTGTTCAAATTTTGCCTTATCTATTACTGAAAATGATCCTAGAACTGTGAAGGAAGCAGTAGATTCAGAGGATGGAAAACTTTGGAAAGAGGCCATGGTTGATTAAATGGCATATTTGCACAAAAATGCGGCTTGGGATCTGGTGGAGTTTCCGGCTGGAAGAAAACCCATTGGCAGCAAATGGGTGTTCAAAAAGAAGACAAATGCAGAAGGAAAAGTGGAGAAATACAAAGCTCAGTTGGTAGTAAAAGGTTATTCCCAGGTGCTAGAAATTGATTTTGGTGATATTTTTTCTCCTGTTGCTAAGGTAACTTCTATTATATTACTTTTATCTGTTGCTTCTACTTTTTATTTTGAGGTAGAACAGATGGATGTGAAGACAACATTTCTTCACGGGGATCTAGAAGAGGAAATCTACATGAAGCAGCCTGAAGGCTTTGCAGTGAAGGGTAAGAAAGAACTGCTATGCAAGTTAAAGAAGTCTATGTATGGGTTAAAACAGTCACCAAGGATGTGGTATCAGAAATTTGATACATTTATATGGGGACTTGGCTTCACCAGAATCAAATTAGATCACTGTGTGTATTTTAAATTAATTGGTGACCGTGTTATTTATATGGTCTTGTATGTGGATGATATGTTTTTTGTTGGAAATAACAAAGAAATTATCCAGGATTTGAAGACCCAATTGTCCTCCAAATTCAACATGAAAGATCTTGGTGCTGCAAACTATATTTTGGGCATGGAAATTAAAAGAGATCGGGAAAAGAGGAAACTTTGGTTAAACTAGAGGAAGTATGTCGAAACAATACTGTAGAGGTTTATATGCAGGATAGTAAAACGGTGAAGGTTCCTATTCCTGTAGGTGTGAGGTTATCTGCTGAAAAATGTCCGAAGACACAAGAAGAGGAAGAGGACATGTCCCATGTTCCATATGCAAGTGTAGTCGGTAGGCTGATGTATGCAATGGTCTGTACTAGACCAGACATTGCACATGCAGTGGGAGTATTGAGCAGGTTTATGTCAAAACCAAGAAAGGAGCATTAGACAGTAGTGAAGCAGGTTTCTAGGTATTTGTGTGGCACTAGTGATTATGGTCTGTGCTACCAAGGAAGACCAGGATTGGACAGTGTTGGATATTCGTGGCTTTGTTGATGCAGATTGGGCTAGAGATCTGGATCAGAGAAGATCTACAAGTGGGTATGTGTTTAACCTATTTGGAGGTGCAGTCAGTTGGATGAGTAAGAAACAATATGTAGTGGCACTATCAACTACAGAGACAGAATACATGGCAGCCACTCATGCAAGCAAGGAAGCAGTTTGGTTGTAGAGATTGTGTTCAAGTATGGGGTTAGTACAAGAAGATATAAGGATAGACTGTGACAACCAAAGTGCAATTTTCTTGGCAAAGAACCCTGCATATCATTCAAAGGCAAAGCACATTGATGTTTAGTATCACTTTGTGAGGGATATGATACAAGACAAAAAGGTGTTGTTGGAAAAGGTGGACAATTTGAAGAATACTACAGATGCATTAACGAAATCTGTGAGCTCTGAGAAGTTCTCTTGGTGTAGAGAGACAATGGGAATTTTAGGGTTGGGAAAATGACTAAGATCTCTTGTGGCCCCCTGTGGAAAGAAAAAAACAAGTGGGAGAATGTTGGGTTGTGTTATATTCTTTCCACGTAGTTAACAACGGGTTTGAAGGGCACCCGTATCCCCACTTTATGGGGTTTGGGGCAGCTCCCTAGAAAATTTTGGTTTTGGACCCTATGTTAGGTTGGGCGGACCCACCTATGGTTTTGTGCATGATTTTAGCACATGTTTTTTGGACATGATGGTTTTCAGTCCATGGTATTGGACGCGATGGTTTTTCAATCCATGGTATTGGACGCGATGGTTTTCGGTCCATGGTATTGGATGCTTCGGCATGTATAAATATGTATTGTAACATTGAAAGGAACACAATGCAAAATCAAGCTAGTAGTCCCAGTTTTGGGATCCAAGGGAAAATCTTTGTGTATATGTGTTTTATGTGTTATGATCTCACATTGTTTATTTTCTGTGTTTTAGAATTCATATGCAGGTAATTTTTGTATGGGGTTAAAACCTATAGACCTCGTCTAGCAAGGGAAGGCTGGAAGAAACATCCAAAGGAGAGGATGGACTAGATGATGAAATAATCCATTTAATCTCGATTCCCCATAGACTATTCAATAACTAGAACGAATGAACTCGGAATAGTTTGTATAGGTGTACCAACACAAGATGGAGATGTGGAAAGGTTCACTACAACCAGCTGGGAGTCATCAACAAGCAACCCAAAGAGAAGAAGAGGCATGTTCCTTGGATACATGCTGAGAGTCATCACCATAAAGGAGCTATAGAAGAGATCTGTCATCATGAAAAGGCTCATCAAAGATAGCACCATGATTCTTAGTCACTTGGTGAGAGGTAGGGTCATAGAGATGATACCCTTGAAAAGTTTCATAGTAGCCAACCAAAGTCCTATGAGGAGTCTAATGGACAGTAGATATATCACGTCATTCATGATACAAGTGGGTCCATGCACTTAATCCAAAGAACCTAAAATGTGAGATAGAAGACTTCCAACCATGCAACCAATAAGTTTCTGACCTTGCATCAAGGAAGAATTTGGGCTGGTCATGGAGACAATGGTATCTACAAAAGATTTAATGTTTGTAGATCATCACAAAATTTTAATTACCATGGGGAGAGCAATGCTATTTCCGATTGTAGTGAGCCTTGAATGTAGTTAGCTACGAATTTACCAGTTAGAGATTTGATGTCTCAAATGATTATAGGAACTAGTGATTCTACTTTTTGGTTTAATATGGTTGTTGGTAATCCATTTACTTTAATGAGATATTGAACTTAGGTGTTAAAGTTCAAGTGAATGCATAGTGCACACGCACTAGGATCTTGTGAACAAAAGCACTGAAGTAACCTGAATGGGATCCATTACCAACTTCAAAATGCCGAGGGCTAAGTGTAACCATAAGCAAAAGCATGCAATGCATAGAAATCAAAATATAGGTGTCCACAGTCCCACCAATATCATGGCTCCTAGGGGCAAGTAAACATCATCCATCTAAGCAACAACTACTATCATGAGTGAGTAGACAATGTGCACCAAATTTTACAACAGTGGTTACCTCATCTAGCAATGGAAGGCTGGAAGAAACATCCAAAAGAGAGGATGGACTAGATGATGATTTAATCCATTTAGTCTCGACTCCCCATAGACTATTCAATAACTACAAAGAATGACTCAGAGGAGTTTGTATAGGTGGACCAACACAAGATGGAGATGTGGAAAGGTTCACTACAACCAGTTGGGAGTCATCAACAAGCAACCCAACAAGAGAAGAAGAGGCACGTTCCTTGGATACATGTTGAGAGTCATCACCAGA
Organism: Pinus tabuliformis; assembly: GCA_031772625.1. Classification (NCBI taxonomy): domain Eukaryota; kingdom Viridiplantae; phylum Streptophyta; class Pinopsida; order Pinales; family Pinaceae; genus Pinus; species Pinus tabuliformis. The sequence continues at coordinate 109,196,826 of CM062806.1, forward strand.
AAGGAGCCATAGAAGAGATCTAGCATCATGAAAAGGCTCATCAAAGATAGCACCATGATGCTTAGTCACTTGGTGAGAGGTATGGTCATAGAGATGATACCCCTGAAAAGTTTCATAGTAGCCAACAAAAGTCCTATGAGGAGTCTAATGGACAGTTGATATATCACCTCTTTCATGATACAAGTGGGTCCATGCACTTAATCCAAAGAACCTAAAATGTGAGATAGAAGAATTCGAACCATGCAACCAATAAATTTTTGACCTTGCATCAAGGAAGAATTTGGGCTGGTCATGGAGACAGTGGTATCTACAAAAGATTTAATGTTTGTAGATCATCACAACATTTTAATTACCATGGGGAGAACAATGTTATTTCCAATTGTAGTGAGCCTTGAATGTAGTGAGCTACGAATTTACCAGTTAGAGATTTGATGTCTCAAATGATTATAGGAACTAGTGATTTTACTTTTGGTTTAATATGGCTGTTGGTAATCCATTTACTTTAATGAGATATTAAACTTGGGTGTTAAAGTTCAAGTGAATGCATAGTGCACACCCACTAGGATCTTGTGAACAAAAGCACTGAAGTAACCTGAATGGGCTCCATTATCAAATTCAAAATGCCGAGGGCTAAGTGTAACCATCAACAAAAGCATGCAATGCATAGAAATCACAATATAGGTGTCCACAGTCCCACCAATATCATGGCTCCTAGGGGCAAGTAAACATCATCCATCCAAGCAACAACTACTATCAAGAGTGAGTAGAAAATGTGCACCAGATTTTACAACAATGGTTACCTCATCTAGTAATGGAAGGCTGGAAGAAACATCCAACGGAGAGGATGGACTAGATGTTGAAGTAATCCCTTTAGTCTCGACTCCCCATAGACTATTCAATAACTACAAAGAATGAACTCAGAGGAGTTTGTATAGGTGGACCAACACAAGATGGAGATGTGGAAAGGTTCACTACAACCAGCTGGGAGTCATCAACAAGCAACCCAACAAGAGAAGAAGAGGCATGTTCCTTGGATACATGCTGAGAGTCATCACCAGAAAGGAGCTATAGAAGAGATCTTTCAGCATGAAAAGGCTCATCAAAGATAGCACCATGATGCTTAGTCACTTGGTGAGAGGTAGGGTCATAGAGATGATACCCCTGAAAAGTTTCATAGTAGCCAACCAAAGTCCTATGAGGAGTCTAATGGAAAGTAGATATATCATGTCTTTCATGATACAAGTGGGTCCATGCACTTAATCCAAAGAACCTAAAATGTGAGATAGAAGACTTCTAGCCATGCAACCAATAAGTTTCTGACCTTGCATCAAGGAAGAATTTGGGCTGGTCATGGAGACAGTGGTATCTACAAAATATTTAATGTTTGTAGATCATCACAACATTTTAATTACCATGGGGAGAACAATGTTATTTCTGATTGTAGTGAGCCTTGAATGTAGTGAGCTAAGAATTTACCAGTTAGAGATTTGATGTATCAAATGATTATAGGAACTAGTGATTTTACATTTTGGTTTAATATGGTTGTTGGTAATCCATTTACTTTAATGAGATATTGAACTTAGGTGTTAAAGTTCAAGTGAATGCACAATGCACACCCTCTAGGATCCTGTGAACAAAAGCACTGAAGTAACCTAAATGGGCTCCATTACCAACTTCAAAATGTCGAGGGCTAAGTGTAAACATCATCCATCCAAGCAACAAGTACTATCACGAGTGAGTAGAAAATGTGCAAACAGTGATTACCTCATATACCAAGGGAAGGCTGGAAGAAACATCCAAAGGAGAGGATGGACTAGATGATGGAGCATACTTAGGACTATATATATATATATATATATATATATCTCTTTAAGGCCTATAGCAGCCTCTCTGTCTTAAGTTATGAGTCATGACACCCTAAAAGAAAAAGTAGTCCTCATTTATTGAAGAAGAATTAGATCTACTTTAGAAACATTTCTTGTGCTTGCTTAAAGTTTGTGGGCCCAATTTGCACAGAGAAAAATATACAGGCATCTTAGTAGCACAAGGAGAATACTAAGCGGCATGCATCACAATCAAAGTAAAAGAGTGTCATCCTGAAGGAATTGAAGTTCTTGACTCTTGGACAAGTCCTAAACCTGCTTTGAAAATTCTCTCATATGAAAGTTGAAGTCTTAAAAGGAAAATCAGTCCACCGTAAGTAATATACTGTGAAAATAGGAAGCCCTAGCCAGAGGGTTGGATACCTATATTAGCTCTTATGCAAAATTGAGATGGCATCATATTTGCAGGCAAATCAATATTGGCATATATTCATAGATAAAGTTAGCATTAGAAGAAGTATTGAAATGGCACCCATATCTTTCCTCAAGGCACCTAAAACATCCTATCAAAGATAGTTGTTTAGACAAAAGGAGTGATTCAAGAATGCATGGGTGACAAATCTTCATTAGATAATGGACTACAACTCACATCTGTCTATGGCTCGTTTACCTCAGAAGGAGCCCTCCACCCTCTACAGGTCTGTGTCTTGCACTATAGAGATCTCTGTGAAAAAGTTAATTCTTTTTGCACAACTACAGGCCATCAATGTTATATGTCACAACTATATGATTCATGTTATGTATGGCATCAATATTCACATGTTACGACTTTATTACAAGAGCAAATAATTATGATGATAGGTCATAGTTAGTCCTAGCACTGTAATCTCGAATGATCTATATGCTCAACACATCTGACATTAGGTATCAGTTTTGGTACAACATAATTTTCCAATTATTTGACATGATCTCATAAATTGGATCAAAAGAATTATTGCAATACATGCCTTTAATTTCTGAGACATATATAGAAACAAAGTGGTCAAACTTTGTCCTAGACCCTGAGTTTTGTTGCAGTTCTATTAAGCTCTTCAGGGAGGAACCAAGTAAATTGGGAAAATTATGCCATGGAGCCAAGTCTCCCTATGATCTTAAGACTATCCTTATGTCTGAAGTAGCCACTGTAAGCATTCATATGGTTGACAGCCAAGAAGATATAATATGGACTCATTCATATATATATTCAATCCCTATCTTCTAAGAAATCCGACCTGAGAAGGATTGTTGAATGGACCGATATTCTTGTTGTTCTCTGAAGAAAAAGTTTTGGATGTGCTGATAAGGCCAAGAGCTTGAGTTGAAAGATCCTTAGGTTTAGAGGATTCACCTCTATATGATACAATGAGAGCAAACCCTATGTGAAGTCTTTTTCACAAACTACATCAGGCCGAGATCCTCTTATGCAGTGAAAAGGAAGCAGAGCCTTGCCCCAGTGATGGAGGAAGGTCAAATTGATGTTGAGAATGGTGTTGAGGTTTTTGAGGAGAAACCCTCTTGTGAACAAGGAGTTGTGATTCAAAGGAGTCTGAGAAAGTAAGGAAGAGGAAAAGCAATTGTAGAGTGAAGAAGAAGAACAAGGTCCTCCTTTCTTTGGTGTTGGGAATCGATGTCGCCATTCAGAAGACTATGGAAATGTCCCAAAAATCCCTTGTGGGGTGAGTACGGGGCTGACAATTCAGGTCCTCAACCCTAAAATCATGGACAAACAAGGAAATCTAGCCTATTATCAAATGTCCTCCAGAGGTGTCTTTGTTAGCCCGAGGTTGGATTCATTTGTGCTTACAAGACATGGCCCTTGTTTGTTGATTGTTGAAGTCTCCAACCCTGTTGATGATTCCAACCTTGTTTATTGATTGTTGAAGTCTTTGTATGGTTTGAAGTAGGCCCCCAGGGACTAGTATGCAAAGAATAACCATTTTTTTTCAATCTTGGATTCAAACATTGTGAATCTGACCACAATATCTATGTATTACATGATCATGGTGATACTTTGACTATTGTTGTGTATATTGATGATTTAGTTATAACCAACAATAATATTGATTTAATTCTTAGATTGAAGAAATTATTTACTATCACTTTTGAAATAACAGGAGTTAGGATGAATCTAATTGCTACCTTTGATGTGTTCATGCTTGACCCTTGGTTTAATCTGCCATGAAAGAAAAAGCAATGGATTGAATGCACAAAGCTTGGGGTCTGCCACATCTTCATATATTAATGCTTCTTATTGTGATATACAATAGCCATTTATATGTCTGGTGTAAGACTCCTATGGAGATTTCTATCCAACAACAACATCTGTCATGTCCCTTCCCAAAAGAATTTGTAACAGGTTTATCTCTACACAATTTTGCATAATTTTTCCAAGGAAAAGGACCCAAGCAGTTTTGACTTAGGGACTTAGGAGAAAATACAGCCATATTAGTTATCTAGTGGAAGGTGGGGGCCACCCACATGGGAATGCATACTAGGCAAAAAATTGCTTGGAGGGAATTTGTATAGCTATTGAAGGGGTCCACAGGAAGGCCCATGAAGTCATAAGGATGAGGAGCCTCTCACTTGCCCATTCATTCATCTTGCATATCGAATTTTACTTGATTGTTTACTCAAGCTGTTTAGCTAAGTCAACTGGCTGTTCAGCCACAAATCTCTCAAGTGGGAGATTCAACCTTACCTTTGGGGGACTTTGACTTTGAATGCCACCTTAGGAAGGTAGTTCCATAGCATCTGGAGGAGTTCCGGGAAGCATCTACAACACTTCCATTCAGCCATCACCAGGAAGTGTGTATTTCTGGGCCAACAATAGAGAATACGCAGTTGAGGAAAGAGCTACATTGGGCTAGCCATTAGTCGAAGAAACCACAAAATTCGAAGGTCACCCTTGGGTCAGAATTTAGGAGGACTTCTGGAGTAGGAGAGGACAACAAACAGGTGGTTCGAATTCCAGGCTTGGAGGACAACACAGAGAGCCAGTCTAGGCAATATGTGGGTCTTGAGGGGAAGAGCTACAGGCCGGATTCATAGCTGTGAAGGGAGAAGATTCATAGGATGGATCATCTCAATGATTTGGGGCAATTTCCAAGAGGTTACATAGCTTCATTCCAGCAGGCCAAGTTTTGCAGTTGCAACTGAGGTTGGGCTCCTCAGGGGTTGAATTTCAAAAGTCTGAACTAGGCCAAACCCTTCCTAGGTTTTGGTGGGTTTTGGCCAAGGAGCAAGGAGCTGAAATCTTATAATTTTCTGAGCACGGAAAGGAGTGATTCCAACCCTTTGATTCTAGCAAAAAGTGCAGTTTTTGTGCAGCGCAGATCAATTTTGGTGCAGCAGTTGGGCAGCCTTCAGATCAGTATTTTCTCACCTGGGTTTTTTCACACTTGTCCTTAGAGATAAGCCCAGGTGCACCATTCTATTTTATCATTGTATTTTCCCTTGAAGAATTAATAAAATGGCTTAGCAGTTCTTTATTTCTAGCATTTTCATGGGTGCTTGATGTGAAATTCGCTTTTCTGATTATTGGGTTGTTTGCTTGCTTTGTTTATCACTCAATTTCTTGCTTAGGAACATTACAACGGTATCAGAGCCTAGGTCTTGGCTCAGCTGTGGGGATTTTCTCCTATGAGTGAAGGAGACTAGCATAACATTACATACATTGTTGGATGTGGAGCTTGATTATCTTCTATATTCAAAGGTATCTCCACATAGGATCCCAGTTCAAAATGGGGGCGGCAACGCCACCCGTAAAATATTCGCTGCAGGGGGGTCCAGGGGGGGGCGGCTGCGACCTTTGGGAGCCCCCCTTGGCGGGGGTTTTCGGGGGCAGCGCCCCCGAAGCTAAAAACAGCTGTAAAATTGCCTTGTAAAAGTATAGTAATTTCTAGTCAATCTGGGCCGTTCATTAGGCAGATGATCTGACGGTAGAACTTATGTTTAGTTTAGGGTTTTTTGCCCTAGAAGGCAACCCCTCTCTTTGTATGAGGTTATTGTATTTGAGGCTGTGTGATAGATGTGTATTCTGTGAGCGAGAAACAGAGAGGTGAGACTGTGAGAGAAAACAGAGGATATTACAGCGGATTTGTTGTAGGTTGTGTCTCTTCATTTTGTTGGATAATAGAAAGGAAGGACTGGTTGTTCGGGGTGGATGTAGCCCAAACTGGGTGAACCACGTATATCTGTGTCTCTCTTGTTTTGTGCGTTTTCTGTGTTTATATTTCTGCAATATTTTATGTGTTCCATTGTTCCGTAATATATAATTTTCTAACAACTGGTATCAGAGCCAGGTTTATTTGGCTGATAGACTCGCAGGAAAGAAGGGTTCCTAATTCGAGTGGGAGCAATGGCGGAAGATGGTAAGTTTAGGGTCGAGAAATTTAACGGCCAAAACTTCTCGTTGTGGAAGATGCAGATGGAAGATTATCTGTATCAGAAAGATCTATACCTACCATTGGGTGGAAAAACAAAGATGCCGATGGGTATGAAAGACGAAGAATGGAACCTTCTCGATAGAAAGGCACTCGGAACAATACGGTTGTGCCTTGCTACGTCAGTCGCCTTCAACATTTCGAAGGAAACCACGACAGAGGGTTTGATGCAGACGTTGTCGAAACTATATGAAAAACCCTCGGCCTCAAACAAGGTATTTCTTATGAAACGGTTATTTAATATGAATATGTCGGAAGGTGGATCTGTTGCAAACCATTTAAATGATTTTAATACAGTTACAAGTTAGTTAAGTTCTGTAGGGGTAAACTTTGATGATGAAGTTAGAGCTCTATTATTCTTGTGCTCATTACCAGAAAGTTGGAATGGTTTGGTAATGGCCATTAGTAACTCCGTTTCTGGATCTAGTACTTTAAAGTTTGATGATGTTGTTGGTGCTATCCTTAGCGAGGAAATGCGACGGAAAAGCTCCGGTGAGACATCGGGAAATGCTTTGAGTGCAGAGTCTAGAGGAAGAAAAATGGAAAGAGGAAAGAGCTCAGGATATCGCAGTAAATCAAGGAAAGGTAGATCCAAGTCCAGATCGGGGATAGTGTGCTGGAAATGTGGAAAGAAAGGACACCTAAAGAAAGACTGTAGATCTCGGAAGGGAAAAGAAGGAGATGCACAGCAAGAAAACAATCATGAAGCAAATGTGACAGGTGAGGTGTTACAAGATGCTTTGATTCTTTATTTCAAAAATATTACTGATTCCTGGGTGGTAGATTCAGGGGCTTCATTCCATGACACACCTGATAAGAAATACTTTCATGACTATGTTCAAGGAGACTTTGGACAAGTTCGTCTGGGTGATGATAAACCCTGTAAAATCGTTGGAATGGGTAAGGTTCTTGTAAAACAGCAGAATGGAAACCAATGGCTATTAAAGGAGGTAAGGCATGTTCCAGATCTAAAGAAAAATCTGATTTCAACAGGGCAGTTAGGCGGTGAAGGTTGTGTGACAACTTTCACAGATAAATCTTGGAAGGTCACCAAAGGAGCCTTGGTAATAGCAAAAGGCGAAAAGGTTGGTACATTGTATTTATGCAATGGTATTTCTAACTATGTTAATGCTTTAACTTCCAAAGGAGCAGATGCAGCATTATGGCATCATAGGCTCAGACACATGAGTGAAAAGGGGATGAAGATTCTTCACTCAAGGAATTTGTTGCCGGGTTTGAAGAATGTTGATTTGGACTTCTGTGAGAATTGCATTTATGGAAAACAGAAGAGAGTCAGATTTCTCAGAGTTGGGAAAGAAAAGAAGAATGAAAAATTAGAGCTTGTGCATACAGATGTATGGGGACCTGCTCATGTATCATCTCTCGGTGGCTCTCGTTATTATGTTACTTTTATTGATGATGCAACTAGAAAAACTTGGATTTATTGTATTAAGAATAAATCTGATGTATTTGATACTTTCAAGAAATGGAAAGCTTTGGTTGAGATTGAGACAGGAAAGAAATTGAAGTGTCTTAGATCAGACAATGGAGGTGAATATTGCAGCAAAGAGTTTGATAGGTACTGTTCAGAGCATGGAATTCGCAGAGAGAAGACAGTTCCAAGAACACCACAAGAAAATGGTGTGTCAGAAAGGATGAACAAAACAATCATGGAGCGTGCAAGGTGCATGAGATTGCATGCAGGATTGCCTTTATAGTTTTGGGCAGATGCTGTAGATACTGCTGTTTATCTAATAAACAGAGGGCCTTCAAGTTCCTTGGATGGTGGTGTTCCAGAGGAAGCATGGATAGGTAAAAAGGTAAACTACTCTATTTTAAAGCCTTTTGGTTGTGAGGCCTTTGTCCATATTGATAAAGAAAATAGAACAAAGCTTGAGGCAAAGTCAAAGAAATGTACCTTTATTGGATATGGTGTTAATGATTTTGGTTATCGCTTATATGATTACGAAAATCAAAAAATCATTAGGAGCAGAGATGTAATATTCAATGAAAAGGTCTTGTATAAGAATCAGTTGCAGGAAAAGAAACAGGAAAAGGAAAACAAGGAATATGCAGTTCTTGATGAAATCACTGAAAAAGGAAAGGTGTCTGAAAATAATAATAATCAACAACCACAACAACAACAACCACCACAACAACAACAGGCACCCTAAACACCTAAAGATGGTGTTAGAAGATCTACCAGGATAAGTAGACCCCCTGAACGATACTCTCCTTCATTATATTATTTATTGTTGACTGATTCCGGTGAACCCAAATGTTATGAAGAAGTAATGCAGGTTGAAAGCAGGAAGAAGTGGGAGGTAGCCATGGAAGAAGAGATGGACTCCTTAATGCATAACCAGACTTGGGATTTAGTCAGGTTGCCTGTAGGAAAAACTACATTGAAGAATAAATGGGTTTGCAGGCTGAAGGAAGAAGATGGAGGAAAACAGAGGTATAAAGCTAGACTTGTGGTGAAGGGGTTTGCACAGAAGAAAGGTATTGATTTTGATGAAATATTTTCTCCTGTTGTTAAAATGACTTCAATCAGAACCATTTTAAGTCTTGTAGCAGCTGAAGATTTACATCTTGAGCAGTTAGATGTAAAGACAACCTTTCTCCATGGGGATTTGGAGGAAGAGATATATATGCAGTAGCCACAAGGATATGAGGTGAAAGGGAAGGAAAAACTAGTGTGCAGGTTGAAGAAGAGCTTGTATGGCTTAAAACAGGCTCCAAGGCAGTGGTATCTAAAATTTGACAAGTTTATGTCTGAACAAGGTTATACTAGATGTCACTCTGATCATTGTGTTTATTTGAAAAAGCAAAATGATGGAAGCTATATTATATTGTTATTGTATGTAGATGACATGCTTGTTGCAGGATCTAACATGCAGGAAATAAATGTGCTCAAAAGAAAATTGGCAAATTCATTTGCAATGAAGGATTTGGGACCTGCAAAACAAATCCTTGGTATGAGAATAACTAGAGACAGAAAAAATTGTAAATTAACATTGTCTCAGAATGAGTACATACAAAAGGTGTTGAAAAGATTTAACATGCACAATGCAAAACTAGTTAGTACACCTTTTGCTAGCCATTTCAAACTTAGCAAGGAAATATGCCCAAAGACCTAAGAAGACATGGATTATATGTCTAAAGTTCCATATGCATCAGCAGTTGGAAGTTTAATGTATGCAATGGTCTGCACAAGGCCTGATATTGCACATGCAGTGGAAGTTGTAAGTAGGTACATGAACAATCTAGGAAAGGAACATTGGATGGCAGTGAAATGGATTCTCAGATATTTGAAAGGTACTACAAATCAAGAATTATGCTTTGGTGGTTCAAACATCTCCCTACAAGGATATGTTGATGCAGATATGGTAGGTGATAGAGATAACAGGAGGAGCACTACAGGATATGTATTTACTGTTGCAGCAACATCTGTCAGTTGGGTTTCAAAAATCCAAAGTGTTGTTGCACTTTCAACAACAGAAGCAGAGTATGTTGCTGCTACAGAGGCTAGTAAAGAAATGATTTGGTTACAAAGGTTTATGGGTGAATTGGGTAAGGAGCATGATATGGGCACGTTATATAGTGATAGCCAAAGTGCCATTCATCTTGCAAAGAACTCAGCATTTCATTCCAGGACTAAACACATACAGCTCAAGTACCATTTCATACGATCAGTGTTGGAAGATGGAGAGTTGAAGCTGGAAAAGATACACACTAGCCAGAATCTTGCAGATATGCTAACAAAAGTTGTAACTAGGGAGAAACTGAGAATATGCTCAGTTTCAGTTGGTCTTCAAGGATGACGATGAAGATGAGAAACAGCCAGGTCCAAAGAGGAGTCATTGTCCAGTAAATGGAGCAGCAGTGGAGTTGCTACAATCAGTCTCCAAGTGGGAGATTGTTGGGTGTGGAGCCTGATTATCTTCTATATTCAAAGGTATCGCCACATAGGACCCCATTTCGAAATGGGGGCGGCAACGCCGCCCGTAAAATATTCGCTGCAGGGGGGGTCCAGGGGGGGTGGCTGCGACCTTTGGGAGCCCCCCCTGGCGGGGATTTTCGGGGGCAACGCCCCCGAAGCTAAAAACATCTGTAAAATTGCCTTGTAAAAGTATAGTAATTTCTAGTCAATCTGGGCCGTTCATTAGGCAGATGATCTGACGGTAGAACTTATGTTTAGTTTAGGGTTTTTTGCCCTAGAAGGCAACCCCTCTCTTTGTATTAGGGTATTGTATTTGAGGCTATGTGATAGATGTGTATTCTATGAGCGAGAAACAGAGAGGTGAGACTGTGAGAGAAAACAGAGGATATTACAGCGGATTTGCTGTAGGTTGTGTCTCTTCATTTTGCTGGATAATAGAAAGGAAGGACTGGCTGTTCAGGGTGGACGTAGCCAAACTGGGTGAACCACGTATATCTGTGTCTCTCTTGTTTTGTGCGTTTTTTGTGTTTATATTTCTGCAATATTTTATGTGTTCCATTGTTCCGTAATATATAATTTTCTAACATACATGAGGCAAAGGTACTAGAGCAAAGAAAGAGAGCTAGAAATCACTCCAAACACAGAGGACAAGGGGAAAGTAGTGGTAGCAGAGGAAGATATGGTAGAGCCCAAGAGTAGGGAGGAAATGGTTTTCAACAAACTCTTGAAGGCATTGAATGATTTAGCAAAGGGCCAGAAAGAGATGCTAGAGGAGATAAAAATACAAAATCAGGAGAGAACCACCTCTAGGGGATTCTTATTTGGTGAAACTTATGAAGCCTCTCAACAATTCAAACACCCTTCACTGGCAGAACAACCCCTATCAGCCAGTGGACCAACTCAAGCCACACTGCGCTCTTTCGTGCCTGTGGCACAGATCGAACTAGCAGGGTATGAAGACCCCTCACAGATGGGAGAACACTTTTAAGAGTGGCAATCTATGGGTGCAGACTTCAGGGAAGCACTCTCTTTCAGAGATTTCTGCAAGCTCAACTACAATGAGAAGAGCAAGGGATATGGAGGATAGGGCACATAGAGCTATGAGCTGCAAAGGACCATAGGGAGGATGTACTTCCCTACATTTGATGGCACTGCCAAGTGCACTACTTGGGCCTGGGTTGAGAAGATGGATACTTATTTCTAGCTCAACCGGATGATAGAGCTGGAAGCCATCAAGATGGCCATGTTGCACATGGAGGGGGAAGCCCGTGACTGGTGGTTTCATGGTTTGGCCACCCTAGGGCATGCCAATCTGGCTTTATATGAGGATTTCACCAAGAGGGTGGCGGAACGCTTTGACCAGAGGGATCTGGAGGCCCATTTCAGGGAGCTAACCCAAAATTCGTTAGATAAGCAACCTAAAGCAGTACATTTCAGAGTTTCTATGAGTTTTAGTGATGGTCCTAGACCTACTAGATGCTCGGAGGGTATATACCTTCATAGAGGGCTTACTCAAGCCCTTTCATGGACTGGTGAAGTCATCCAGACCCTCCATGTTGCAGGAGGCAGTTATGTGCACCAGCGATTTGCAAGGGGCCATCCCCAAGACCAGAGCACCATTTCCTACACAGACCCCTTTTCCCTAGAAGGGGCATGACACTAGAAACCCACCTCAGATAACCACCTAGGGACGGGGACAGCTAGATGATGAGACACGGAAGGACCTTAGGAGGAGGAAGTTTTGCTTCACTTGCCGGGAGCCCTGGGCACCAGGCCATCAGTGCATGGCTGGAAAAGCACATTATATTGAGGTCTTTTCAGATAGTGACCAGGAGGATGAGATGGAGTAGGAGTGTGGTATGGGAGACAGTGAGAGTCCAACAGATAGGAGACCACCACCACCACCTCCACAGGGAGGGGCATCCTTTGCCTCATCCGAGGGAGTCCTTTCTTCTTTATGCGAGGTCCCCAAGTTCTTGAGATTGAGGATCAGAGGCACTATACAGGGACAACAGGTGTCGGTCTTAGTTGACAGTGCAGCTACCCGCAACTTCATAGATGCCCAGTTGGTTCAGAGGAGGGGCCTCACCACGACCGAGTTTGAGGGCTTTTCAGTCCTGGTCAATGTCACATGGTTCGGGTTTGAGTTCGAGTTTGACAATGATTGGGTTTGGTTTGAGTTCGAATTTTTTGTTGAGGTTCACTATTAGGTTCGTCTATATATATACATAAATATATTAATTTAAAATGAATTATAGGATAAAATAGTAACAAATCAACATCAATAAACATAAACTATGTTATCACAAACTTGGAAATTGCAAGGGTAAAATACAAGCTTGAGTTGTGACATGAAGTTATGAGTTTCGATCTATGGACTTGGTCATTGGCTATGAGGTTCGATGAGGTTCACCAAAATTCGAACCTCAAGGTTAAAGTTCGACGAACCTTGTGACATAGGTCCTAGTACCAGGTGACCATACCATGTAGTGCACTCGATATGTGCCTGCTTTAACAATAGTTATGGGGAACTACTCTATGACGGACCATTTCTTTGTGGTTGATGTGCCAGACAACAACGTGGTGATGGGTGTCCAGTGGTTGTACTCCCTTGGGTGAGTCACTACTGATTGGAAGAAACTGGAGATGGAGTTCACCGGGTGGGATGGAAAATCGATGGTCCTTAGAGGCATGCATTCATATCGACCCCAAACAGTCTCAACACATATGATGGAGGTAGATCTACAACATGGGGACATAGCATGGATAGTGGAGCTGAGGGTTTCAAAGGTTGGAGGGCAGGTCCAGCCACCACCTCTAGACATACAAGCCTTGTTGGATAGGTACGCAGTGGTGTTTGGGGATATTCCACTAGGGCAGCCGCCAGATAGGGGATTCGAGCACACCATTGAGCTGGAGTCGGGTGTGTAGGCAGTGATCACTACCCATTATAGGCATGCTAAGGCCTATAAGGATGGGGTTGAGAGGGCCATCAAAAATCTATTCGCATTGGGCCATATCAAGCCAAGTTCCAGTCCTTTTACTTCTTCAGTATAGTTGGTGAAGAAGAAGGATGGAACCGTGTGCTTATGCATTGACAATCGGGCCCTCAACAGGAAGAAACTGAAGAATCGGTACCCCATCCCCTGCATCAATGAGTTTATGGATGAGCTTCGAGGATACAAGTACTTCTCTAAGATAGATCTACGTTCGGGGTACTACCAGATCAGGGTGAGGGATCAGGACATCCCCAAGACAACTTTTCGGTGCAATTATGGGCACTTCGAGTTCCTGGTCATGCCATTTGGGTTGACCACTGCCCCAGCTACTTTTCAGTCATGTATGAACCATGTGTTCTGGAGGAAATTGAGGAGATTTGTGCTGGTTTTCTTCAACGATATCTTGATTTACAACAGGACTTGGGAGGAGCATCTCCAACACTTGGAGGAGGTGCTGCATATTTTGGAGGAGCAACAGTTTTATGCCAAACTGTCCAAGTGTGAGTTTGGCCTGACAGAGATGCTCTACTTAGGGCATATCATTGGTGTAGATGGGGTGAAGGTCCATGAGGAGAAGATACGAGCTATCCGTGATTGGCCAATACCTGGAGATGTGACAACATTGAGGGGCTTCTTAGGCATCTGCACTTATTACCGAAAATTTCGTCAAGGGGTTTTCGCAGTTGGAAGCTCCCCTGACAGATTTGCACAATAGAAGGGATTTTGCATGGATAGATGGTGCACAGGCAGCTTTTGATCACCTCAAGGAGGTGATTAGAAGTTGTCCAGTTTTAGCACTCCCAGACTTCTCCCAACCCTTCACTGTGGAGTGTGATGCATCCGAAGAGGGAGTTGGAGCAATACTATCTCAAGATGGGCACCCCATTTCTTTCGAGAGTTGGAAGCTCTTACCCCATGAGCAGTCATATTCTATATATGACAAAGATATGTTGGCCATCATGCATGCATTGGCCAAGTTCTGACAGTATCTGGTGGGTAACAGGTTTCAGGTGAAGACTAATCACAACAGTCTTCATCCTTTCCATGCCTTGTATGGTTATGATGCATTATCTTTTTCTAATGTTGTTTTTGGAGACAGTCGGGCCCCAAAGGCCAAAGATTGGATCTAAGAGAGCCAAGACATCCTAAAGGCTCTCAAGGATAACTTAGTGACAACACAGAACTAGTAGAAGGTGTTTGCAAATTGGCACCGGTCCGAGACACATTTCGAGGAGGGGGATTTGGTGTACTTATGATTACAGTCGTACAAGCAGTCCACATTGAAGCAAAGGGTGGACAAGAATCTACAACCCTGTTTTTATGGGCCATACAATGTCGTTAGGTGAGTTGGGGAGGTGGCCTACAAGATGGAGCTACCTCCAGGGAGCAAGATTCACAATATATTCCATTTCTCATGCCTTAAACAGGTGTTGGGGCAACAGGTGACAACAACAGTAGAGTTACCCCGATTGGATGATGAGGGCCACTTGGTTTTGGAGCCTGAGGCCATTTTGGAGAGGAGAGAGAGGAAGCTAAGGGACCATCAAGGAGTTCTTGGTATGCTGGAAGAACTTGCCGGATGAGGATGCCACCTGGGAGGGTGAGCACATTTTGGAGCACCCAGATCTGAAGTTGCTTGAGGGCAAGCAATATTTGGGAGGGGATGATTGTCATGTCCCTTCCCAAAAGAATTTGTAACTTGCTTATCTATACACAATTTTTCACAATTTTGACAAGGAGAATGACCGAAGCAATTTCGACTTAGGGACTTAGGAGAAATTGCGGCTAGATTATTTTGCTAGTGGAAGGGGGGGGGGCACCTATGTGGGAATGTGTACTAGGCAATTCAAATTGCTTAGAGGGAATTGATATAGCTATTGGAGGGGCCCACATGAGGCAAAGGAAGGCCCACGAAGTCATAAGGAGGAGGAGCCTCTCACTTGCTCATTCATTCATCTTGCATATCAAATTTTACTTGATTGTTTGCCTGAGCTGCTTAGCCGAGTCAATTGGCTATTTGGCCATGAATCTCTCAAGTGGGAGATTCAACCTTACCTCAGGGGACTTTGAGTGCCACCCTAGGAAGGTAGATCCATAGCATTTGGAGGAGTTCTGGGAAGCATCTACAGCACATCCATTCAGCCATCACCACGAAGTGCATATTTCTGGGTCAGCAGTAGAGAATATGCAGTTGAGGAAAGAGCTACATTGAGCCAGCCATTAGCTAGAGAAACTAGGGAATTCAAAGGTCACCCTTGGGTCAACATTTAGGAAGACTTCTGGAGTAGGAGAGGACAGTAAACAGGTGGTTCGAATTACAAGCTTGGAGGACAGTGCAAAGAGTCAGTCTAGGCAATACGTGGGTCTTGAGGAGAAGAGCTACAGGCTAGATTCAAAGCTGGGAAGGGAGGGGTTCATAGGAGGGATCATCTCAGTGATTTGGGGCAATTTCTAAGAGGTTAAATGTTAGGAGATTATATATTACGGAGCAATGGAACACATAAAATATTGCAGATATATAAAAACAGAAAACACATAAAACAAGAGAGACACAGATATACGTGGTTCACCCAGTTTGGGCTACGTCCACCCCAAATTGCCAGTCCTTCCTTTCTATTATCCAGCAAAATGAAGAGACACAACCTACAACAGATCCGCTGTAATATCCTCTATTTTCTCTCACAGTCTCACCTCTTTGTTTCTCGCTCAGAGAATACACATCTATTACACAGCCTCAAATACAATGCCCTCATACAAAGAGAGGGGTTGCCTTCTAGGGTAAAAAACCCTAAGCTAAACATAAGTTCCACTGTCAGATCATCCGCCTAATGAACGGCCCAGATTGAATAGAAATTACTATACTTTTACAAGGAAATTTTATATCTGTTTTTAGCTTCGGGGGTGCTACCCTCGAAACCCCCCGCCAGGGGGGGGTTCCCCAAAGGTCACAGTCGCCCCCCTGGATCCCCCCTGCAGCGAATATTTTACGGGCGGAAACATTCGAACTGGGGTCCAATGTGGCGACACCTTTGAATACAGAAGATAATCAGGCTCCACACCCAACATTACACAGCTTCATTCTAGTAGGCCGATTTTTTCAGTTGTAGATGAGGTTTGGCTCCTTAAGGGTTGAATTTCAAAAGTCTAAACCAGGCCAAACCCTTCTTGGGTATTGGTGGGTTTTTGGCCAAGGATGGGAAATAAACTATATCAATGGGCATTTTGACTTCAAATTTTATGAGGAAGGGTTTGGGGTGAGAGTCACTATGGGAAATAAACTATAGCAATGAGAATTTTGACTCGACTTAGCCTTGCACAATTTTAACTGATGAACATTATTCCATCTGAACCTTGACTCTGCCTGGATGGTAAAAAAAACAATCATTTTGAAAAAGAGCAATCACGAAAATGAATAAAATTGAACAGTGGTCTTCAGCAAATGCAGATTGGTAGATAAGAGGGTATATGAACTAGCCTTGTCAATGGGAGGATACTCAAATATACAACTATGCCCGTTGTGACCCTTATGGATCTTGCTTTTATTTTCTACATGTAGTTGTTGGTGTATGTGTATATAATCGACGCTCTAATGGAGGATTTTGAATTGTATTGAGTAAACATTTTAATATGCACTTATTTTAAGACCTAATAGATGATGGAGATTTTTGAACTCGATATGGTCGTCACTAGGCCCTCTATACATGTTCTCCTCTGTGACAACTTTTCCAATCAATTGAAACAAGGCAAAACCGATTACAAGCCAGAAGCATCTTTAATTATTTCTTGTAGTCTGAAATACGTTGTAGAATGTGTTCGCCTTTACCATTTAGTTATCTCAATCTTTAAATTACATAGCATGATTTATCAAATTGAAAATTATTCTGAACAATGAAAGTTATAAATTTCATCCCCTTCATATGTAGTACATAACAAAATCTCCTATTGAGGCAAGATAATTACAACCACTGATGCCATATCCTATTCTTCAAGACCTATTTTTCGCGTACGGGAAGTGGATCATTAATCCAAATAATTAAACCCTGCCTGAGGCACTTTACTAAATGATATCATATTTATAGTGGCCACACTTCATCAGCTTCCAACTTCTGACTATGGGACATATTATTGTATCACATTCAAACATTACTTCTTTGTCCAAATTACAATAATATATACCCATGATCTGTATCTCTATACTGCAGAATCTAGGTATACATGTCAATCAAGATATATCGTGGTGATTGGAGCTCTGTGAGACTCTAGAACACTTGGGGCCTTGCTCTGTTTTGGTTTTTATCTCAGAAGTCTTGTTTCTGACATATCAACAAATAGAAATCAGACAGAAGATGATAGCAAGCATTGAGGACCAGAGCATGTTCTTCATTTGAATGTATGGATAACTAGTACCTGTATTCTTGCAGATGTTTCCTTAGATCAGTTTTTAACTGGTTGCCCTCCTTTGCATCATGGTGATTTACTTGTGATTCAACTGCTGTAGTGTCTAGTGAAGGCTGCCTAATTAACCAAAGGTAAGACCAATATCAGAGTCATCTATATGAGAAGCAAATTTTAGGAAAAAAAAGGCACTTCAGTAATCATTGAAGGACTACAAAATCTCTACCATCGATAAAAGACATGCCAAGTTTTTGCGATTTAACGAAATGACCAGATGCGCACAAATCTGTTGGTTTGAGGACCGTTATTCTCAAATGGAAGGTCCATTTAGAGACCATGTAAAGAGAAGCCTGAGTAACAGTTTACGGGAAAGCTATATGAGTACCTGTCATCTCCCTTAATGATATTCGACTCTTCTATGAATGAATCTAATCTTTAAGATCCTCTATTAGAAAGTGCGGCGGGAAAATAAATTTGTATAGGTCCATTTAGATTTCAGAGTAGCCACCAAATTAGATTTGAATAGGTAGTAAAATCTTATAAAGCAATAGCTATGGTAGCTTAGGTTTTCATTAAATTTTATTTTTATTTGAGCAAAAGGAGATCTCACATGGAAGTTATATCTAATGATGTTGAAGATAAGTAATAATGTTAGTCTAATTAGAGTATCAATAAAAACTGGATGAGTTTTCTCTAGTATAAGTATGTTGATATGAGGAGAGAAAATGGAAATGAGCTTTACATATAATGGAAATATCTATTAATTTTTAAAGAGGTGAAAAATGTGAAAAATATGTTTAAATTTGTAAATAATGTTATCAATCAACTTAGATAGTTATAGGTAACTCATTAGTTTTTATGAAGTTCATTTAGAGCTTAAAAATACCATATTAGAAGCTCGCTATACTTTAGAAGGCCTTCACATGTGTTGTTAAGGGAGATATGGGATAAATTTTGACTAAAGGAAATAAGGGGTACAATAAAATCAATGTATAGCACCTACTCAAATCACCAAGAATATACTCAAACCATCAAGATGACACACTTCTCTGAGCAAAAATATGAAACACCATGGAACAACTCAGATTAAAACTTATAGCCAAAGCATCAAGAGTTAGAACAAAGTGTTTATGTTAGGTCCCTATAATACTAGTGATTCCCCCATTACTATTGTCATTGTAGCCCTTATTGTTATTGTTGTGCCCCTATTGTCCCCATATTGTTATTATTGTGCCCCATAGAAGCCCACTGTTTTTATTGCAGTTGTGCCATTATATTATTATTATTATGTTGGCTTTGATTATATTGTGACCCCTTAGACTCATATATATAGAAAGGAAGTTTTCTCATTTGTATCATCCAAGAATTTTTCATTTGTGTAATGTAAAAGAGGTTGCCCCCTCGAAGAGGCTAATTTTGAAGGCATTCATCTATTTCTTCTTCTATTCTGTGAGTTGGTTTCATAACAATTTAAGTGGACAATAAAAATAGTACACATTAGACATAATATCATATACACATGGATCATACATATCCAGCTAAATGTGGTAGCTAAAGGAACCTCTTTCTACACCTAGTATCCTAGATGGCTAAGGCAATGTGTGATCAAACCAATGATACATCCATGAATTACATATAAATTCTTAAACCTTAGATGGAAAATGATCAATGTGACAGGAATCGTAGGGGTTGAGATGACAATCTGTTAATTTTAGTTAATAATGGTATGTTCTGTGCTTAACACAATTACTTCAATGTTCCTTAAGCAACCCAATAGCAATTTCAATTTAGATTTATAGTAGCAATCACATTAACCATTAATCACATTGAGAGTAAAAGTAGATAGAACATAAAACAATATTCAAAAGACAAACCAAGACAAGAGGACACCAGATTTGGCAGATGCCAGGGAAAAACCCCAATGTTGGGAAAACCCTTTGATCAATTCTTCTTATTATTATATCAAAAGTTCAACAGAGAGAGAGAGAGAGATAAAGTACAAAAGTCAAATTGACTTGTCCAATTTAAAGTCAAAACAATCCTGTCAATTTATCTAGTCAAACTTCAACCCTAACCACAAAGTCAAAATTGGTCAAATCAACAATAAATCATCCTCAAAATAGATTAGTCTTCCCCAGTCAAACTTGGTGAAAGGAGAGAGAAAAATTGTTATAATTTTCTGTGGTCAAACTACAGTCAACCATGAAGTCATTGTTGGTCAAATTGACCATATTCCCTCGATTTTTGTGCCCAGAAATGCCGCCTAAAGAGACAAAAAAGATCCTCCAAAAATCACAGTCAAAGCTGGTCAATAAATCTTTCGTCAACATTGGTCAAACTTGGTCTGCTACCTAAGATTTTGGTCCTGCAATTTAGCCCAGAAAACTCATCCTTCTTTCCACACGTGTGAGAGAGACAATTTGCCCAATAGTTGTACAAACCAATGAGAGAAGGACAGAGAAGAATTTGTGAGTGATGATGATGCCAAATGAGGAGTGAGTTCATTTGTATTTATAAAATTCACTATGGGTGAAGAGACACATCCATTAGGCTTCTTGAGCCTACATGTTGATGTAGCTGACCTGAACAATTTGTACAAGTGTGGGAATAAATTCAAAATCACACTTTTGCTTGTCTAAATGAGATGATATTTATATCAATTTTGGTCCTCCCGAAAAGAGGAATTTAATGCAATCATCATCTCCATCAAATGAGATATCCCAAAGTGGAATTTGCTATTTGTCAATTTTAACACAATCAAAATTTTAAAATATCCTCTAAAATCCCAAATAGAAAATGAGGTAACATATCCCATGACATCCAACTTTTGATCTATGGTTGGAAATCCTCAAATTATCTCTGAAGAAATATGTCTCATTGAGGTCGAGGTCAAGAAGATTTATGATTCCTCATTAATTTGGTAGTTGAAGAAGTTTGAATCTTGGTTTGTCAATTTGGTCCTAAGTAGGCAAGGCAACATGGAAGGAGGTGACCCCCTTGGAAGCGTTTTATAAGGGAAGGCCACATAAGGCCTTATATAAAGATCTAAATCAAAGGACCTCCCTCATAAAAAGTTCTAGACGTGTATTTAAAGAATGTAGATAACAACCCAATTAAATGTTGATAAAGACAATAAAGCATCCCTTGAATCTCATAATAAATGGGGGCATCTACATATGAGGTGATCCTTTAATTCTATCTCGTGTATATGGAAAAGCTAGCAAATGTTATTAAGAAGAGGAAGGTCATTATGATTAGTTTCAACTCGAATCGAATGTAAACCCACTTTGAATGCACCAAGGGGGATTTGAAGGGCAGCATCCGATGCTCTTGTGCATATGTGGTTAAGCAGAAAGGCCCCCGTTCATTTGCATGAAGTGTTCCTCATACAAATCCATGTTAGAGTCGAGGCTATAAAAAGATGAAGTCTAAGTACATTGAATGTATTTTCTATAAATAATCTCTCTCACAACCTGACAAAAACATAAAATGATGTCATTTACATTGGAGGTGTAAATCACTTGAATTGTGTTACAACTTTAATCGCTTCCCCACAAAAATGTGTCATGCTTACTTGTGATGATGCTTGAACCCTATTGTAGAACAACCTCAGAATGTAAAAGGAATTTAAACATGATGTAACTTTAATAGTGCCCCACATTCACCCCCTGGCCCGCCACTCATGGCTAATTTAAGGCTATTTCAAGCATTGATGTGGATAATATCATTTTATTTTATCTTCTGTATATTATTCTACATTGACACGATTAAGTTTAGTGGTTAATGACTTAAGATTTAGGGGATTTAGGTGTTAGTGGTTAAGGGTTAGAAGTTAAGGTGTTTAGGCGGTGAAGGGTTAGGGGTTAAGGGTGACGGGTTAAGAGGATAAGGAGTTATGGCTTAGGAGGTTCATGGATTATATGTTAGGTGATAGCGTCTTAAGATTTAATGAGTCAAGGGTGTTATAGCTCCAAATCTCACTCTTATGGTTTGTGATGCTGCACTTATGGCCTAGGGCAACCCCTCCTTCCAGACCTGGTCCAAAAATTTAAAAAACAATGTTTTATTCCCTATACGCGACATTGCCCTGAGTTAAACGCGTGTACACGCGGGTCTATTATACCCAACCCGCGTGTATCCATTAAAACACTTAAAAAAATAATAAATTCCTCTTTTTCGGGCGGAGATCGCGGGTTTACCTGCTGGATCACCTGTTAGTGCCCGTGGCCCAACTGTTCCCAACCAACTCCTAACTAAAAAACTACTTTGGAGAGGGTATAAAAAGACATCAAAGGGAAGGCCAAAGGGAGAGAGAGAAGAGGGCAAGATTATTATGCTGAGATTTTTTCCCTTAGACCAGGTCTGAAGTCCTTGGTGCATTCTGCACTTTCCCCCTTTTGCATAGGAAACCCTTGTTTCCATGTGTATTGGTGATCATTCATCCTTGATATCATCATTGAGTAAGACTTGGAAGGAGCTCTTGTTGGAGGCTTGAGGCTGGAACGAATCCGGGAGGAAGCTTGCTTGGAGCCTGCTGAAGGTGTTCAGGTGATATCTTTCCGATATATGTACTTTATTTGCCTTTATATATAAAGAAACACGTCTTTGTTCCCGAATAATCTTTCTTTATGCTTATGAGATTCTTGTGTTGAATTCTTATGAAAGTGGTTACTTAAAGATTTTTTATAACTAACTTTATAGCATAAAGATGATTTATACATAAGTATCTGTACATGTACTGTTGTGTTCTTTGATTTGTTTGTCTTGCAGGTCAAAGAAAGAAGAAGGGAACTCCAAGAAGGGTTTGGACCCTAAAGGCCTTCTCGAACGTAGGACCTTAGGTACGTACCCTTAACGTTAGCATTTGCTTAAAAGTAAAAATGATGGCTGTGTGTGTGTGTTTCTTTGAATAAGCAATTTTCAGTCTGGTAGAGTCTTAGCCCAAAGGACCCTAGGGGTATTTTCCCTTCAACCAGAATTGGCGACTCCGCTGGGGACAACACTCTTGTTGTTCCTAGTTTGGGTAGTCTTCAAGCCAATCAAGGCTCAGCCCCTCTGTTTGTTGGCTCTGACTGTCTGATCTTTTCTTGAAATCCAAGCTTTTCCAGTTTTTCAGTCTGTGTTTTTTTATTTTTCTTGAAAGACTTCAGATACGCTCTTTGTCTGGATTACAGAAGCGTATATACGCAAGTTGAACTAAGTGAACCCGCGTATACGCAGGTTTCCTTAGTTACAGTCACGTGTACACGCATTCTGCAAATAATTGCAGGCGCGTATATTACATAAATTTCAAGATTTATAAATTTTCTTTTTGCTGAATGTTTGTCTGGTGGTTTGGGTCAGTGTCAAGCAGTCACTTTTAGTGATAGTTCTCTGTTTAACAGGGGGCATCTTGTTCTGAACTCTCTCTAGTTATAAGGAGTACTAGTCTTGTTTTTCGTTGATTGCAAGCGTCATTGATTTCTGACACACAAGATTTCTGGTTAAGAGTCTTGATTGCCCTGTTTCGGCAGAGTGGGAAGATTGTGTTCAATCTTTGTGTCCATTTTGTTTTCATGACACTTTTGTTTGCTTAACGAAATCATTTTTATGACCATTTGCTCCTTCGTTTCGGGAAATTTGTTTGTTACCATTTTCTTGAAACTTGTCTTTAGATATTTTGGACTTTCATTGCTGCTTTTGATTGTCAAAAGCGATTTCGAACACATTTTATTTTTGTTGAGTTCTCATCATTTGAAAGGTGTCAATTCACAAAAGTGTTTGGTTGCTTGTTTATCAGTCATTGGTGTCAGTATTTTTGAGAGCTTTCCTTTGAAAAAGACTTTTTGGTTTGATTGAAAGAAAATCTTTTGAAAGTTTTGAGTTTCGCTTTCTTAAACTTGCTTTTCATTTGATTTCCTTTTTGCGAAGCGAAAGTGCTTTGTCTTTATCTTCGAACTTGTTTTTATTGTTTGGACGAAATGACTGGTAACACATCATCTTCTATCTAAGCATTTTAGTGGCAAGGCAAATTTGATAAGTGAGCAACTTTCCTTCTTTGTTTGCAGAGTAGTCTTAAAATCTTGCATTCACATATAGTTGTTGCATTAGGATAGATTTGCATCCCTTTTTATGCATACATAGCTTTGTTAGCTTTTGTGAGTGTGGAGTTTGGAAAGAAAGCAAAAAACTTTGTTTTATTTTTCCTCTGAACCCTGTAGAGATTATTTTTCATCGAAAAACAAAAAGTGCATATGCAAGTAGTTATGTTTTGTTTAACTTCTTTTGCGTCAAAAAACACCACTAGTTTCATCTCCATTACCTGGTGACTTAAAGAACAGCCTAATAAAATGAAGCGCTTAATTAAAATCCACTAGAACTTTTTGTTTTAGTCATTACACCAACAAGTTTAGGATTTTAGGGCCTTGGATTAGGCGAGTGGAGAGTTAACTCTCCAAGGCCACATAAAACGTCAAACGTAAGAGTCTGATTAACGAGAGTAAATCCAATAGCGTTAGGAAGACCAGGAAAGCTCCGGATCTGGGAGTTAAGCACGAGGGTCTGTGAAGACAGGGAAGAGAGATCCCCCCTCTCCTACTTGTCCGAACTTACCTCACGACTGTTCCGCCTGGCTTCTGCGACGAGTTGGTACCCATAGTTGCTTTTCCTAGGGAACTACACAGGTGGCTGCGGAGGGGAATCCCGTGGCACCTGAGGTTGACGTTGCATCACTCTCGACAGTACTACTTGAGGGCACCCTTGCGAAGCTTGGGGGTTTGCACCGGCGCAGGCTGTTGTTAGGAGGTCAGCGTAACTTCCTCTGTTACCTTCGCTGATAGGACTGGGCCGTCATTATCCCAGACTATCTTCGGAAGGCCCCTGACTCCGCTTTCTTGTATTTTGGTGTCCGGTCCTCATCACCCAGAGCGGAAATACTTGGAAGTTGTTTGACTGGCTGATATCTTTAGGGACTTTCTAGTGGGTGCTCTTTGCTCCTTGTATATAGTTGGCTTTAGGTATTTTTGTCTAGTCACGTTTGGACTTTGTGGTCTGAGTGACTAGCTTACCACTCTACCGATCTTGAAAGGCTTTTGGGCGTTCATTCGGAAGTTGTGGAGTTGCCTCCTCAAGGGCAAAGGTTTTGATTGCTTATCCATATTCTTTGAAAAGTTATTTCTATATTCCCGCAAGGGAAAGGGTCTTTGGATCAATTTAATATGGCTAGTATTCCTGTGGAAACCAACCAAGGTACCCTTCCAAAAGGGGATCCTTGTGCTTTTCCTTTCTTTGGAAACGTTGGTGCTCCCTTGATGGCCACTTTGAATATTCCTGGGTTGAATGTTGGACTACCCGTTTGGCTGTGGTCCACTCCGAATATTCCGAATGCTCTTGAAGCTTCTCAGTTGAATGCTTTATTTCAGGGGCATCACATGGGTGCTAATTGTTCATCTTCTTTCAAAGAGAAATCTGGGATTCCTTCTTCTCCTCCTTCTTGTAACAAGAAATCTAAAAAGAGGAGAAAAAGGAAGTCAAAGAAGAAGAATAGTTCTATCCTTTCATCCTCAACCTCTGCTAGTCATGTTGGGGATGAGTCTTCAGCTGCTGCAAGTCATGCTGGGGGCACGAGTCTAGTCACTGCGAGTCATACTAGCAAAGAGTCACCGACCTTTGCAAGTCATGTTTAGGACTCTTCGCAAACCACTGCTAGTCATGTTGGCGGAATGGAGGTTGATAAGAAACTTGGACGTAGAAGTTTTAAACCTAAGTTCCCTTGTAAGATATGCAAGGGAGACCATCTTACTCATTTATGCCCTGGTATTCCAGAGGTTCAAAAGATATGGTCTGAGTCTGAAAGTACTTCTACTCCTACTCTTGATATGGTTTCTCATCAATCCCATCAACCATTGGTTGATAATGTGGTAGAGCCAGTGCAATCGCTGGCCGATTACACTCCTCTTTTGGGGGGTGAAGTGCCTAACAAAAGAGTCTGTTTGATCTCTAGTACAGAGTCTTCTAGTATAGGGGGCATTCCGGTTTCTTCAAATGTTCCCCCTCCAAGTTCTAAGAGTGTTTCCTTTGATTGGGATAGTCTTGTTGAGCCTCGTCTTCCTTCCGCTGCACCTTTCCAAATAAAGGTCAGAGTTAATTCCACAAATGTCTATCGATGTATGGTGGATGAAGGATCCTCTACAAGTATTATATCCTCTTTGACTTGGAAAGCTTTGGGTTCCCCAAAGTTGTTGACAGCTCAGAGTCAGTTGTTAGCTTATGATAGAAGGCCTGGTGAATCTATGGGTGTTCTTCCTCAAGTGCCTATCACTTTAGGTGGGAAGACTGTCTTAATCGATATGATGGTGGTTGATAGCCCTTTAGACTTTAATATGCTACTTGGGCGTGATTATGTCTATGCTATGAATGCTGTGGTGTCTTCACTCTTTCGAGTAATGTGCTTTCCTCATAATGGGAATATTGTCACTGTTGATCAGCTTGCATCTGATAATCACCACCCTAATTCGATTTTACTGCAGAATGCCCCTTGGTTTGTTCCAAGTGTTCAAGTAGACTCTACCCCGCCACGGGTCAATTATGTGGCATTGAATCCTCAATGTTCAATTGCTTCTAAGAAGGATCCTTTGACTTATTATTCTCCTTCTTGGGACTTGGTCCCGGCAGTTGACCGAGAGATTCTTCCTATAGGGACATGGGACCCTTTAATTCCCTCTTTTGATCCTTGTAGTTCTCATGATTTCTCAGATCTTGTTTTGCCTTCACAGGAGGAACTCTTTGAAGCCATGAGTTATGACTACCAAAGGAGCCCTTGGCCTGAGCCCTGTAAGGGGTTTGTTCAGCAGAACTATTATGCGTAAGCCGCAAGGCTGCGTGGTTCCCTGTACCATATTGTATATATGAGGTACGCATTTTCAAGTTTCGTATTCTATAACACAAAGATCTTATATGAAGTTTATATGTGAGATGTATTAACTTCGTGTCTAGTGTTCCTATTTATGTTTACAGAACTTGGAAGATTTCTCCTTTGGAAGTTTATGGTTGGTCCGTTCTGACAGGTATTGGTTCTCGAAACTGGCATATAGGTTAGGTTTTTCCGCCTGCATTGTGCATTTATCAGTTTCCTTTCCCATTTTGCCTTAGGATCGACCCCACCAAGTTATGGTGCGGAACCTTCTCATTGCTTAGAAGTATCATGACTTGTGTGGTAGAGCATACCTTATCATGGGTGCCCTAGTTAGTACCTTATTGTCGCCTGGCACTCATGCAGATTTTTAATCCTTAGGTTCGGGAGTCCTCTGTAGTCCCGCCATGACTTGTGCGTTGAAGACTCATTCCTCTTTGCTTCTTCGCTTCGTTCTGGCCTTATACCCTAGAGGCTCCTATGTGTGTTGAGTTGTACTTCTGCATTGCATGTTGACTATTTGCACCTTTTGGCCTAGAGCCGGCTTCACTTGGACTCGTGTTTAAGCCAACTTTTGACCATGACGTCTGCAAAATCAACCTTGCATACCTTTAACTTCTGTAGCTTGACGTACCCAGATCCGTGGAAGGAACATACCTCTGAGTGTCACTGACCAGTTTTTTCACCTCCCTGCATTGAGCATAGGAACGTTCCTTTTCCCAGGAACTAGATCATCTGTTTCACCGACACTCGTTCTTTCCACTGTACCATAGCATTCTTTTATTCTTTTTCCGGCTTATCAGAAAAAGACAAAAAAATTAAATATTCCAAAAAGAGCGGGAACAGGGACATTATTTCCATTTATTGTTGGCAGCTAGAGTCAGTTGTGTCGCCCTTGAACAAAGCACTCAAAACAAAGTCTCCTCCGCATGGGTGGGATTTAGTTTGACTTAGGTATGCCATAACCTTGTTATCGAGTCAGTCCTCCCCCGATTGGTTATCTCTTCCAATCATATGGAGGGTTCGTTCATGCCTCCTGCATGACGAACTTATACAGATTCATTATATGCTGCCACATGGTCACATTGAGTCGTGCTTTTGTTCAAGGGAAGTTAGCCTGAGTCGGCCTTTCTGCGGTGTCTCTTGACTCATTTTTCAGTCGGCCATCCCTGGTTGTCAGTGTCATGTCTATCATCACATCAGTTATATTGGTCCTTCACTCGTGCCGGTTTGAGAAGGTCCCCATTGACTTCTTGCTGGCGGGTCTTGTCCTTATCGACGACGACACCTTGCTCTGAGGACAGGCCTAGAGCCGCACCCTGGCCCTATTTTCATTATTGATAGGTCACCTTGTGCTCAGCATCGATCAGTATCATGGGTCTTTGACTGAGTGGTTTCCCTTGTGTTCGACATCAGCATACATTATCACACATTGGGATTCGTGCAGTACCTTGGTTTCCATTTGACCCTATTGGTGGATACCTCGCCTCTGTGTCGGCTTTCATTATTGGTTGGTTCAGAGGGTTTCTGCCGTGCGCTAGCCACATCTTGTGTACGCCGGAAACGTACTTCGGTTGGGTTACTACGTCTTTTTCGTCTGATTCCTTCCACATTATTGGCCTACGGGTTACACTCGCGCTAGATTGATGAAGGATGCCTTAATGCCTTCCTTCTAGCGGATCTTTCCCTATCGACTCCGACTCATTGCTCTGGGGCAAAGATCTAGAGTCCATTTGGCAGTACCTTGGGGTTTGCAGTCATTAGTGGCAGATTCCTTGCTATCGACAGTGGGAAACCATCATTGTCTCCTGATCGATAGATTCTTGCAGGTGTTCGACTTCAGCTCATCTATTCACACTTGTTAGATTGTACTGGGTACCTTGACGCTCATTATCATTATCGGTGAGTAGTCTCGCGTTTGTTAACGGTATACATCAATGACCGGTAATCAAACGATTTCTCACATGGTCGACTTCAGATCATTTATTCCCATGGTGTATAAATGTACCACGGCGGTCGGTGAAGACCTCAGGTTGTATCAGTATTCATTGGTTCACTTGACAGTTGCTTCTGTTGCTGCTAGTTGATACCACTCCACCTTATATGTTGCAGTCAGTCATGGCGACATTCTATATGCTGGCACCTGAGTTTGCAGTGTAGTACCATCCTATTCCATCATGTTCAGTTGGTACCTTTTGGGATCAGTCTTTGATATCAGTGATCCGTTGCATCTTTCAGCATCATTGACAGTTTTATATGTGATATTCAGACATGTACTTTCTCATTATGATCAGATGATCCATTATGTATCTTCCAGTCATTTATACTTGTATACTTAGTGGATCCGCTTGTACTTGATATGCGGACATGCTTTACTTTTCCTGAGCATGGGTATGCCCGCCTCAGACAGTGTTTCTTTCTGATCTCCTTTCGGTGGCTTGGCAGGCTGAATTCTGGTGAAGTCCTCCTCGGTTTTTCGGCAGAGTTCATTTCCTTGTACTTACTTAATATATTTCGGCCATCATGTTCCCCTTCTGACCTCATACATTAGGGGGCATCTGTTATAGCTCCAAATCTCACTCTTATGGTTTGTGATGCTGCACTTATGGCCTAGGGCAACCCCTCCTTCCAGACCTGGTCCAAAAATTTAAAAAATAGTGTTTTATTCCCTATACGCGACATTGCCCTGAGTTAAACGCGTGTACACGCGGGTCTGTTATACCCAACCCGCGTGTATCTATTAAAACACTTAAAAAAATAATAAATTCCTCTTTTTCGGGGGAAGATCACGGGTTTACCTGCTGGATCACCTGTTAGTGCCCGTGGCCCAACTGTTCCCAACCAACTCCTAACTAAAAAACTACTTTGGAGAGGGTATAAAAAGACATCAAAGGGAAGGCCAAAGGGAGAGAGAGAAGAGGGCAAGATTATTATGCTGAGATTTTTTCCCTTAGACCAGGTCTGAAGTCCTTGGTGCATTCTGCACTTCCCCCTTTTGCATAGGAAACCCTTGTTTCCATGTGTATTGGTGATCATTCATCCTTGATATCATCATTGAGTAAGACTTGGAAGGAGCTCTTGTTGGAGGCTTGAGGCTGGAACGAATCCGGGAGGAAGCTTGCTTGGAGCCTGCTGAAGGTGTTCAGGTGATATATTTCCGATATATGTACTTTATTTGCCTTTATATATAAAGAAACACGTCTTTGTTCAGGAATAATCTTTCTTTATGCTTATGAGATTCTTGTGTTGAATTCTTATGAAAGTGGTTACTTAAAGATTTTTTATAACTAACTTTATAGCATAAAGATGATTTATACATAAGTATCTGTACATGTACTGTTGTGTTCTTTGATTTGTTTGTCTTGCAGGTCAAAGAAAGAAGAAGGGAACTCCAAGAAGGGTTTGGACCCTAAAGGCCTTCTCGAACGTAGGACCTTAGGTACGTACCCTTAACGTTAGCATTTGCTTAAAAGTAAAAATGATGGCTGTCTGTGTGTGTTTCTTTGAATAAGCAATTTTCAGTCTGGTAGAGTCTTAGCCCAAAGGACCCTAGGGGTATTTTCCCTTCAACCAGAATTGGCGACTCCGCTGGGGACAACACTCTTGTTGTTCCTAGTTTGGGTAGTCTTCAAGCCAATCAAGGCTCAGCCCCTCTGTTTGTTGGCTCTGACTGTCTGATCTTTTCTTGAAATCCAAGCTTTTCCAGTTTTTCAGTCTGTGTTTTTTTATTTTTCTTGAAAGACTTCAGATACGCTCTTTGTCTGGATTACAGAAGCGTATATACGCAAGTTGAACTAAGTGAACCCGCGTATACGCAGGTTTCCTTAGTTACAGTCGCGTGTACACGCATTCTGCAAATAATTGCAGGCGCGTATATTACATAAATTTCAAGATTTATAAATTTTCTTTTTGCTGAATGTTTGTCTGGTGGTTTGGGTCAGTGTCAAGCAGTCACTTTTAGTGACAGTTCTCTGTTTAACAGGGGGCATCTTGTTCTGAACTCTCTCTAGTTATAAGGAGTACTAGTCTTGTTTTTCGTTGATTGCAAGCATCATTGATTTCTGACACACAAGATTTGTGGTTAAGAGTCTTGATTGCCCTGTTTCGGCAGAGTGGGAAGATTGTGTTCAATCTTTGTGTCCATTTTGTTTTCATGACACTTTTGTTTGCTTAACGAAATCATTTTTATGACCATTTGCTCCTTCGTTTCGGGAAATTTGTTTGTTACCATTTTCTTGAAACTTGTCTTTAGATATTTTGGACTTTCATTGCTGCTTTTGATTGTCAAAATCGATTTCGAACACATTTTATTTTTGTTGAGTTCTCATCATTTGAAAGGTGTCAATTCACAAAAGTGTTTGGTTGCTTGTTTATCAGTCATTGGTGTCAGTATTTTTGAGAGCTTTCCTTTGAAAAAGACTTTTTGGTTTGATTGAAAGAAAATCTTTTGAAAGTTTTGAGTTTCGCTTTCTTAAACTTGCTTTTCATTTGATTTCCTTTTTGCGAAGCGAAAGTGCTTTGTTTTTATCTTCGAACTTGTTTTTATTGTTTGGACGAAATGATTGGTAACACATCATCTTCTATCTAAGCATTTTAGTGGCAAGGCAAATTTGATAAGTGAGCAACTTTCCTTCTTTGTTTGCAGAGTAGTCTTAAAATCTTGCATTCACATATAGTTGTTGCATTAGGATAGATTTGCATCCCTTTTTATGCATACATAGCTTTGTTAGCTTTTGTGAGTGTGGAGTTTGAAAAGAAAGCAAAAAACTTTGTTTTATTTTTCCTCTGAACCCTGTAGAGATTATTTTTCATCGAAAAACAAAAAGTGCATATGCAAGTAGTTAAGTTTTGTTTAACTTCTTTTGCGTCAAAAAACACCACTAGTTTCATCTCCATTACCTTGTGACTTAAAGAACAGCCTAATAAAATCAAGCGCTTAATTAAAATCCACTAGAACTTTTTGTTTTAGTCATTACACCAACAAGTTTAGGATTTTAGGGCCTTGGATTAGGCGAGTGGAGAGTTAACTCTCCAAGGCCACATAAAATGTCAAACGTAAGAGTCTGATTAACGAGAGTAAATCCAATAGCGTTAGGAAGACCAGGAAAGCTCCGGATCTGGGAGTTAAGCACGAGGGTCTGTGAAGACAGGGAAGAGAGATCCCCCCTCTCCTACTTGTCCGAACTTACCTCACGACTGTTCCGCCTGGCTTCTGCGACGAGTTGGTACCCATAGTTGCTTTTCTTAGGGAACTACACAGGTGGCTGCGGAGGGGAATCCCGTGGCACCTGAGGTTGACGTTGCATCACTCTCGACAGTACTACTGGAGGGCACCCTTGCGAAGCTTGGGGGCTTGCACCGGCGCAGGCTGTTGTTAGGAGGTCAGCGTAACTTCCTCTGTTACCTTCGCTGATAGGACTGGGCCGTCATTATCCCAGACTATCTTCGGAAGGCCCCTGACTCCGCTTTCTTGTATTTTGTTGTCCGGTCCTCATCACCCGGAGTGGAAATACTTGGAAGTTGTTTGACTGGCTGATATCTTTAGGGACTTTATAGTGGGTGCTCTTTGCTCCTTGTATATAGTTGGCTTTAGGTATTTTTGTCTAGTCATGTTTGGACTTTGTGGTCTGAGTGACTGGCTTACCACTCTACCGATCTTGAAAGGCTTTTGGGCGTTCTTTCGGAAGTTGTGGAGTTGCCTCCTCAAGGGCAAAGGTTTTGATTGCTTATCCATATTCTTTGAAAAGTTATTTCTATATTCCCGCAAGGGAAAGGGTCTTTGGATCAATTTAATATGGCTAATATTCCTGTGGAAACCAACCAAGGTACCCTTCCAAAAGGGGATCCTTGTGCTTTTCCTTTCTTTGGAAACGTTGGTGCTCCCTTGATGGCCACTTTGAATATTCCTGGGTTGAATGTTGGACTACCCGTTTGGCTGTGGTCCACTCCGAATATTCCGAATGCTCTTGAAGCTTCTCAGTTGAATGCTTTATTTCAGGGGCATCACATGGGTGCTAATTGTTCATCTTCTTTCAAAGAGAAATCTGGGATTCCTTCTTCTCCTCCTTCTTGTAACAAGAAATCTAAAAAGAGGAGAAAAAGGAAGTCAAAGAAGAAGAATAGTTCTATCCTTTCATCCTCAACCTCTGCTAGTCATGTTGGGGATGAGTCTTCAGCCGCTGCAAGTCATGCTGGGGGCACGAGTCTAGTCACTACGAGTCATACTAGCAAAGAGTCACCGACCTCTGCAAGTCATGTTCAGGACTCTCCGCAAACCACTGCTAGTCATGTTGGCGGAATGGAGGTTGATAAGAAACCTGGACGTAGAAGTTTTAAACCTAAGTTCCCTTGTAAGATATGCAAGGGAGACCATCTTACTCATTTATGCCCTGGTATTCCAAAGGTTCAAAAGATATGGTCTGAGTCTGAAAGTACTTCTACTCCTACTCTTGATATGGTTTCTCATCAATCCCATCAACCATTGGTTGATAATGTGGTAGAGCCAGTGCAATCGCTGGCCGATTACACTCCTCTTTTGGGGGGTGAAGTGCCTAACAAAAGAGTCTGTTTGATCTCTAGTACAGAGTCTTCTAGTATAGGGGGCATTCCGGTTTGTTCAAATGTTCCCCCTCCAAGTTCTAAGAGTGTTTCCTTTGATTGGGATAGTCTTGTTGAGCCTCGTCTTCCTTCCGCTGCACCTTTCCAAATAAAGGTCAGAGTTAATTCCACAAATGTCTATCGATGTATGGTGGATGAAGGATCCTCTACAAGTATTATATCCTCTTTGACTTGGAAAGCTTTGGGTTCCCCAAAGTTGTTGACAGCTCAGAGTCAGTTGTTAGCTTATGATAGAAGGCCTGGTGAATCTATGGGTGTTCTTCCTCAAGTGCCTATCACTTTAGGTGGGAAGACTGTCTTAATCGATATGATGGTGGTTGATAGCCCTTTAGACTTTAATATGCTACTTGGGCGTGATTATGTCTATGCTATGAATGCTGTGGTGTCTTCACTCTTTCGAGTAATGTGCTTTCCTCATAATGGGAATATTGTCACTGTTGATCAGCTTGCATCTGATAATCACCACCCTAATTCGACTTTACTGCAGAATGCCCCTTGGTTTGTTCCAAGTGTTCAAGTAGACTCTACCCCGCCACGGGTCAATTATGTGGCATTGAATCCTCAATGTTCAATTGCTTCTAAGAAGGATCCTTTGACTTATTATTCTCCTTCTTGGGACTTGGTCCCGGCAGTTGACCGAGAGATTCTTCCTATAGGGACATGGGACCCTTTAATTCCCTCTTTTGATCCTTGTAGTTCTCATGATTTCTCAGATCTTGTTTTGCCTTCACAGGAGGAACTCTTTGAAGCCATGAGTTATGACTACCAAAGGAGCCCTTGGCCTGAGCCCTGCAAGGGGTTTGTTCAGCAGAACTATTATGCGTAAGCCGCAAGGCTGCGTGGTTCCCTGTACCATATTGTATATATGAGGTACGCATTTTCAAGTTTTGTATTCTATAACACAAAGATCTTATATGAAGTTTATATGTGGGATGTATTAACTTCGTGTCTAGTGTTCCTATTTATGTTTACAGAACTTGGAAGATTTCTCCTTTGGAAGTTTATGGTTGGTCCGTTCTGACAGGTATTGGTTCTCGAAACTGGCATATAGGTTAGGTTTTTCCGCCTGCATTGTGCATTTATCAGTTTCCTTTCCCATTTTGCCTTAGGATCGACCCCACCAAGTTATGGTGCGGAACCTTCTCATTGCTTAGAAGTATCATGACTTGTGTGGTAGAGCATACCTTATCATGGGTGCCCTAGTTAGTACCTTATTGTCGCCTGGCACTCATGCAGATTTTTTGTCCTTAGGTTCGGGAGTCCTTTGTAGTCCCGCCATGACTTGTGCGTTGAAGACTCATTCCTCTTTGCTTCTTCGCTTCGTTCTGGCCTTATACCCTAGAGGCTCCTATGTGTGTTGAGTTGTACTTCTGCATTGCATGTTGACTATTTGCACCTTTTGGCCTAGAGCCGGCTTCACTTGGACTCGTGTTTAAGCCAACTTTTGACCATGACGTCTGCAAAATCAACCTTGCATACCTTTGACTTCTGCAGCTTGACATACCCAGATCCGTGGAAGGAACATACCTCTGAGTGTCACTGACCAGTTTTTTCACCTCCCTGCATTGAGCATAGGAACGTTCCTTTCCCAGGAACTAGATCATCTGTTTCACCGACACTCGTTCTTTCCACTGTACCATAGCATTCTTTTATTCTTTTTCCGGCTTATCAGAAAAAGACAAAAAAATTAAATATTCCAAAAAGAGCGGGAACAGGGACATTATTTCCATTTATTGTTGGCAGCTAGAGTCAGTTGTGTCGCCCTTGAACAAAGCACTCAAAACAAAGTCTCCTCCGCATGGGTGGGATTTAGTTTGACTTAGGTATGCCATAACCTTGTTATCGAGTCAGTCCTCCCCCGATTGGTTATCTCTTCCAATCATATGGAGGGTTCGTTCGTGCCTCCTGCATGACGAACTTATACAGAGTCATTATATGCTGCCACATAGTCACATTGAGTCGTGCTTTTGTTCAAGGGAAGTTAGCCTGAGTCGGCCTTTCTGCGGTGTCTCTTGACTCATTTTTCAGTCGGCCATCCCTGGTTGTCAGTGTCATGTCTATCATCACATCAGTTATATTGGTCCTTCACTCGTGCCGGTTTGAGAAGGTCCCCATTGACTTCTTGCTGGCGGGTCTTGTCCTTATCGACGACGACACCTTGCTCTGAGGACAGGCCTAGAGCCGCACCCTGGCCCTATTTTCATTATTGATAGGTCACCTTGTGCTCAGCATCGATCAGTATCATGGGTCTTTGACTGAGTGGTTTCCCTTGTGTTCGACATCAGCATACATTATCACACATTGGGATTCGTGCAGTACCTTGGTTTCCATTTGACCCTATTGGTGGATACCTCGCCTCTGTGTCGGCTTTCATTATTGGTTGGTTCAGAGGGTTTCTGCCGTGCGCTAGCCACATCTTGTGTACGCCGGAAACGTACTTCGGTTGGGTTACTACATCTTTTTCGTCTGATTCCTTCCACATTATTGGCCTACGGGTTACACTCGCGCTAGATTGATGAAGGATGCCTTAATGCCTTCCTTCTAGCGGATCTTTCCCTATCGACTCCGACTCATTGCTCTGGGGCAAAGATCTAGAGTCCATTTGGCAGTACCTTGGGGTTTGCAGTCATTAGTGGCAGATTCCTCGCTATCGACAGTGGGAAACCATCATTGTCTCCTGATCGATAGATTCTTACAGGTGTTCGACTTCAGCTCATCTATTCACACTTGTTAGATTGTACTGGGTACCTTGACGCTCATTATCATTATCGGTGAGTAGTCTCGCGTTTGTTAACGGTATACATCAATGACTGGTAATCAAACGATTTCTCACATGGTCGACTTCAGATCATTTATTCCCATGGTGTAGAAATGTACCACGGCGGTCGGGGAAGACCTCAGGTTGTATCAGCATTCATTGGTTCACTTGACAGTTGCTTCTGTTGCTGCTAGTTGATACCACTCCACCTTATATGTTGCAGTCAGTCATGGCGACATTCTATATGCTGGCACCTGAGTTTGCAGTGTAGTACCATCCTATTCCATCATGTTCAGTTGGTACCTTTTGGGATCAGTCTTTGATATCAGTGATCCGTTGCATCTTTCAGCATCATTGACAGTTTTATATGTGATATTCAGACATGTACTTTCTCATTATGATCAGATGATCCATTATG
The DNA here is from genome assembly GCA_031772625.1 of Pinus tabuliformis. NCBI lineage: Eukaryota > Viridiplantae > Streptophyta > Pinopsida > Pinales > Pinaceae > Pinus > Pinus tabuliformis. The sequence continues at coordinate 109,233,151 of CM062806.1, forward strand.
TATCTTCCAGTCATTTATACTTGTATACTTAGTGGATCCGCTTGTACTTGATATGCGGACATGCTTTACTTTTCCTGAGCATGGGTATGCCCGCCTCAGACAGTGTTTCTTTCTGATCTCCTTTCGGTGGCTTGGCAGGCTGAATTCTGGTGAAGTCCTCCTCGGTTTTTCGGCAGAGTTCCTTTCCTTGTACTTACTTAATATATTTCGGCCATCATGTTCCCCTTCTGACCTCATACATTAGGGGGCATCTGTTATAGCTCCAAATCTCACTCTTATGGTTTGTGATGCTGCACTTATGGCCTAGGGCAACCCCTCCTTCCAGACCTGGTCCAAAAATTTAAAAAACAGTGTTTTATTCCCTATACGCGACATTGCCCTGAGTTAAACGCGTGTACACGCGGGTCTGTTATACCCAACCCGCGTGTATCTATTAAAACACTTAAAAAAATAATAAATTCCTCTTTTTCGGGCGGAGATCGCGGGTTTACCTGCTAGATCACCTGTTAGTGCCCGTGGCCCAACTGTTCCCAACCAACTCCTAACTAAAAAACTACTTTGGAGAGGGTATAAAAAGACATCAAAGGGAAGGCCAAAGGGAGAGAGAGAAGAGGCCAAGATTATTATGCTGAGATTTTTTCCCCTAGACCAGGTCTGAAGTCCTTGGTGCATTCTGCACTTTCCCCCTTTTGCATAGGAAACCCTTGTTTCCATGTGTATTGGTGATCATTCATCCTTGATATCATCATTGAGTAAGACTTGGAAGGAGCTCTTGTTGGAGGCTTGAGGCTGGAACGAATCCGGGAGGAAGCTTGCTTGGAGCCTGCTGAAGGTGTTCAGGTGATATCTTTCCGATATATGTACTTTATTTGCCTTTATATATAAAGAAACACGTCTTTGTTCCCGAATAATCTTTCTTTATGCTTATGAGATTCTTGTGTTGAATTCTTATGAAAGTGGTTACTTAAAGATTTTTTATAAATAACTTTATAGCAAAAAGATGATTTATACATAAGTATCTATACATGTACTATTGTGTTCTTTGATTTGTTTGTCTTGCAGGTCAAAGAAAGAAGAAGGGAACTCCAAGAAGGGTTTGGACCCTAAAGGCCTTCTCGAATGTAGGACCTTAGGTACATACCCTTAACGTTAGGATTTGCTTAAAAGTAAAAATGATGGCTGTCTGTGTGTGTTTCTTTGAATAAGCAATTTTCAGTCTGGTAGAGTCTTAGCCCAAAGGACCCTAGGGGTATTTTCCCTTCAACCAGAATTGGCGACTCCGCTGGGGACAACACTCTTGTTGTTCCTAGTTTGGGTAGTCTTCAAGCCAGTCAAGGCTCAGCCCCTCTGTTTGTTGGCTCTGACTGTCTGATCTTTTCTTGAAATCCAAGCTTTTCCAGTTTTTCAGTCTGTGTTTTTTTATTTTTCTTGAAAGACTTCAGATACGCTCTTTGTCTGGATTACAGAAGCGTATATACGCAAGTTGAACTAAGTGAACCCGCGTATACGCAGGTTTCCTTAGTTACAGTCGCGTGTACACGCATTCTGCAAATAATTGCAGGCGCGTATATTACATAAATTTCAAGATTTATAAATTTTCTTTTTGCTGAATGTTTGTCTGGTGGTTTGGGTAAGTGTCAAGCAGTCACTTTTAGTGACAGTTCTCTGTTTAACAGGGGGCATCTTGTTCTGAACTCTCTCTAGTTATAAGGAGTACTAGTCTTGTTTTTCGTTGATTGCAAGCGTCATTGATTTCTAACACACAAGATTTCTGGTTAAGAGTCTTGATTGCCCTGTTTCGGCAGAGTGGGAAGATTGTGTTCAATCTTTGTGTCCATTTTGTTTTCATGACACTTTTGTTTGCTTAACGAAATCATTTTTATGGCCATTTGCTCCTTCGTTTCGGGAAATTTGTTTGTTACCATTTTCTTGAAACTTGTCTTTAGATATTTTGGACTTTCATTGCTGCTTTTGATTGTCAAAAGCGATTTCGAACACATTTTATTTTTGTTGAGTTCTCATCATTTGAAAGGTGTCAATTCACAAAAGTGTTTGGTTGCTTGTTTATCAGTCATTGGTGTCAGTATTTTTGAGAGCTTTCCTTTGAAAAAGACTTTTTGGTTTGATTGAAAGAAAATCTTTTGAAAGTTTTGAGTTTCGCTTTCTTAAACTTGCTTTTCATTTGATTTCCTTTTTGCGAAGCGAAAGTGCTTTGTTTTTATCTTCGAACTTGTTTTTATTGTTTGGACGAAATGATTGGTAACACATCATCTTCTATCTAAGCATTTTAGTGGCAAGACAAATTTGATAAGTGAGCAACTTTCCTTCTTTGTTTGCAGAGTAGTCTTAAAATCGTGCATTCACATATAGTTGTTGCATTAAGATAGATTTGCATCCCTTTTTATGCATACATAGCTTTGTTCGCTTTTGTGAGTGTGGAGTTTGAAAAGAAAGAAAAAAACTTTGTTTTATTTTTCCTCTGAACCCTGTAGAGATTATTTTTCATCGAAAAACAAAAAGTGCATATGCAAGTAGTTAAGTTTTGTTTAACTTCTTTTGCGTCAAAAAACACCACTAGTTTCATCTCCATTACCTGGTGACTTAAAGAACAGCCTAATAAAATCAAGCGCTTAATTAAAATCCACTAGAACTTTTTGTTTTAGTCATTACACCAACAAGTTTAGGATTTTAGGGCCTTGGATTAGGCGAGTGGAGAGTTAACTCTCCAAGGCCACATAAAACGTCAAACGTAAGAGTCTGATTAACGAGAGTAAATCCAATAGCGTTAGGAAGACCAGGAAAGCTCCGGATCTGGGAGTTAAGCACGAGGGTCTGTGAAGACAGGGAAGAGAGATACCCCCTCTCCTACTTGTCCGAACTTACCTCACGACTGTTCCGCCTGGCTTCTGTGACGAGTTGGTACCCATAGTTGCTTCTCCTAGGGAACTACACAGGTGGCTGCGGAGGGGAATCCCGTGGCACCTGAGGTTGACGTTGCATCACTCTCGACAGTACTACTGGAGGGCACCCTTGCGAAGCTTGGGGGCTTGCACCGGCGCAGGCTGTTGTTAGGAGGTCAGCGTAACTTCCTCTGTTACCTTCGCTGATAGGACTGGGCCGTCATTATCCCAGACTATCTTCGGAAGGCCCCTGACTCCGCTTTCTTGTATTTTGGTGTCCGGTCCTCATCACCCGGAGCGGAAATACTTGGAAGTTGTTTGACTGGCTGATATCTTTAGGGACTTTCTAGTGGGTGCTCTTTTCTCCTTGTATATAGTTGGCTTTAGGTATTTTTGTCTAGTCACGTTTGGACTTTGTGGTCTGAGTGACTAGCTTACCACTCTACCGATCTTGAAAGGCTTTTGGGCGTTCTTTCGGAAGTTGTGGAGTTGCCTCCTCAAGGGCAAAGGTTTTGATTGCTTATCCATATTCTTTGAAAAGTTATTTCTATATTCCCGCAAGGGAAAGGGTCTTTGGATCAATTTAATATGGCTAGTATTCCTGTGGAAACCAACCAAGGTACCCTTCCAAAAGGGGATCCTTGTGCTTTTCCTTTCTTTGGAAACGTTGGTGCTCCCTTGATGGCCACTTTGAATATTCCTGGGTTGAATGTTGGACTACCCGTTTGGCTGTGGTCCACTCCGAATATTCTGAATGCTCTTGAAGCTTCTCAGTTGAATGCTTTATTTCAGGGGCATCACATGGGTGCTAATTGTTCATCTTCTTTCAAAGAGAAATCTGGGATTCCTTCTTCTCCTCCTTCTTGTAACAAGAAATCTAAAAAGAGGAGAAAAAGGAAGTCAAAGAAGAATAATAGTTCTATCCTTTCATCCTCAACCTCTGCTAGTCATGTTGGGGATGAGTCTTCAGCCGCTGCAAGTCATGCTGGGGGCACGAGTCTAGTCACTGCGAGTCATACTAGCAAAGAGTCACCGACCTCTGCAAGTCATGTTCAGGACTCTCCGCAAACCACTGCTAGTCATGTTGGCGGAATGGAGGTTGATAAGAAACCTGGACGTAGAAGTTTTAAACCTAAGTTCCCTTGTAAGATATGCAAGGGAGACCATCTTACTCATTTATGCCCTGGTATTCCAGAGGTTCAAAAGATATGGTCTGAGTCTGAAAGTACTTCTACTCCTACTCTTGATATGGTTTCTCATCAATCCCATCAACCATTGGTTGATAATGTGGTAGAGCCAGTGCAATCGCTGGCCGATTACACTCCTCTTTTGGGGGGTGAAGTGCCTAACAAAAGAGTCTGTTTGATCTCTAGTACAGAGTCTTCTAGTATAGGGGGCATTCCGGTTTCTTCGAATGTTCCCCCTCCAAGTTCTAAGAGTGTTTCCTTTGATTGGGATAGTCTTGTTGAGCCTCGTCTTCCTTCCGCTGCACCTTTCCAAATAAAGGTCAGAGTTAATTCCACAAATGTCTATCGATGTATGGTGGATGAAGGATCCTCTACAAGTATTATATCCTCTTTGACTTGGAAAGCTTTGGGTTCCCCAAAGTTGTTGACAGCTCAGAGTCAGTTGTTAGCTTATGATAGAAGGCCTGGTGAATCTATGGGTGTTCTTCCTCAAGTGCCTATCACTTTAGGTGGGAAGACTGTCTTAATCGATATGATGGTGGTTGATAGCCCTTTAGACTTTAATATGCTACTTGGGCGTGATTATGTCTATGCTATGAATGCTGTGGTGTCTTCACTCTTTCGAGTAATGTGCTTTCCTCATAATGGGAATATTGTCACTGTTGATCAGCTTGCATCTGATAATCACCACCCTAATTCGATTTTACTGCAGAATGCCCCTTGGTTTGTTCCAAGTGTTCAAGTAGACTCTACCCCGCCACGGGTCAATTATGTGGCATTGAATCCTCAATGTTCAATTGCTTCTAAGAAGGATCCTTTGACTTATTATTCTCCTTCTTGGGACTTGGTCCCGGCAGTTGACCGAGAGATTCTTCCTATAGGGACATGGGACCCTTTAATTCCCTCTTTTGATCCTTGTAGTTCTCATGATTTCTCAGATCTTGTTTTGCCTTCACAGGAGGAACTCTTTGAAGCCATGAGTTATGACTACCAAAGGAGCCCTTGGCCTGAGCCCTGTAAGGGGTTTGTTCAGCAGAACTATTATGCGTAAGCCGCAAGGCTGCGTGGTTCCCTGTACCATATTGTATATATGAGGTACGCATTTTCAAGTTTTGTATTCTATAACACAAAGATCTTATATGAAGTTTATATGTGGGATGTATTAACTTCGTGTCTAGTGTTCCTATTTATGTTTACAGAACTTGGAAGATTTCTCCTTTGGAAGTTTATGGTTGGTCCGTTCTGACAGGTATTGGTTCTCGAAACTGGCATATAGGTTAGGTTTTTCCGCCTGCATTGTGCATTTATCAGTTTCCTTTCCCATTTTGCCTTAGGATCGACCCCACCAAGTTATGGTGCGGAACCTTCTCATTGCTTAGAAGTATCATGACTTGTGTGGTAGAGCCTACCTTATCATGGGTGCCCTAGTTAGTACCTTATTGTCGCTTGGCACTCATGCAGATTTTTTGTCCTTAGGTTCGGGAGTCCTCTGTAGTCCCGCCATGACTTATGCGTTGAAGACTCATTCCTCTTTGCTTCTTCGCTTCGTTCTGGCCTTATACCCTAGAGGCTCCTATGTGTGTTGAGTTGTACTTCTGCATTGCATGTTGACTATTTGCACCTTTTGGCCTAGAGCCGGCTTCACTTGGACTCGTGTTTAAGCCAACTTTTGACCATGACGTCTGCAAAATCAACCTTGCATACCTTTGACTTCTGCAGCTTGACATACCCAGATCCGTGGAAGGAACATACCTCTGAGTGTCACTGACCAGTTTTTTCACCTCCCTGCATTGAGCATAGGAACGTTCCTTTCCCAGGAACTAGATCATCTGTTTCACCGACACTCGTTCTTTCCACTGTACCATAGCATTCTTTTATTCTTTTTCCGGCTTATCAGAAAAAGACAAAAAAATTAAATATTCCAAAAAGAGCGGGAACAGGGACATTATTTCCATTTATTGTTGGCAGCTAGAGTCAGTTGTGTCGCCCTTGAACAAAGCACTCAAAACAAAGTCTCCTCCGCATGGGTGGGATTTAGTTTGACTTAGGTATGCCATAACCTTGTTATCGAGTCAGTTCTCCCCCGATTGGTTATCTCTTCCAATCATATGGAGGGTTCGTTCGTGCCTCCTGCATGACGAACTTATACAGATTCATTATATGCTGCCACATAGTCACATTGAGTCGTGCTTTTGTTCAAGGGAAGTTAGCCTGAGTCGGCCTTTCTGCGGTGTCTCTTGACTCATTTTTCAGTCGGCCATCCCTGGTTGTCAGTGTCATGTCTATCATCACATCAGTTATATTGGTCCTTCACTCGTGCCGGTTTGAGAAGGTCCCCATTGACTTCTTGCTGGCGGGTCTTGTCCTTATCGACGACGACACCTTGCTCTGAGGACAGGCCTAGAGCCGCACCCTGGCCCTATTTTCATTATTGATAGGTCACCTTGTGCTCAGCATCGATCAGTATCATGGGTCTTTGACTGAGTGGTTTCCCTTGTGTTCGACATCAGCATACATTATCACACATTGGGATTCGTGCAGTACCTTGGTTTCCATTTGACCCTATTGGTGGATACCTCGCCTCTGTGTCAGCTTTCATTATTGGTTGGTTCAGAGGGTTTCTGCCGTGCGCTAGCCACATCTTGTGTACGCCGGAAACGTACTTCGGTTGGGTTACTACATCTTTTTCGTCCGATTCCTTCCACATTATTGGCCTACGGGTTACACTCGCGCTAGATTGATGGAGGATGCCTTAATGCCTTCCTTCTAGCGGATCTTTCCCTATCGACTCCGACTCATTGCTCTGGGGCAAAGATCTAGAGTCCATTTGGCAGTACCTTGGGGTTTGCAGTCATTAGTGGCAGATTCCTCGCTATCGACAGTGGGAAACCATCATTGTCTCCTGATCGATAGATTCTTACAGGTGTTCGACTTCAGCTCATCTATTCACACTTGTTAGATTGTACTGGGTACCTTGACGCTCATTATCATTATCGGTGAGTAGTCTCGCGTTTGTTAACGGTATACATCAATGACCGGTAATCAAACGATTTCTCACATGGTCGACTTCAGATCATTTATTCCCATGGTGTAGAAATGTACCACGGCGGTCGGTGAAGACCTCAGGTTGTATCAGCATTCATTGGTTCACTTGACAGTTGCTTCTGTTGCTGCTAGTTGATACCACTCCACCTTATATGTTGCAGTCAGTCATGGCGACATTCTATATGCTGGCACCTGAGTTTGCAGTGTAGTACCATCCTATTCCATCATGTTCAGTTGGTACCTTTTGGGATCAGTCTTTGATATCAGTGATCCGTTGCATCTTTCAGCATCATTGACAGTTTTATATGTGATATTCAGACATGTACTTTCTCATTATGATCAGATGATCCATTATGTATCTTCCAGTCATTTATACTTGTATACTTAGTGGATCCGCTTGTACTTGATATGCGGACATGCTTTACTTTTCCTGAGCATGGGTATGCCCGCCTCAGACAGTGTTTCTTTCTGATCTCCTTTCGGTGGCTTGGCAGGCTGAATTCTGGTGAAGTCCTCCTCGGTTTTTCGGCAGAGTTCCTTTCCTTGTACTTACTTAATATATTTCGGCCATCATGTTCCCCTTCTGACCTCATACATTAGGGGGCATCTGTTATAGCTCCAAATCTCACTCTTATGGTTTGTGATGCTGCACTTATGGCCTAGGGCAACCCCTCCTTCCAGACCTGGTCCAAAAATTTAAAAAACAGTGTTTTATTCCCTATACGCGACATTGCCCTGAGTTAAACGCGTGTACACGCGGGTCTGTTATACCCAACCCGCGTGTATCTATTAAAACACTTAAAAAAATAATAAATTCCTCTTTTTCGGGCGGAGATCGTGGGTTTACCTGCTGGATCACCTGTTAGTGCCCGTGGCCCAACTGTTCCCAACCAACTCCTAACTAAAAAACTACTTTGGAGAGGGTATAAAAAGACATCAAAGGGAAGGCCAAAGGGAGAGAGAGAAGAGGGCAAGATTATTATGCTGAGATTTTTTCCCTTAGACCAGGTCTGAAGTCCTTGGTGCATTCTGCACTTTCCCCCTTTTGCATAGGAAACCCTTGTTTCCATGTGTATTGGTGATCATTCATCCTTGATATCATCATTGAGTAAGACTTGGAAGGAGCTCTTGTTGGAGGCTTGAGGCTGGAACGAATCCGGGAGGAAGCTTGCTTGGAGCCTGCTGAAGGTGTTTAGGTGATATCTTTCCTATATATGTACTTTATTTGCCTTTATATATAAAGAAACACGTCTTTGTTCCCGAATAATCTTTCTTTATGCTTATGAGATTCTTGTGTTGAATTCTTATGAAAGTGGTTACTTAAAGATTTTTTATAACTAACTTTATAGCATAAAGATGATTTATACATAAGTATTTGTACATGTACTGTTGTGTTCTTTGATTTGTTTGTCTTGCAGGTCAAAGAAAGAAGAAGGGAACTCCAAGAAGGGTTTGGACCCTAAAGGCCTTCTCGAACGTAGGACCTTAGGTACGTACCCTTAACATTAGAATTTGCTTAAAAGTAAAAATGATGGCTGTGTGTGTGTGTTTCTTTGAATAAGCAATTTTCAGTCTGGTAGAGTCTTAGCCCAAAGGACCCTAGGGGTACTTTCCCTTCAACCAGAATTGGCGACTCCGCTGGGGACAACACTCTTGTTGTTCCTAGTTTGGGTAGTCTTCAAGCCAATCAAGGCTCAGCCCCTCTGTTTGTTGGCTCTGACTGTCTGATCTTTTCTTGAAATCCAAGCTTTTCCAGTTTTTCAGTCTGTGTTTTTTTATTTTTCTTGAAAGACTTCAGATACGCTCTTTGTCTGGATTACAGAAGCGTATATACGCAAGTTGAACTAAGTGAACCCGCGTATACGCAGGTTTCCATAGTTACAGTCGCGTGTACACGCATTCTGCAAATAATTGCAGGCGCGTATATTACATAATTTCAAGATTTATAAATTTTCTTTTTGCTGAATGTTTGTCTGGTGGTTTGGGTCAGTTCAAGCAGTCACTTTTAGTGACAGTTCTCTGTTTAATAGGGGGCATCTTGTTCTGAACTCTCTCTAGTTATAAGGAGTACTAGTCTTGTTTTTCGTTGATTGCAAGCGTCATTGATTTCTGACACACAAGATTTCTGGTTAAGAGTCTTGATTGCCCTGTTTCGGCAGAGTGGGAAGATTGTGTTCAATCTTTGTGTCCATTTTGTTTTCATGACACTTTTGTTTGCTTAACGAAATCATTTTTATGACCATTTGCTCCTTCGTTTCGGGAAATTTGTTTGTTACCATTTTCTTGAAACTTGTCTTTTGATATTTTGGACTTTCATTGCTGCTTTTGATTGTCAAAAGCGATTTCGAACACATTTTATTTTTGTTGAGTTCTCATCATTTGAAAGGTGTCAATTCACAAAAGTGTTTGGTTGCTTGTTTATCAATCATTGGTGTCAGTATTTTTGAGAGCTTTCCTTTGAAAAAGACTTTTTGGTTTGATTGAAAGAAAATCTTTTGAAAGTTTTGAGTTTCGCTTTCTTAAACTTGCTTTTCATTTGATTTCCTTTTTGCGAAGTGAAAGTGCTTTGTTTTTATCTTCGAACTTGTTTTTATTGTTTGGACGAAATGATTGGTAACACATCATCTTCTATCTAAGCATTTTAGTGGCAAGGCAAATTTGATAAGTGAGCAACTTTCCTTCTTTGTTTGCAGAGTAGTCTTAAAATCTTGCATTCACATATAGTTGTTGCATTAGGATAGATTTGCATCCCTTTTTATGCATACATAGCTTTGTTAGCTTTTGTGAGTGTGGAGTTTGAAAAGAAAGCAAAAAACTTTGTTTTATTTTTCCTCTGAACCCTGTAGAGATTATTTTTCATCGAAAAACAAAAAGTGCATATGCAAGTAGTTAAGTTTTGTTTAACTTCTTTTGCGTCAAAAAACACCACTAGTTTCATCTCCATTACCTTGTGACTTAAAGAACAGCCTAATAAAATCAAGCGCTTAATTAAAATCCACTAGAACTTTTTGTTTTAGTCATTACACCAACAAGTTTAGGATTTTAGGGCCTTGGATTAGGCGAGTGGAGAGTTAACTCTCCAAGGCCACATAAAACGTCAAACATAAGAGTCTGATTAACGAGAGTAAATCCAATAGCGTTAGGAAGACCAGGAAAGCTCCGGATCTGGGAGTTAAGCACGAGGGTCTGTGAAGACAGGGAAGAGAGATACCCCCTCTCCTACTTGTCCGAACTTACCTCACGACTGTTCCGCCTGGCTTCTGCGACGAGTTGGTACCCATAGTTGCTCTTCCTAGGGAACTACACAGGTGGCTGCGGAGGGGAATCCCGTGGCACCTGAGGTTGACGTTGCATCACTCTCGACAATACTACTGGAGGGCACCCTTGCGAAGCTTGGGGGCTTGCACCGGCGCAGGCTGTTGTTAGGAGGTCAGCGTAACTTCCTCTGTTACCTTCGCTGATAGGACTGGGCCGTCATTATCCCAGACTATCTTCGGAAGGCCCCTGACTCCGCTTTCTTGTATTTTGGTGTCCGGTCCTCATCACCCGGAGCGGAAATACTTGGAAGTTGTTTGACTGGCTGATATCTTAAGGGACTTTATAGTGGGTGCTCTTTGCTCCTTGTATATAGTTGGCTTTAGGTATTTTTGTCTAGTCACGTTTGGACTTTGTGGTCTGAGTGACTGGCTTACCACTCTACCGATCTTGAAAGGCTTTTGGTCGTTCTTTCAGAATTTGTGGAGTTGCCTCCTCAAGGGCAAAGGTTTTGATTGCTTATCCATATTCTTTGAAAAGTTATTTCTATATTCCCGCAAGGGAAAGGGTCTTTGGATCAATTTAATATGGCTAATATTCCTGTGGAAACCAACCAAGGTACCCTTCCAAAAGGGGATCCTTGTGCTTTTCCTTTCTTTGGAAACGTTGGTACTCCCTTGATGGCCACTTTGAATATTCCTGGGTTGAATGTTGGACTACCCGTTTGGCTGTGGTCCACTCCGAATATTCTGAATGCTCTTGAAGCTTCTCAGTTGAATGCTTTATTTCAGGGGCATCACATGGGTGCTAATTGTTCATCTTCTTTCAAAGAGAAATCTGGGATTCCTTCTTCTCCTCCTTCTTGTAACAAGAAATCTAAAAAGAGGAGAAAAAGGAAGTCAAAGAAGAAGAATAGTTCTATCCTTTCATCCTCAACCTCTGCTAGTCATGTTGGAGATGAGTCTTCAGCCGCTGCAAGTCATGCTGGGGGCACGAGTCTAGTCACTGCGAGTCATACTAGCAAAGAGTCACCGACCTCTGCAAGTCATGTTCAGGACTCTCCGCAAACCACTGCTAGTCATGTTGGCGGAATGGAGGTTGATAAGAAACCTGGACGTAGAAGTTTTAAACCTAAGTTCCCTTGTAAGATATGCAAGGGAGACCATCTTACTCATTTATGCCCTGGTATTCCAGAGGTTCAAAAGATATGGTCTGAGTCTGAAAGTACTTCTACTCCTACTCTTGATATGGTTTCTCATCAATCCCATCAACCATTGGTTGATAATGTGGTAAAGCCAGTGCAATCGCTGGCCGATTACACTCCTCTTTTGGGGGGTGAAGTGCCTAACAAAAGAGTCTGTTTGATCTCTAGTACAGAGTCTTCTAGTATAGGGGGCATTCCGGTTTCTTCGAATGTTCCCCCTCCAAGTTCTAAGAGTGTTTCCTTTGATTGGGATAGTCTTGTTGAGCCTCGTCTTCCTTCCGCTGCACCTTTCCAAATAAAGGTCAGAGTTAATTCCACAAATGTCTATCGATGTATGGTGGATGAAGGATCCTCTACAAGTATTATATCCTCTTTGACTTGGAAAGCTTTGGGTTCCCCAAAGTTGTTGACAGCTCAGAGTCAGTTGTTAGCCTATGATAGAAGGCCTGGTGAATCTATGGGTGTTCTTCCTCAAGTGCCTATCACTTTAGGTGGGAAGACTGTCTTAATCGATATGATGGTGGTTGATAGCCCTTTAGACTTTAATATGCTACTTGGGCGTGATTATGTCTATGCTATGAATGCTGTGGTGTCTTCACTCTTTCGAGTAATGTACTTTCCTCATAATGGGAATATTGTCACTGTTGATCAGCTTGCATCTGATAATCACCACCCTAATTCGACTTTACTGCAGAATGCCCCTTGGTTTGTTCCAAGTGTTCAAGTAGACTCTACCCCGCCACGGGTCAATTATGTGGCATTGAATCCTCAATGTTCAATTGCTTCTAAGAAGGATCCTTTGACTTATTATTCTCCTTCTTGGGACTTGGTCCCGGCAGTTGACCGAGAGATTCTTCCTATAGGGACATGGGACCCTTTAATTCCCTCTTTTGATCCTTGTAGTTCTCATGATTTCTCAGATCTTGTTTTGCCTTCACAGGAGGAACTCTTTGAAGCCATGAGTTATGACTACCAAAGGAGCCCTTGGCCTGAGCCCTGCAAAGGGTTTGTTCAGCAGAACTATTATGCGTAAGCCGCAAGGCTGCGTGGTTCCCTGTACCATATTGTATATATGAGGTACGCATTTTCAAGTTTTGTATTCTATAACACAAAGATCTTATATGAAGTTTATATGTGGGATGTATTAACTTCGTGTCTAGTGTTCCTATTTATGTTTACAGAACTTGGAAGATTTCTCCTTTGGAAGTTTATGGTTGGTCCGTTCTGACAGGTATTGGTTCTCGAAACTGGCATATAGGTTAGGTTTTTCCGCCTGCATTGTGCATTTATCAGTTTCCTTTCCCATTTTGCCTTAGGATCGACCCCACCAAGTTATGGTGCGGAACCTTCTCATTGCTTAGAAGTATCATGACTTGTGTGGTAGAGCCTACCTTATCATGGGTGCCCTAGTTAGTACCTTATTGTCACTTGGCACTCATGCAGATTTTTTGTCCTTAGGTTCGGGAGTCCTCTGTAGTCCCGCCATGACTTATGCGTTGAAGACTCATTCCTCTTTGCTTCTTCGCTTCGTTCTGGCCTTATACCCTAGAGGCTCCTATGTGTGTTGAGTTGTACTTCTGCATTGCATGTTGACTATTTGCACCTTTTGGCCTAGAGCCGGCTTCACTTGGACTCGTGTTTAAGCCAACTTTTGACCATGACGTCTGCAAAATCAACCTTGCATACCTTTGACTTCTGCAGCTTGACATACCCAGATCCGTGGAAGGAACATACCTCTGAGTGTCACTGACCAGTTTTTCACCTCCCTGCATTGAGCATAGGAACGTTCCTTTCCCAGGAACTAGATCATCTGTTTCACCGACACTCGTTCTTTCCACTGTACCATAGCATTCTTTTATTCTTTTTCCGGCTTATCAGAAAAAGACAAAAAAATTAAATATTCCAAAAAGAGCGGGAACAGGGACATTATTTCCATTTATTGTTGGCAGCTAGAGTCAGTTGTGTCGCCCTTGAACAAAGCACTCAAAACAAAGTCTCCTCCGCATGGGTGGGATTTAGTTTGACTTAGGTATGCCATAACCTTGTTATCGAGTCAGTCCTCCCCCGATTGGTTATCTCTTCCAATCATATGGAGGGTTCGTTCGTGCCTCCTGCATGACGAACTTATACAGATTCATTATATGCTGCCACATAGTCACATTGAGTCGTGCTTTTGTTCAAGGGAAGTTAGCCTGAGTCGGCCTTTCTGCGGTGTCTCTTGACTCATTTTTCAGTCGGCCATCCCTGGTTGTCAGTGTCATGTCTATCATCACATCAGTTATATTGGTCCTTCACTCGTGCTGGTTTGAGAAGGTCCCCATTGACTTCTTGCTGGCGGGTCTTGTCCTTATCGACGACGACACCTTGCTCTGAGGACAGGCCTAGAGCCACACCCTGGCCCTATTTTCATTATTGATAGGTCACCTTGTGCTCAGCATCGATCAGTATCATGGGTCTTTGACTGAGTGGTTTCCCTTGTGTTCGACATCAGCATACATTATCACACATTGGGATTCGTGCAGTACCTTGGTTTCCATTTGACCCTATTGGTGGATACCTCGCCTCTGTGTCAGCTTTCATTATTGGTTGGTTCAGAGGGTTTCTGCCGTGCGCTAGCCACATCTTGTGTACGCCGGAAACGTACTTCGGTTGGGTTACTACATCTTTTTCGTCTGATTCCTTCCACATTATTGGCCTACGGGTTACACTCGCGCTAGATTGATGGAGGATGCCTTAATGCCTTCCTTCTAGCGGATCTTTCCCTATCGACTCCGACTCATTGCTCTGGGGCAAAGATCTAGAGTCCATTTGGCAGTACCTTGGGGTTTGCAGTCATTAGTGGCAGATTCCTCGCTATCGACAGTGGGAAACCATCATTGTCTCCTGATCGATAGATTCTTACAGGTGTTCGACTTCAGCTCATCTATTCACACTTGTTAGATTGTACTGGGTACCTTGACGCTCATTATCATTATCGGTGAGTAGTCTCGCGTTTGTTAACGGTATACATCAATGACCGGTAATCAAACGATTTCTCACATGGTCGACTTCAGATCATTTATTCCCATGGTGTAGAAATGTACCACGGCGGTCGGTGAAGACCTCAGGTTGTATCAGTATTCATTGGTTCACTTGACAGTTGCTTCTGTTGCTGCTAGTTGATACCACTCCACCTTATATGTTGCAGTCAGTCATGGCGACATTCTATATGCTGGCACCTGAGTTTGCAGTGTAGTACCATCCTATTCCATCATGTTCAGTTGGTACCTTTTGGGATCAGTCTTTGATATCAGTGATCCGTTGCATCTTTCAGCATCATTGACAGTTTTATATGTGATATTCAGACATGTACTTTCTCATTATGATCAGATGATCCATTATGTATCTTCCAGTCATTTATACTTGTATACTTAGTGGATCCGCTTGTACTTGATATGCGGACATGCTTTACTTTTCCTGAGCATGGGTATGCCCGCCTCAGACAGTGTTTCTTTCTGATCTCCTTTCGGTGGCTTGGCAGGCTGAATTCTGGTGAAGTCCTCCTCGGTTTTTCGGCAGAGTTCCTTTCCTTGTACTTACTTAATATATTTCGGCCATCATGTTCCCCTTCTGACCTCATACATTAGGGGGCATCTGTTATAGCTCCAAATCTCACTCTTATGGTTTGTGATGCTGCACTTATGGCCTAGGGCAACCCCTCCTTCCAGACCTGGTCCAAAAATTTAAAAAACAGTGTTTTATTCCCTATACGCGACATTGCCCTGAATTAAACGCGTGTACACGCGGGTCTGTTATACCCAACCCGCGTGTATCTATTAAAACACTTAAAAAAATAATAAATTCCTCTTTTTCGGGCGGAGATCGTGGTTTACCTGCTGGATCACCTGTTAGTGCCCGTGGCCCAACTGTTCCCAACCAACTCCTAACTAAAAAACTACTTTGGAGAGGGTATAAAAAGACATCAAAGGGAAGGCCAAAGGAGAGAGAGAAGAGGCAAGATTATTATGCTGAGATTTTTTCCCTTAGACCAGGTCTGAAGTCCTTGGTGCATTCTGCACTTCCCCATTTTGCATAGGAAACCCTTGTTTCCATGTGTATTGGTGATCATTCATCCTTGATATCATCATTGAGTAAGACTTGGAAGGAGCTCTTGTTGGAGGCTTGAGGCTGGAACGAATCCGGGAGGAAGCTTGCTTGGAGCCTGCTGAAGGTGTTCAGGTGATATCTTTCCGATATATGTACTTTATTTGCCTTTATATATAAAGAAACATGTCTTTGTTCCCGAATAATCTTTCTTTATGCTTATGAGATTCTTGTGTTGAATTCTTATGAAAGTGGTTACTTAAAGATTTTTTATAACTAACTTTATAGCATAAAGATGATTTATACATAAGTATCTGTACATGTACTGTTGTGTTCTTTGATTTGTTTGTCTTGCAGGTCAAAGAAAGAAGAAGGGAACTCCAAGAAGGGTTTGGACCCTAAAGGCCTTCTCGAACGTAGGACCTTAGGTACGTACCCTTAACATTAGCATTTGCTTAAAAGTAAAAATGATGGCTGTGTGTGTGTGTTTCTTTGAATAAGCAATTTTCAGTCTGGTAGAGTCTTAGCCCAAAGGACCCTGGGGGTATTTTCCCTTCAACCAAAGGGGTTTATGGGTTATGAGTTGTGAGTGTAGGGGTTAAGGAATTATGGATTAGGGGTTAAGGGGATAGGGAATTTACTAGTTATGGGTTAACGGCTTATGATTTGTGATAATTGGACTCCTAATCCCCTTATCACCACTATTGGGGGTTGGCCTATCAATTTCTCATGCTACCTTCCCTCTAGGTCCCATAGACGCTTTGAAATTAAGTGCTAAGCCCCCTTCTCAGCTTGGGTTGGGTTACTAGTCCTGTACACTTGGTTGGAAAAATGATCAAGAGCCCTTGGTGGGTTGAGTTACTAGTCCTCGAGCCTTGGTTGGAAAAACGCTCTGGAACCAAGTAAAATTTGTGGGTTCAGTTACTAGTCTTGGATCCTTAGTTGGAAAAATGCTCTGCAGCCCTGGATGGATGGGATAGAGACTGATCTAATGATGGTTTTGTGATGTCCGATCGTGAGGTGGAATAATTGTTTGATGGGTTGAGGTGGATGGCCTTTGGAAGCCCTGGATGGTTTTTGATTGATGTGTTCTATGAGATCCCACATTAATTCTTGGAATATGGCACGGGCTGAATGGTTGAAGAGAGATTTGGCTCATCCATTCTACGGTTAGGTAGAACGTGGAAGTCCCATCATGAGTTTGGATTTTGCATCATTAATGAAATTTTATTTCACCTTGTATTTCTATGAGAATTTTGATGGATTATATGTGGTCTATATGACTGTACTTTCATGAGTATTTTATGTTGTTATTATGTTGATTATGTATGTGTTTTATGACAGCAGCCATGTGTGGCTCTCATCATGTTTTTACTTACAATTGAATGATCAATGTATCTATGACCTAATGGATGGAATGGCAGTTGATGTGTTGAGGCATCAATGGTTCTTGGCGATTCCCAGCTAAGTATGAGGCCCCTCTGCTTAGAACTGTGAATTACACCTGTAGATTACACATTTGCAATATGTTTGACGAAATGCCTGTCATGGCTAGTAGGGGTCCAATCAAGGTCTTGAACAATTATTTGCTTTAGCACTATCATCTCCATGTTCCTTTACTAATTTACAGAGATGGTTCAATTCTAGGCAATGACCTGGACTCTGGGCCTGAAAAAAGTTGCTCAAATCCCGAAGTCATTGTCATAGCACTGGTAATTTTTGTCTCTGGTCACTAGCAGGCAAGCCTGTGAGAGCGAATTTGGGTTTCTAGTCACTCTCATGCCTATATCATGTGAGCGACTGAGTCTTAAGTTGTCCAACATTCGTTCAGTGGGACCCCAAAGTAAGTTGTCTAAAGTATTGGATTAGTTCCTAAGGGTCTTGTAGCTAATGGTTAATGTCTGCATAGTGTGTTTGCATCGGTTCCACTTCCTTAATGTGACTTAGGATGTTGAATCATATCATAGTGGCTTCTCGTCGCATGTTTACCCCAGTTGGTTGGTTGCTTGGGTAGATGTGGGAGGAGGATGTTACAAGGGAGTGCCAAGAAACATAAAGGAGCACTAGTTTAAATGGTATGGAAATAAATGAATAAGAGTGTGTGATAGGGAGTGTTAGTGAGTGATAGCGAAACACAAGGGAGCACTAGGTCAAAATGCATGGAAATGAATGAATAAGAGTGTGTGACAGGGAGTGCAACGAGTTCCATGTGTGTTGAGTAAGTGACATGGTATGCTAGGCAGTGCTAAGGCATGCTAGAGTGCCAGTGCAACATTTGACCAAGATGTGTCAGGTGTCAAGGTGTGCCAACATGTGCTAGGAAGTGTTACAAAGTGCCATGGAAACACAATGGACCATTAAGTCAAAATAATGCATGGAAATTAATGAATAAGATTTTGCGACAGGAAGTGTCAGTGAATTCCAGGTGTGCTGAGGGAGTTACAAGATATTCATTGCAACACTAAGGCAAGCTAGAGGCCAGGGCGATGATATGGCAAGATGTGCCAAGTGCTAGGGTGTGTCAATGCATGCCAGGGAGTGTTAGGGGAGTGTCATGGAAATAAAAGAGAGAGCTAGTTTCAAATGCATGGAAATGAATGAATAAGGGCATGTGACAGGGAGTGTTAGTGAGTTCTAGGTGTGTTAAGGAGGGAGTGAGAAGGTATGCTAGGTAGTGCCAAGCAATGCTAGAGTGCTAGGGCGACAAGCCAAGATGTGCTAGGTGCCATGGAGTGTTATGGAGTGCCATGGAAACACAAGGGAGAACTAGATCAAAATGCATGGAAATTAACGAATAAGAGTGTGTGATAGGGAGTGTCAGTGAATTTCAGGTATGTTGAGGAGGGAGTGATGAGGTTATATGCTAGGTAGTGCCAAGGCATGCTAGATTTCCAGGGCATGTCAGGGAGTTCTAGGGAGTGCCAAAGCATGTCAAGGAATGTAGGGTGTGCTTACACATGCCACATAGTGCCAAGGTATTGTTAGATGTGCGAGGTGCTATGAAATTTCAAGATGTAAAATATGTTGTTCAGTTGTTTTATGGCCACGGTTGGACATGAGCCTTGACATGGTAACTTGTAACTCGTTAAGTTGGATAAGCTGAAATTATATTTGAGTAGCCTAAGATGAGTTATAGTCAATTCTTAGGTGAACAAGGCACAGTCTAGTTGTAGTAACTATAACTTGGTCAAGCTATTGTAGTCGAGGCAAGACTTGGTTGGGTTCCCAAGTCCCATAAAAAGTAAGGGTAGTTGTGAGGTTGTTACAGCTAAGGAGTGTCAGGGCATGCCAACAAATGAAAAGGAATTCTAACACATGTCGGACATTTCCAATGCATGTTGAGGAATGTTAGGGAGCGTTAGGGCATCACAAGACAAAACTAGGTCAAAATACATGGAAATGAACAAATAAGAGTGTGTGTCAAAGAGTGTCAATGAATTCCAGGTGTCTTAAGGACAAAGTGTGTTAGGAGAAGGTTAGAATAGGAATTTTAGGAGGAAAGCCTATGGTTACACTTATAAGGGGTTGGTCAATGCAGTTTCAGAAAAAGGGAGACTTTGGATTGGGCACAACATTGTTTTTCCAATGAATTGGTTGGGTTCCCAAGTCACAGAAATAGTAAAGCTATATATGATGGAATGACAATTAGGGACTAATAAGGTGTGCCAAGAAATTTCAAGAAGTACTAACACATGCTAGATAGTTCCAAGGCATGTTAAGCATGCTAAGACAAGCCAACTACTAAAGCATGCCAAGATGTGCCAAGTGCCAGGGTGTGGCGTGAATGCATTCTAGGGAGTGTTTGGGACAAGTGACAAGGAAACACAAGGGAACACTAGTTTCAAATGCATGGAAATGAAGTGTCAACGAGTTCCAGGTGTGCTAAGGAGGGAGTGACAAGGTATGATATGCAGTGCCAAGGCATGCTAGAGTGATAGGGAACCATACCAAGATCATGTGCCAAGCGCCAAGGTGTGCCAATGCATGCTAAGGAGTGTTAGGGGGTGCCAAGGAAACATAAGGGAGAACTAGGTAAAAATGCATGGAAATGAATGAATAAGAGTGTGTGACAGGGAGTGTCAATGAGTTCCAAGTGTGCTAAGGAGAGAGTGACATGGTACGCTAGGTTGCGCTAAGTCATGCTAGATTGCTAGGGTGACATGTGACCAAGATGTGCTAGGTGCTAGGGTGTGTCAACATGTGTTAGGAAGTGTTAGGGAGTGCCAAGGAAACACAAGGGAGCACTAGGTCAAATTAGTGCATTGTTGGGCATGGAATCCCCCCACAGCATGTTTTGGGGCTCAAAGCCCAAGTTTTGAGTTGATATAGTCATAGGGCTGTCTACCCTAGATTTCAATGCTATGTCGGCCTACCCATGGTCTGTAGACCATGGGATTATATAAATAGAGTGAGGCTCTAAGTTGTAAAGATAACTAATAGAGAATTGGCATGAAAGGTCTTAGATATTAGGTCAAAGTACTAAGTGTGTTTTGGGTCGTAGAGTAGGAGAAGGCTCTGCAGCTAAGTGCGCAGAGGCCTAGTAGAGTCTGCAGACCCCTGAAATTGAGTGTGAAGGGCGGAGTAGAGTCTGTAACTGAAGGAAGAGAATAAAAAATAGAAGTTTTATGTTAATTCCATGTATCTATTCTTGGGATATTATCTGTTGGATATGAATTATAAATTTTATTTACTGCGCGCACTTGTATGAATTGTGAATATTGTTAAGTATAACTGAAAGCATACAAATAAGCTAAGTTAATAAACTAATATGGGATTACTAGTAAGGACTTGGATAATAAAATTGTTCAACCCCCGAGTAGGGCTACACGAAGGCAACACCTCAAGCTGCGAGGAACAGGTAAGTGCATGTAGCGACATGCGTGTAGGGTCGAACCGCGGACCACTTGAACTCATCAAACATCTATAGGGTGTGAAAACTTGGTTCTAGAACCCTCCCATAATACTTTGGGTGAGACCTCAGTCCGCGCTCTACAGACTATTGCCGAAAGGGCCAGTAGTACTGAGATTTGTTTGGCTAAAATCGCCTCTGAACCTGGGTCAAGCTCCAACAAGCCCACATGCATGCAAATGAACAAATAAGATTTTGTGACAGGAAGCGTCAGTGAGTTACAGGTGTGCTGAGGGAGTAACAAGGTATGGTAGGCAGTGCTAAGGCATGCTAGAGACCAGGGAAACATGCCTAGATGTGATAGGTGCTAGGGTGTGCCAATGCATGTCAGGGAGCGTTATGGAGTGCCAAGGAAACAAAAGGGATCACTAGTTTCAAATACATGGAAATGAATGAATAAGAGTGTGTGACAGGGAGTGTTAGTGAGTTCTAGGTGTGGTAAGGAGGGAGTTACAAGATATGTTAGGTAGTTCCAAGGAATGCTAGAGTGCCAGGGAGACATGCCAAGATGTGCCAGGTGCCAGGGTGTGCCAATGCGTGCCAGCAAGTGTTAGGGAGTGCCACAAAAACACAAGGGAGAACTAGTTCAAAATGCATGGAAATGAATAGATAAGAGTGTGTGATAGGGAGTGTCAGTGAGTTCCAAGTGTTCTAAGGAGGGAGTGACAAGGTTATATGCTAGGCAGTTCCAAGGCATGCTAGAGTGCCAGGGCATGTCAGGGAGTGCTAGGGTGTGCTATGGAGTGCAAATCATGCCAAGAAATGCAGGGGATGCTAACACGTGCCACATAGTGCTAATGAATTGTTAGACGTGCCAGGTGCTATGGCATGTTAAGATGTAAATTGTGTTTCTTATTTGTTTTATGGAAATGGTTGGACGTGAGCCTTGACTTGGTAACTTGTTAAGTTGGATGAGTTGAGATTGGACATGAGTAGCCTAAGATGTGTTTTAGGTAGTTCTTAGGTGAACAAGGCATAGTCTAGTTGTAGTCATTATAACTTGGTTAAGTTGTTGTAGTCGAGGCAGGACTTGGTTGGGTTCCCATGTCTCATAAAAGGTAAGGGTAGTTGTGAGGGCATGATAACTAAGGAGTGTCAGGGAATGCCAAGGAATGAAAAGGCATGCTAACACATGGTATATAGTGTCAATGGATGCTGAGGGAGTGTTAGAGAGTGTCAAGGGAACACAAGGGAGAACTAAGTCAAAATTCTTAGAAATGAATGAGTAAGAGTGTGTGCCAAGGAGTGTTAGTGGATTCCAGGTGTCCCAAGGATGAAGTATTTTAGAAGAAGTTCAATATAGGACTTGCAAAAGGCAAGCCTATGGTTGTGATAAGGCATGGACAAAGACATTTTAGAGAAAGGGAGACTTTGGGCTGGGCACAATATTGTTTTGCTAATGAATTGGTTGGGTTCCCAAGTCTCAAAAAAAGTAAGGCTATCTATGAGGGCATGAAAACTAGGGAGTACCAAGGTGTTCTAAGGAATGTAAGGTTCCCAAGTCATGGAAAAATGTAATACTAGTTGTGAGGGAATGACTACCAAGGTATGTTAGGGAATTATAGGGCATACTAACAAGTGTTAGATAGTGCGAAGGCATGTCAAACATGTTAAGATGTGCCAAGTGCTAAGGCATACAAAGATGTGCAAGGGTGTGACAATGCATGCTAGGGACTGTCAAGGAAACAAAATGAAGAAACAAGTTAAACTACAAGGAAATGAACACATAATAGGGTTAATAAGTCATCAATTTACCTTTTCCATGAGGGGCATGCAACACACACCAACACTAGGTGCCAATAGGTGCCAAGTGCCAAGTGTCAGTGCATTCTAAGTGCCAAATATTCCTCCATTTCTTCTCATCTACTTTCCAATAATTGATCTCAAATAACTTTAATATTAAACCATTCCAAAGCATACCAAGTAATCTCAATGCATGCCAAACATGCTAAGACTTTCCAAGTGCCAACATGTGCAAAGTGCCAATGTGTTTCAAGGAGTGTGATGCATGCTATGAAGTGGCAGAACATGTCAAAGAGTGCTAAGGTGTGCTAGAGTGAAAATGCATGCTGAGGAGTGTTAGGGAGTACTAGGACAACACAAGGGATCGCTAGGAAAAAATGAATGGAAGTGAATGAATATGAGGGTGTTTCAGGGAGTGTCAATGAGTGTTAACTATCATGCCAAGGAGGGAGTGACAAGGTATGCTAAGAACTGGTAAGGCATGTCATGGAATACCAGGGCATGTCAAGAAGTGCTAGAGTGTGCTAGGTAGTTCTGGGGTGTTCTAACATGTGCCAAATAGTGCCAAGGCATGCCAAGACATGCCAAGACATGTCAGGTGCTAAGACACACTAGGATGTGTAGGGTGCCAAAGTATGCTAATATGCGTCAAGGAGTTTTAAGGAAACAAAAGGAATAACCAAGATAAAATTCAAGGAAATGAACACATAAGAGGGTTAATAATTTAGAACTTTATCTTTTTCAAAAGGGGCATGCTAGGCACACTAATAATAGGTTCCAATACATGCCAAGAGCTAATGTGTTCCAAGTCCTAATGTATGTCAATGCAATATTATGCCAAGGTGTTCCAGGGCATGCTAGGGACTACAAGGCATGCCAACGCATGTTAGGGGAGTGCTATGATATGCTAGGTCATTCGAACATGAGCTTGGTTGTCCTACTCATGGCAAGATGTTCTAGGTACAAAGATGTTCCAAGACATGCAAAGTGCCAAGGAATGTTAGTGTGTGTCAAAGCATGTTAAGGCATGCCATGAGTGTTGAGGATTGCCAGGTCTCTCTCATTAATAGAATTGACGGATCTTGATTATGTATTAATATAATTCCTACACACACTAGTGAAACTTTATCTAAAGGGAATTTGCTAGATAATAAACCTAATAGAGATGAATCATTTGTTGAATTATACGAAAACTATACTCTTATTACTTGAGGGAAATGATACATACTAATTATTTCTTAATAAATTGACTGACTCTAACCACTGTGGCCTTTGACACATAATGAAAATGACTTCGTAACAATGCTCTTAAATTGTTATTTTTTGACAAAAAATATAGTAATAGGTACATAGCATCATCAAAAACTCATTGGAATGATCAATGATGATGAACATTTTTTGACCGTCGCCAAAAGTAACCAAAAAGAGCATTGGTGAGGGTCAATAAAATATTGTCACTAGAAGTGTCACCAAAGAGAGAATTAGTGATGGGCCTTTAACGAACCTCACCAAAAGTGTCACCAAAGAGAGAATTAGTGACGGACCTTTAACGACCCTCACCAAAAGTGTCATTTAAAATGGTTTCGATGATAAACCTTAAAGGACCATCACTATATACACTTAAATTGACGATTTTTTAAGGACTGTCACCATATGCGGCATTGGTGATGGACCTTAAAGGTCCGTCACAGGCATGACCCTCACCAATGACCTTTTTTTTGTATTGTGATTTTACTTATAATTTTACTCTTTTCCTTGGAAGATAGATTTGGAGGGAACTGTGCAGCCACCAAGTAGTTGGCTATTTCAACAAACCATGGAGAGAGAGCTGAAATAATGAATAAATACTCATTTGGTAGCTGGTCATCAACCATTGCTTCCTCTCCTACAATCAAAGTCAGTCTGGAGAAAAAATATGCAACTACATTTTCTCTACCAGGTTTATCAATGATAGTTAGATCAAATCATTGTAACAAAAGAAACTATCTAATAATTCAAGAATTCATGCTAGTCTTGTTCATCAAATATTTAATAGCAACATGATTAGTATGTAAAAAGGTCTGGTAACCAGTGATGCAATGTCTAAATTTATCCAAGGAATGGACAAAAACTAGGAGATCTTTTTCAGTCACAGTATAGTTCAATTCACCCTCGGACAGATTTTTGTTGATGAGGTAAATGGCATAAGGTAACTTGTCATCTATATGGCCTAAAGGTGCTCATATAGCTTTGTCAGAGGCATCAACATGGATGCAGAAAGGAAGAGCCCAATTTGGGCCTCAGAGTATAGGTGTAGTAGTTAACTTGTTCCTTAGGGTTTCTAGGGTCTCTTGGTAGTTTTCTGACAATAAAAATTTGGAGTCCTTGGACAATAGTCCAAACAAAGGTGATGCTACTTTGCTGAAGTATTTTATGAATCTTCTATAGTATCCAGCTAAACCTAAGAAACTTCTGACATTCCTCTGCGTCTAAGGAGTAGGGAACTTCTTTATGATATAAATTTTATTTGGGTCCACTTGGAGTCCTTCCCGGGATATTGAGTGACCTAGAATAGTCCCTGAAGTCATCAAGAACTCACACTTCTTAGGACTATGAGATATGTTCATTTCAATGCATTTGTTTAATAATTTTCCTAGGCTAGAGAGAGCCTCTAAGAAATCACACCCATAGGGGGTGATCTCATCCGTATAAATTTCCACAGAGTCATGGACTATCTCTGCAAAGATGCTCAGAACCGCCCTTTGAAAAGTGGCAGAGGCATTGCATAATCCAAAAGGAAGGACCCTATAAGAAAAGGTAACCCAAGGAAAGGTGAAGGTGGTTTTATCTTGGTCATCTGGGTTGATCTGGATCTGATTGTAACCATTGAATCTGTGCAGGAAAGAGAAGAACTTCTTTCCTGCTAGACCATCTAATACTTGGTCAATGAAAGGTAGAAGGAAATGTTCCTTATTTGTTGCTTTGTTTAGCTCTTTGTAGTCCACACATATCCTCCACTGCACATTTGTCTTTGGAAGTAGAACCATAGGAGATACCCACCCACTATTTGAGATGGGGTAAATGAACCTTGCATCCAACAACTTCTGCAATTATTCTTTGACTATATCCTTGAGGGCTGAGTTAATTCTCCTTTGAGGTTGCCACACTGGCTTGCAGCCTTCCTTGATGTAAATTTGGTGTGTACACACCAAAGGGTGCACTCCCTTCATTTCCTTATAACTCTAGGAAAAGGCATCCAGATGCCTTCTTAGTATGTCACATAACTCCTCTACCTGATGTGCAGAGAGAGAGGGGTTGATTTTCAATGTTATTTTTAGACCAAATTCTATCATATTGACATGAGTAGGACTTGAGTCAGCGAGGCACAAATCAGTACAAGGGTTATATTTAGATTTCTTCACTAACTCCTCAAGAGACATGGTGTTGGGGGACTAATTCTAGAGGAATTTCTCAATCAATTTGTCTTCATCAACTCGCCCCCCTCCTATAGTAGCATCTAGGGTATAGATTGGGGAAGAATAGAATTCATATTCCTCCTCTTCTAACCATAAAGGTAAGTCATGCTCTAGAGATGGTTGAGCATGAGGGTACAAGACCAATTGTTTGGAAAAATGCTCATTTTTAATGGTCATATTCCTAGCCCTGCAACTTATGTAAGCATAAAAAATGGCTAACCATGGCCTTCCGAGGATGAGAGGATGACCATTGAACTTGGTCTTAGGTTGGAGAACTAAGAAGTCAGTAGGGTATTCCTAGGAATCAATGGAGACCATCACATCCTCAGCAACTCCCTCAGGAGCTTCTGTGGACCTGTCTGCAAGCTACAAGATTGTTGTGGTATTTCATAATTATCATTGGAGATTCAGTTTAAGCATAGTCTCCTTAGTCATCACATTTATGGAAGACCCAATATTGATCAAGGTATGGGGGACAATGATACCATCGATGTGCACATCTACCATAGGACTTCTAGGATCTAGATACTTCGTGCAAATCACCCACCCCAACATTAAGTAGGACAATTGTCCAATGACATTAATGGCAGGTGTGGCTTTCTTTCGTCTCCTAGGATGTTTGAAGAATTTCTCCTTGATTAACTTGTTGTTGATGGGGACATCCTTGATATCTT